>BLKR01000084.1:600000-911804 GCA_011170035.1 Teleogryllus occipitalis | reverse complement strand
GTATTCCGTGTAGGTACGTTTATCGTAATATCTAAATTAAAAGAATGAATTAAATTGAGAAACTGCTCTTTTTCGCGGTATTCGCTCAGAAAATCAATATGTGATATATCTTATGTGGCAGAATTTTAAAAACGAAGCTTAGTTCTCTATGGCGTAAGTGGTGATTTCAAAATATAATAATTACATTTCACTGTCCTTTCTCCAGGGTAAGCGCAGCATACATTGCTTACCTGGAATGGATGCCACTGGCAAACATCCATGTCCAAGGCGAGACTGGAATCCGCGACTGTATGAACTGAGGCTGATAATGCACCTCGGCTCATTCAGTTTATATTCGCTCATGCACGCAGGAAAACTTTTAGTCAGATCGACCAAATATCAATTTTGGAAACATTACTCTGCTTGATGTGTAAGATGTCTTTGTTAGTGTCATGTGCACAAGAACGAACTTTAAAAAATCGAGGAAAAAATAAAGAAATTGTATTTCCGTCGAAAATTTCGAGTTCGATGTATTGCATCATTTGAAAATTTTATATATTACGTATGCGAGGAAGTAAATTATTTATGCTTGATACTCGAAAACAATGATTTACAATTACAATGCAAATTGCAATAACAAACAATAAAGATGGCGTTTTGCAGATTAGTGTCCTCCATTACGAGAACCATCCTGAACGTGGTGGTGGCTGGAGAACAAAGAAATGTCGGCGAATGCTGTGTTTTACGCAAGATTCTTTGAGCAGAGCGACATAGATCAAGATCGCTGACCTTGCCGACCACCCCAGCTTACGTCGCCACTGTTAGCATAATAGGATGATATATCGTTTATCACGCGACGCAAGTTCAGAACCAGCACGCAATAATTACGATAATTACTTGGCAACAACCGGTCGTGAAGGCTTCGTGACCCTCCTAACCCAGAGATGACCCTTCTCTATGCGATACAAGGGAGAAGGCGCGTTTTTGTGATGATGGAGCTGATATAGAGTGACATCAGCCCCCTTATAGCCCGCTATATAATCCGGCTGGCTTCCCAGGCAACGTATGCAATATGGCTAGGCAGCAGGTGTCGTCGTGTCTTCCGCTGCTGGTCTTAGCGCTGTCGCTTTCAACGACTCTGGCTGCACAGCCAAGATGTTCATCTGGGAAGGAGCTCGCGCTGTCCATGTCTTATTCTACGAACGCCACAGGGCACCGCGCCGTTACCGCCAACCTGGAGCAGCCGCTGGGGAGTCCCGGGTGGCTGCTGGATGTGGAAGTGAGGACATCAGGGTGCGGGCCCGACGACGTCCCACGGCGGTCGCTAACCATCACGCTCAACGGGCCCCCGGAGGGGGGTCTTCCGGCCCCCTCGGCCGCGCCCTCCGTGCGCTCGTCGTCCGCCCTGCCCGCGCCGGAGGGCTACCGCACGCTGCCCTTCCTGGGGCACTACCGCGCGCCGCCCGTAGCCAGAGACTGGGCTGCAGCTAGCGCCCTCTGCCGCAGGGAGCACGGGCGCCTGTGGACGCCGCGGACGCAGCGCGAGGTGCAGTTCGTGCTGATGCGCTTCGCGCCCAACGCCAGCGGGGCCACTCTGAGAGACCACTTTTGGCACAGCGCCAGCGACGCGCGCCGGCAGGAGGGCAAGTTCGTCACCGAGGACGGGGTGCCTCTGGAGAACATGGCCTACTCTCCCTTCGGACCTGGCAACCCCTATAATTCCAGAACGCACAAATGCCTCGTCATTAATACAAATGATCGATTATTATATCGCGCTAAATGTTCTGAAAAAGTTTCATTTATCTGCAAAGCACCTCTATGAATTCCATTTTCATCTCATTACATTTCATTTTCACTAGAAACATATGAACAAATCTGATATATTATCATAACGGATTGTCTAGTCTGCTGATCCCATTTATTAATAGTGGATAGCTAACTTCAAACAACACCATTGCTGTAAACAAAATGCTACACATGGGAAATGAATAAAACAGAAAATTTATACAAAAAAATGGTGTATGTAAATGTTCTTCATGGACACTATCTTATCGTACCCTTTTCCAGCTTGTGAAAACAGACTTTAAAAAATTATTATTTTCCTACAAGTGATATTGTTTAGTGAAAGAATAGGATACATAATATCCCCAATCCTTCAGTTCTGAAAAATAACATCTTTATGCAAAACAATGACGTAAAACGAAAAGATGACTGTCAACATATTAACTTTACGATGGAAAGCACATATATATGTGGTTTGTAATTTCAAAACCAACCGTTCAACAAAAACAAAGAAAAGTAAAATAAAATTATTTTCTATCAATTCGAAATTATGTTTATTTGTATAATAAATGAAAACTTTTTCCATCAAACATTTTCAACTTTCCTTTCACATAATATTTGATGCATGTTACACAGCAGTGGAACAGCAATTTCATGACAATACTATCATTAATAAATATTTCTTGAACAGAGAATGAAAGTTGACAGATATCAGTCACTCCAAACAATAAATTTAAGAGCTTTCTTTCGTTTTCAACATCAAAGTAGTAAACTGCTGGTGCTACAGAATGGCACAGACTTTCTCGTCGAAAATTCTTCTAATTTCCTTGGTGTAGACTGGCTCTAAGGCCTTCCTTCATTCTCTGGCAAACTCCTTCCATCTATCGCCGCCCAAAGAAAATGTTTTTGAAATTTTCTTAACTTTTCGGTTTCTTAGTAGTAGAACCGAAATACTACTTGAAGAATATTAAATAAGAGTAAAACCTCGTCCTAAATAGTTATTTTCATTGAAAAATTTCAGTCAATTGTTAAGAAAACGGAAAAAATTAAGTATTACTGTAAATGCGAAATTCGAAGCTCTTTTTCGCAGGAATATATTGAGATTTCGAAAAACTTCATTTGAAGCACTTCCACTCACAAATGCAGTAATGTACACAAATATACACCTTTTCCACATACATTGCTACACCTGCTTTTGCTCTCTCTCTCGCTATTCCACTCCACTATAGATTTTTACCCAGTCATCAATCTCGGCGGCGGAGATGGTGTAGCGGTTAGCGTATCGGACCGTCACACCCAAGTTTGCGGGTTCGAAGCCGTGGATTTTTAAGGGCGGAAATCCTTCGGAGGGGAAGTAAAGCCGGCTGTCCCATGTTAGTACATTTACTGCATGTAAAAATCCTCAAGCCTAAATGATGCCTCTGAGCTAAATTCAAAACGCCTGTTTCGTCGCCCAAGTAATACCTTCTTTCTCCCATGGTTGGTGAAAGGAGTGTAACGAAATTTGCGTGGTCAGACGGAAGAGCAGGCCTCATGGCCTGAGTCTCGCCACGTAAAATAAGGCAAATTCAATTCAATCTCTCTTGTTCCCTTTGTTTTTTTCTTTTCCGTTTCTGTTATTACAGCAATGTTGGTTTTTCTTTCTTCAAATATCTTTAATAGTTCTATTTCTTTATTTTGTATGCCGCAAACATTCCACCTTACTACATTTAGTACATCCGTTATTTCCTTATGCTTTAACCTTTTTCGTTTGCTGTGGTTGTCAGCAAATCGGTCCGGCTGAGGCTTGTCAGTAGTAGAATACATCCCCTGGCCGCTTTACGGGCGCTGCGCAGGTTGAGTTCGGTAGAGGGGCTGCCTCCGAACTTGCAGAATTTATTTAGGGTTTTCCCCCCTAGACGGGTTGGTTTCACCTCACCCGAAGAGTCCCATCAACCCCAGTGTGAAGGGAATGGGGAGGAAATCATAAGGATGGGGAACCTCCGAGTTACTCGATCCACCCGGTGGTCCCGCGGGTAGGGAAGGATGGCATTGAAAGATGGATACATCGAAAGGCGAGAACAGCGGTCAACTGCTCCTTTATAGGTAGGAGAAACCAGGCTGGTTGCTGCATTTCCCACCGTCTAGTAGGGATGTGCAGGGCGATGGGGTCGCTACATCACTACGCCTAATCCTGAAAGGTAGATTTTGAAATAGGTTTTTGTAAATTTTTCCGAAAATTTGGGAATTTTCGCGTATTTTTGCGTGAAAATGTGGGCGAGAAAGTACGTGGTTTTAGAACCACGAATTACTTTCTCGCTACAACTTATGCAGTATAGAGAAAGTTATGTAATGCTGCGGGAAAAGGCGGTGAATTTTCGAGAGAAAAATTTTGCCGGGCCCTGGTAAAGAAAAAGTTGATAAATCCAGTTGATAAATATATACAAAATGAAATATAGGCAATTTTTAATTTTGTTTAAATTCTTTTTTTCTCAAAAACAGTGGAACTGTTTTTGAAGCAATTTTGTTGTTGGATAGCGTTAAGAACATTTAAGAGAATGGTGCAGATATAAGTTTGGTTCAAAACCCTGATTTTGCTTAAATTTAAAAATTTAAAAAAAAATCGATGTCTTCCTACAACTACAATTATGAAAATACAATTATATTCTTAATGACATGTGTCCATCACAAACCATCTTCAAATAAGATCACGTTGAAATTTTTTAAAATATGAGTATTTTTTGTGTAATTCAGCGACCAACATTTGTCGCCTGCTCCCAATTTACGTTCGTGAACGTAAAACGTACCTCCGTGAACGTAAAACGAATATTACAATGAATAAATAAATAAAACAATGATTCCAGTCAATTTAACTGTATAATTGTAGCGGACGTTTCGATCCATTGTAAAATCCTCTTCAGTATCTGAAAGGTCAAAAACACACTGAAGAGGACCTTACAATTTAGGTCGAAATGCCTGCTACAAATATGTATTTAAATTGACTGGAATCATCGTTTTTTTGTAATGTTTGTTTTATCTAGTGAATCCTCATTTATGTAAAACGAATAATTGGTGCTAGGCTGTTGGATGCTGCGTAAGTTAGAATTTGTATATTATATATTTTTCTTTGTTTCCATTTTCGAGCTTTTGTTATATGTTTTAAAATTAATATTTTAGAAACTATTTAGTACCTATTTTATATTGCGTTCTCCAATCAAGTAATTGCTCCTTTAATCGAGTGCTTAATAAGATATGGGAATAAAGAATAATGCATGCAAAACCGAGTAATTTTGATAAATATAAAAATATATTAGTTCATTTTTGTATTTTCTTTTTCTCAACTTAACTCTATCTACAATGCTAAATAGGGCTTGTTGGAACAAATTTCTCATGAGATTGTCCGGGAATCGAACCCGGACCCCCTTGGTGAAAGTTGAGCGACTTTGCTCTCTGACACGAGATGACCCAATTACCATTTTCTTTGTTCGTTGTCTCCATTGACTTGATGGTTGTTGCCAATAACGCAAGACTGATTTTATGAATGACAAACTACCGTCAATTGTTTGTTCAGAGCAATTAGAAGCCTGTCCTGAGAAGTTTTTCTTGACGCAGCTCCTCCACTGTCAATGTTCTGCACTATTTGCTTCACTACCTTCAAATTTTCGCTATAATATACACACGCGTTTAACCCCGTGGGCCAGCGTGTTATGATAGGTTATGGAGGTAAAACAATAACCGGAGCTTTAGCTTTGAAAGTGCGACTTTCCTTACACTTCGCTTCAAGTCCGTCTACAGTGGGGTAAAGTGCCAGCAGTTCTTCCCGCACTCTATGCAGACCATGGGGAAGGCACGTAACATTGACCACTGTAGAGCGCCTTCAAGGAGTTAGCTGCTCGTACCGCATCAATTAAAATTAATATAATGTAATATGGTGCAGCACCAGATAAAAATAAAAATACGTCATATTTCATGCCCTCAGGTTCAGAAGAAACTTATCACTGTCAAACAGCTTTGATATGGTGGAGTAATTGGTATTTTATAGCACTTCGGAAGTCAATAATTTCACCTGGTCTATGCACTTCTTAAGTTCATTGGCTGGTATATTCGTCGATTGATACCAGCATCTTCCCGTGAGTTATCAATCTTATTTTGTTTAATGCCTCTTCGTATCACTGTGATAAATAATTCTTACGTTTACGTTTATAATTACGTTTATACGTAATGGTCACAAATGTTCCAAACACGACATGACATGAGCGTCATGATCGTCAACGTGAGCGTCAACATGACATGAACATCTGATCCAACCTACGTTCCCTAAGTCGCTTACGGCGTTTTGTTCATTTAACACAATTTGTTACGTATCAATAATTAGAAATAAATTTAAAACAAAATCTGTCTTCAAAGGTAGTCCGGAAAGTAAGCTGTGTTTCAATTTCTCTCCGCTGCACCGCTACGATCGCAGTTGCGCTCATGCCTAGTTCAATTCTGGGCCATTCTGGTCAATATTTTCATTCTGGGTCAAACAGAACGAAATAACGCCATTTGAGCTCTTTTGTTGCAGTAATGGTTTTTAAAATGGCATCGGCGCTTGTGAAACTAGATCTGTGATTAGTTTTCTGAATGCGAATAACGTTAAACCTATTTAGATTCATCGACAAAGCCGCCAGATTTACAGAGAAAATGCAATGAATGATTCAAAGGGGTGAAGATTAAGGGAGGAAGTGGTCAAGTGCATGACGAAGAATGAGTTGACGTCCATCTGTGGTTTCTGATGTACTGGTTAGTGCATTCGAAGAAATGATTAAGAGAAACCGTAGATTTACTATTAATGGTTTACGAGTAATTACGCTCCTACTCTTGAATTTCTACAAAGGAGACCCCCGGGTAAGAAGGTAAAAAGTTCCTCTAAACCAAATGACATATGAGTTGTTACACTATAACTCTAACATAAAGATAATATTTTTGAAAGGTTTCTTAGTCCCCTTTCCACTAGCCACACTTCTCTTCGGCCAAAAACGTGTCAACAGCCAAAGTCGTGTCTACTGATTTCACTCCAGGGCCTCTGACCGGGAGGTCCCAGGTTCGAGTCGCCATGATGCCAGGATTTGCCACACTAGCTAGATAGATAGTTCAGTCGTTGTCTGGAGCAGAAGTGTAGCGGCCAGCTGGCCGGTAGTTATTCGTGATTTCTCCGATCGATCCCAGGAGAATAACAGAGCAGTACCCTTACAAGAGGTCATCGGACCGCGCGGAATTTTTCCTTCCTTTTCCTTGTCTTATCCTCACCTCTTATTTACACCAACATGCACTAAACGACCACTCATGGCGGGAACCGGTCGGGAGCTTCGAACTTGTCCTCATTGGAACGGTATCCCGCTGGTGAGAGATATCTGGTTGGGGAAAACCTCGCTATAGCCAACCGTAGGTCGGAATCGGTTCTCGCCAGCCAGCGCGGGAAGATAACCGCCATCTCCTGAAGAAACAACATGCACTACACATTGGGACTAATTACGTTAGCAGTTGACGCGACTGGAAACATCATTCAAACCAAATTAATCAATGTATTTTGAGTTCAAATACTTAGTTGCCGAGCAGAGGGTTGCCACTGTGACATGAAAGTAGAAGCTAGACCGAACTAGGTCCCGGAACAGCGCCTGAATTGCCGGATTTCAGGCAAAGTAATTCTGTAAAGTTCAGGCATCGTCGACGCCAACCATACTGCGTAAGATTCACAAGGACCACATCATTGGTTGCAGGGTCCGTTAACTAAAGATGTACCAACGAAATGTACTAATTAACAGCGATTCCAAAAATCTGAAAACCAATCACAATGACCGTTTCTACTAAAATCATTTATTTTCCGACGTAATATGCGACACCCCTCATCCCCACCGTCACCAAAAACACGTTTTCCTAGATTCAATACCTCGAACATTCCAAAAGAAACGCATTTACCTTCAACAAGTTTTCCAGCAGCATCACACGCCATTCCTACTCTCTGAACAGTCCCCACCATACCTGTACCCACGCGCCAAATATGAAGAACACAATGATCCTGGCATTCGAAATGGAACAACATATGCGCAATCTCTGAAAACTTCCCCTCCATAGCAGCCAACTGTTCCCACGACCCCTCACATTCAAGCTCTCTTAACTCCAATTATATCCTATTTGCAAACACCATTGAGCAACTATTAACTAATACTGTGAACCAAAAACGATCTCTCCTACAAGTGTACAGCAACACCGTGTTATCACACTCCCGGTTATTCTTAAATTTCTTCAAAAAGAAAGTTACAATTAAAAAACATATTTCCGCGATTTCATTCCTCTGCCTTGAAACCCTAATCTTCCAATGTCAACCATAAAAAATATGTGTATATCTTAAACACTTAAAAATTCTGCAGAAGTCCAATTGCGTTAACCGTAAATATCAAGTTGTACGGTACATGTTGTATATGTTTTTATTTTGTTATTCTGAAATATCACTTGCAAAACCTTAAAGTTGATCCGTGAATAAAAATAAATTAAAAAAGAATACTTTGAAGAAAGAGAGAAACAGAAAGAGATTTCACAGAATTTAATGGATAAAATAAAGTACAATTGGGTTATCAAGGAAACATGGCGGGCAATTGCTACTAAAATTCTTCGAAAAGAATCGTTTGGTTTCTTGTCAACCAAACATCTCGACAAAGTTTTAGATTCAAGCTAGTTAGCATCGTATGGTTATTCTTATACTTTCATTTTTTAATGAAATATTTATGCACAATTGGTCTATATGTATGAACATTTCAAGAATGATTGCAAAAGTTGATGCAACAAGAGTGAAATATTGACCTGAGACGAACTTCTTTTTTATATACGAGTTATGGTAATAATGGTTTGACTACTTATTTATTAGTTAATTACAGTATTCGCATATTCTTTCAGCTTTATTTGAAGTTTCTTAGCACTGAATTTACAGAACTGTGAATCTGTGACTTGGGATCTTGGAAATGCTGTCGTTTTAATCTTTTGACATCTTCACTATTGTTTAGAATGTTTATTGCAAGATAATTTGAGTGGATTTTTAGTATTTTTCAAGTATTCTTCAGCATTATGTAGTGGTTGAAAATTTTTCACATTAGCCTAAATTTTGTGATGCTCTCTCTCATATTGTGACTAAACAATAGGTACTATTTTAGTTCACTTGAAATGTTAAATCCCGCCTCCAAATAAATGGAGGAAAATTCAATATCAGGAAGGTCAATTTTCGGTCTTACCAAGATTTCTCTCGAATTTTCAAATACAATTGTTTTTGAGATTTCACGTTCTGAATACAAAATTCGACAGCAATTATTATTTTGAACATGATACTGGTCTTTTTCTCTTTACAACTATAGTATGTTTGCGGTTACGAATTAATACAAATACAAACTTGTGTTGCTGATTAATCATCACTGCCTAACGCCATTCACATTTATTTAATGAACTGAGAATTGAATATACTTCTTGATTGTTGTGCGTCAATTAATTTTGAATATTGTTAGGAATAATCAATTTTTCCGGGCCTGGAAAATGAAAAATGAAAAGGTTGCAATACGGCTTTCGATATTTTCTATCTACTTGCAGAAAAAGAAAATTGTACAAATCTCGGCTTGCGGGAAAATACTGAAAATTAATTTAATATATAATTAGTAATTGATTCATGCTGGTAAACAAGAATGACGCTGGTAAATATCAATAAAAAGTTGGAGGAGGATTAAGAAGCGACATAACGATAATTTATTTGCAGTGTCGTCCACTAAAGAGGAAGGCACGAGTCATCATAGGCGATTTTTACTTCATCACATCTACTTCGTAGAAAGAGAAAGTATCTGGCAATGATGTAAGAAAAAGTGTACTAGATAATGCCTTCTTTTACGTGACGAGACTCGGGCCATCATGCCCGTTCTTCCGTCTGACAACGCAAATTTCGCTACGCACCTTTCACCATCTAGCGGAGAAAGAAGTTATTACTCAGGCGACAAAACAGGCGAAGTTGAATTTAACTCGGAGGCTTCTTTTAGCATGAGGATCTTTTACGTACAGTAAATCATATTAATTAAGAAGAAATAAATTTGAAAAAAGGTTATTATCAACCCCAGATTCCTCAAGATGTTTCTCATGACCTAATACATCTTCTGGGTACTGTTTCTTACATCTTCGTCGAATTTCTTTCGCCTCTATCAAAGTTTGAATACATATATCTTGAATAATTTTATTCTCTAGAGAATAAAAATGATCCCACGTCTTGTTTATTACTTTTTCATTAATGTATGAAGAACATTTAACATCGCATTTACATGAAATGTCTTCCGGCTGTTTTTAGATCTACTTTCAGTGTACGAAACATTTGCTTTTCCTTTCACCATGGCATAGCGTATGATATTACACTCATAAGTTTGTTCATGACGAACTCCGCGTCTCCTTTTCTGTACAAGTTCATAGTCAGAACTAGACATGTTCTTACGAAAAAACACTTTTTCTTGCTCACTAATCACAGCAAAATCAAATCACTTGCAAAAGCAACTTCAAAGCGCAACAGATGCTACTTACAACCTGAGTACAATATCACTACTTAGAAGCGCTGATAGAGATCACGGCGACACTTCCTGTGCTTTTCTTAGAAAATCTCTTCTCCCGAACGTGTAACTTAACCGACCCCTGAGGTGATGCTGATAACCCTTCAAGTAGCTTGGATTACATGTGACATCCTGATTGGTTGTCCGCATGCGACCACTGCAGGGTTAAAAGAAACTTTCCTTTTGGTTTTGAGCAGAAACCCATCAAACGACGTCGCTTGACGGGTTTTTGTTCTAAACACGATTTTTTCAGGAGTCATTCAAGCTACATTGCAAGAGTTGCAAATAGCTGGTTTTTGTACTAAACGATGTGTTTATCCTCATGGAACAATATCCTGTTGCTAACGCGTTTTTTAAATTTTTGGTATTTGACGGGTTTGTGAAATAAACGATTTAATTATTGTGCTTGTTTCATTTTCATAGTTTTTAATGTGAGACTATATAATAATATTTAAAGACCAATTTATCAGGCTAAATTATTTTTATTTAAAAACTCGACATTTCGATCTTATTTCTGGACCTCGTCAATCTACGATTTAAAAAAATATACATATAATGTTACTTACTCTACAAATGTGTTCAGTGTAGAGAGAAAAAAACAACTCGTAGCACCAATATATATCTCAATGAATATTAAACAAAGATAAGTCAGTTTTATTTAATGTTTATGAATGATAGTTTTTGTTGAGACCAAAGAAGCAACGGGAACAAATGTTAAGTCAAGCGAAAACAAGTTTATTACAACTGCCCTCCGGAGTTCCAGAGTCCTTAACGAAAGTACAAACACTGTTTAACCAATATGCCAAGAGATCTAGTCTTTGAGTCGTGCCCGTATTGAATATTGAATTGGTTTCGGGAGAAAAATTTTAGCATTAAAGGCGGAGGATTAAACAGATTTTAACTTGTTAAAATTATTTTGAAAAATTGTTGGTTTTACAATAATACTTGTATTTTTAAACGTATGGGGCAGATTGAAACGTTTCACTGTGCCCCAATAGTTCATGTTTCAGTGCGCCCCATATACGTGGGTAACCCAACTAATTGATGAAGATTAATGTTACTTATCGGTGTGTACTTCAGTCAATGTTGTTCTCAAATATTTATAACACAATATACTGTAAACATAATTAATATTACATAGCACAGATTATTAAGCAGTGTCAAAAATGTTTTTCTACGAAGAAAAACAAAACCTCTGACCTAACGTGGCTCTGTTTAATGACAGCCATTTTAAAACTAAGTCAGCAGTAGGTAGACATATCTAGGCTTTTTCACTGTGCCATTGGTCAAGTCTAAATATTTTGCGAGAAAACTACTTCGTTCCCCTACTTTGTTTTGATACTAAAAATATTAAATATTTAAATCATTCGATTTTTTCTAATGAACAGCGAAGAGTATGAGAAAGATGTAAATGCCTTTAAAAAGGAAATTTATCGTGTATTATTCGAAGAATTTTTTAAAAACAGAAGAAATGCATTCGGGCTCTTCAACATTCGAAACTGAAAAAAGAAAATATGGCAACGCAACGTATGTCGAATGTAGATTTCAAATTTAGCAATGTAAATACAACGGAATGTGAATAATAAAAATATGTCTGAACTAATGATGAGTAAAATTATTGGATTTACGTACATAGTTACATAAATTATAGCTAGCTTAATCCTTGCGGTTATATAGCACAAAAAGAGGAGTTGTGTATTATATTTTTTATAATAAAAGATACAATGGAAAAGTATTATAAGTAAGCAATAGATGAGAAATCAAAAACCTCGAAAATGTTTGATGCCAATCAGATATTATTTCCAATAATTGATGAAATGAAGGAGGGTTACAAATTTTTACAATGGAACCACTAGTCATTGTAAACAAAGAGTTAAATATATTTATCAAAATGAAATTGTAATAATTTATATTTTACCAAAATGTGTGCCTGTGTGTTGTAATGGTTTGTTGTAGAATATCCTGTTATTCACCCTAACTTAAAACGTAATGCATCACATACATGGGGAAAGGCATAGTACTCGGCAATGTTAAACATAACTTCTCAAGAAAAGTAATATTGAACAGAATTTTTGTTTTTTGGAAAAATACAACCTTCCTTTTACTCATTTCACTATCTTTTACTTGGCGTTAAAATCGTTTTGAATGAATTTCAATTTCGCGACATTTTTAAAATTTGAAACAAAAAACTCAGCTTTTTTAGGGGCACAGCAAATTTATTCGCAGGTGCTGAAATAGTTGGTGGCATACACATTTTCTCCCTTTCTATGTAAGTAAACGAATTTATTAAAGTTCAATCTACTCACTGTCAATTTCGTTCACAATATTTCAAGCGTCCGAGTCAGTTTCAGAGATTGCA
This sequence comes from Teleogryllus occipitalis, assembly GCA_011170035.1. Classification (NCBI taxonomy): domain Eukaryota; kingdom Metazoa; phylum Arthropoda; class Insecta; order Orthoptera; family Gryllidae; genus Teleogryllus; species Teleogryllus occipitalis. Next base: position 899,099 of record BLKR01000084.1, on the reverse strand, counting down.
TCACACAAAAGGCAGAAATTCTCATCAAAATCTTTTTGATCTGGAACATACTATCTACAGTGTTTGCACGCATTTACTGTTCAATAACTTGCAACAAAGTCGCATTTCTGGTCTGATTTTTCTGGAACAGACATAGTAACACTTGTATGGTTTCGAAGACGAGGACACCAGTACCGAAAATCGATTGAAGGCCAAATGTGTCTGACCGTCTGTGGTCTTCCAAAATTTTCTTCAAAATTAATATTCCCCACTCGATCTGAATGATCTCAAGGTTTGCGGTGTTTCAAACAGACATTTTTAAAAATTTTTAATGTACTTTACATGAAGCATCAAAAACGTTTTGAAATTGTCTCAAAAAGAGTTCAATTTTTTTTATCAAACTTTGTCCTGGGATAATGTAAAAGACGGTCAAGAAAATGATGTAGGTTTCATCGTTGAAATCCCAAATTCTTTGAAAATTGAAAAAGTGCAATTTTTTGGGCTTCCTACAGCTATATAATTGAAGATAGATATTATTTCCGTAATGTCAACTGTTTCTTAAAGACTGATCTTTTAAAATTAGTTCAGTTCAATTATTCGAAAGTATGAGAAGTTTTCGGTGTAATTTGGCGCGAAATAAAGGCAATTGAAAAACATTTTTTTCTCAATAACCGTTCCAAATTTTTCTTTAATTTTTTCACGAATACAAGGGATCCTTAAAAGAATGGCGTAGATTTCATTTTCGTTGAACTCTCTGAATTTTCGAAATTTGCAAATTAAGGGGAAATACGAGAAGTATGTGCTATTGGAGCACCACTAGTTTCCCACCTTGTGTTGTTATAACGAATGATTGAATTTGATGTTTCTTTCTCCTTTTCTTTTTGGTGTTTCTGACCCACACAGAATGTCGGCTAACCCAGATATGTTTTCCATGTATGTTTTGATCCCAAGTTGAATTTCCCCCTTCGTTCTGTAGCTGGGAGATCTTTCCAAATTTTCTCATTTGCAGAATAAGTGTTCCCTGCGTCAGTACGTAAATGTATCGTTCCACATTAATTTTTAAAAATCATGATATATCTTTCTGGAGTCTTTATCCCACATCTAGAAAAGAATATAGAATTTATTACTGTAATTTCCTTTACTTTTACTGCTAGTTCCAACAGTTCTATTTTGGTACTGCGTGTTTGCATATTTGCGATGTTTGTATGGAAAATATATGTATATTTACAATACCCAGGCACTTAGAAACAACCAATACCATGGAGATTCCAAGGAAAGTGTCCGCATGCACGAAAACCGTTCTTCGGTGTTTTCGTTTTTAAATTCATGCTCAGGATGTTTCTGAAAATTGGAGGAAATAATTGTTCTTCAAGAAATAATTGTGGTACCGGTGCTATTGAAGCACATCTTCGCCAATATTTTATGGGCCTAAATACTGCAACATCAGCGGGTTGCTAAAACCTGGTTTCATTTGCATACAATGAAGCTAAAACCACACCAAGCTGTGTGAAATGATCACGTTCTTGACATGTAAGATGACTTTTGTGCCCATCTAGAAACATATTTACCGGTGTTTGTTAACACATTTGTCCCTGCGCGGACTAAAGACTATTAATTTCCCGCTCATCTGGGCGCTCCAGGGTGTGCTTGCCTAAGTTGAAATTTCTAATGTAGATACTGAAAATGAGTTATTCCGAATTATATACAGGGACTTTAATATTTTTTGAACTACTATAATATCGGAGAATTGAAATCGTGATTAAAGGGTTGTTATTTTCTTGTGTGAATGATGTATCTAGGTTCAAGACGTTTAATTCCTTGAATCCATTGTTTTCAATAATAATAATATCGGTTGATTATCTTTGCCTATCATGTAACCAAATTCTCTCGCTATTGGATCTTGACAGGACTGTGCCATGGGTCATTACCTTCTACCACTTCACTTGTACGAACTGCGACGTTTCCAACGTCCGGTGCAACATTAGTTGGCTTGGCCCTCTGGTGTTCGGTGGAGCTGAATACTACCCGGTGTATTGATGTAACATGCTTTTTTAAATTACTAGCATTGTGTGATTTTTCCACCAGGCGAAAGTGCTTTTTTTAACATGTTCTACAATTGGCACGATTGTCATCTTTTGAGCCCTTTTGACAATAATTCCACACTTCACTCATTTTGTATATGGAATGCACTAATCTAGTCGTCTTTCGGTCACTTTAAAATGCAGAACTGAACTCACGAGCTCCGTCAGTTGCCTGCACCGTGGGCTGAGGAGAGGAGCATCCTGAAAAAAAACCGCTGTCATCAAGCATTGGTTATCATGCCTGTCGTCACTAGATTGCCGGGTGCTCACAAAGTAGGGTTTCCTAAAGCTAACTTGGTGGCGAATTGCGTGCTATTTCAAGAGACGGTGACATGTCTGAGTGCGATAAAGAGCGGGGCACGGCGCTCGGACGTTGCAGCGTTGGCTAATTACAACGAATGTAAGTGAATCCGAACAGACGGACACTTCCTTGTTGCTAACAGAAGAAATGTAGGAGAGGAATGTAAAGACAATTATTCTGTAAAATCAGAAGAGATGGGGAATGGCATAAAAATTGAAAGTATCGAGTCATTTTCTGAAAGTATCGATCGCTATCGATACCACCCGAGTATCGCGGTATCAAAAGTATCGAAGACCCATCCCTAAATTTTTTATTTAGTAATATCACGTCTTTACAGAAGATTAATTAGGTTGAAGTATTTTCTGAAGAATTTCAGAAATATGAGGTTGAATATGATTTAATTTATGAACAATTATTGTTTGCATACCTACATTTTTTCTTGAGTATCAGTAAGTTCGTCATTTGCTGTAAAAACATTAAGATTTCTTTTCAATTCGGGAACTTTACATTAAAGCTTCATTATAGATACCTAACATATTTTTAATATAATTTCACAAGAAACTCACAATGACTTCGTTTAACTTTGGGCTCGTATCTCCTACTCTTCCTCGAATCAGATTTCGAAAGAATAATTTCTTGTCATTATCTGATCTTCCTCCTTTTTGTCTTTTGTCATTATTTTATTTTGTCATTTTTTAGGAAGTATTACTATACAGTTGATTTTATTTATTACGAATAGATCATTTTGCTTGAATTAGAAACAAAAGGAAATCACCGGATGGATACCCCGTAATATTGTTGTTTTAATTAAATAATTGGAACACACTCACTCAAATCTGCAGTTAAATACTTCAAAGATCACTGCCTTTCGGGAAAGTTATTAATTCATTTTAAAATCTCAGTGAATCATAATATAATCCGTGCACAAAACATCAGAACTATTCACTTCCAAAGCTACTTGGTTTCTCTTTCAAGTGATGACACACCCAGTGAGGGCAAAATTAATGGAGATATATCAAGTTTCCGGTACAGCCAACGGAATCTAATGCTTAGTCTGAATATTTCCGACCGGAAGAGGGCCATGTTCAAAAGCTCCTGAAGATGATGTAGTAGAAATTGATGAACATCAGTTCGTAGAAGCGAGTCTCAGTTGGGACCCTTCTTCACGCTAAAACCAGAACTTCAACGAATACAATGTTTCAAAAGAGGACTCAGATGACGAGGATTTTCTGGAGGGGCATGTTCACAGCTTACTTCAACGGAACTTTATCGAGGATGTACTCAAGGAGATTCTGTTCGAAATAAGTCAAGCTCTATATCTTTGCTCTCTAAATATCTTGGCAAATGAGGATCCAAATCATGTGGTGAACTAAACTAAAATCCTACAACGAAAACTGAAGATATATGTATGTCTCAAAGATATCGGTTCATCCCAATTTATGTCGATGTCTATACTGTACTGATTCTTTTGTAATTCTGAGAAGATAGATACTTTCAGAAGACATCTGGTGGAGACCTTTAGACGTGAAGAATCTACGAGTTTGAAACGTTTGGGAATATAATTCAGAGTAAATGAGGGATCTATTTTCATGAATATAAATGTGTGAGGACATCTTAAGCCAGATGACATACATGCATACATGCATGCACGTTGACATATGACATTAAGCGGTTAACATCGATACACAAGTTTAAGTCCCACATAAAATATTTTCTGCTGCATAACTGTTTCTGTACAATTAGTATTTCCTAAGGAGCAAAAGAGAAAATATCGATTTTAACAATGCTATTGAAACATTCTCTTATTTTGTCCTAGTAATATGTATCTCGAAGATTACTATTTCGGATTTCTCACGATCTTTTTACTATTTTAACTTATGTATCTCAGGGCTTTAATTATTTCATTATACTCTTCATCTCAGGATTTCAGATATTAAGAATGTGGGACTGAAAATTCGCCACTCGTACGAGGTTACGGCAGATAGAACTTGTTATGCTCGGGCTTTTCTGAATTTGATTCACACGTAACCATACTTCTCTGAGATAATAGCCCTCTTCAGGAGGAAATCATAAAGCCCAAGGCAACTTATTCTTTTAGCAATGAACAAATACTACGAGACGTATAAATCACATATCTTGTAATTAAATTTCGACAATAAACTCTCATTCACTCAAACGAAAAATAACGTTCACAATAATTTCTTTATATGTGCGCAGATTGTGCAATTTTGTTACCGAATTATTTAAATGGCTATTCTTATTGAAATTTAGACTATTTCTGTAATTCAAAAATAAAAACTTCGGTCTCGTACATTTTTAAATTATCTTTTTTAAATATTCACCTCCCTTTTGATGATAATCTGCCCGCCACTGGTTTTCGGGGTGAACATGAGCTGTAAAAAGTTTGATTTTGCGGTAATAAATTAGTAATAAAATAGTTAAAAATTCTGTTTCTAGTTGGGTCTGCTTCTGCTATGGTGGGTGCGCCAGCTTGATGGATCTCATTTCGTTCTCGGAGTCCGGATGTCTCAAGTTGGGGTTCCTGGCATCGCTATACATGCCAGCTGACACTCTCACCAAGGCCTTCAGTAAACTGAAGCACGAGGGAGACAGGGAGCCGTTAGGGCTAATGAAGACAGAGGAGTAAATCCTGACGGATTGTCTCAAGTGTTGAAGTACTAGACAGGGTAGTACAATTCCGTTGGTGGAACCAGTCCCGATACATCAATTCAATCACTGCAAGAGCATCTTGCTTCAAGTGTGTGTAACTGTTTGTGATGTGGACGCATGTGATATAATGAATAATGAAAGTCTTTCGTGTACCACGATACTTCCCATAATCAGGCGCAAGTTATTTAAGTATGCCAATTAATGAGTTATAGTCTTATGAAGCAATGATATCTTGTATTGTATTGTAGTTCATTCTGATGATGATACAATTTTGTGTTTCAACTATAAAAAAGAAAGCGGTTTCTCTGACAGACAAGCCTGAAGAATAGAACTGACGCAAAAGAAGGGTTTAGAAATTACACTTTTATGGATGAGGGTATCCATGAAGGGATTTCATTTCATCCCCCATGGTCATTATCCACCATGGAGTCCAACAGAGGACAGTGCTTTCAGCTGTTAGGGTAGCCACAGGGGATACATCAGGAAGCACCTAAAGCGTTTTTCTAAGATTAAGAAGCGGCAGAACTGTTACCACTCAAGATTTTGCAGGAGTTCCCAATTACAAGAATCAAACCATGATTTTAAGAACTTTGAAAACATTATTATATGCCTTCCATGGGCCGAAAGTAATGCACTTTTTGAAGTTTATTGGAGTCATTACTGATAAGAGTCCCCAAACTTTAAGAGGAATTCTGGAGCTATTTACCAAAGCATGTTATATTTATGTTATGAGGTGGACCCAGAGGGTTTCACTTTGAGAATTGATTCTAGAGTGAGGAGCAGCTACAGACAGAAGCACACAAGACATCTAGCCATGATTCTACTAAGTGGAATTTGAGAACTTAGTGAGTGCTAAGGCACACTATTAGGGGAACACTATGACACTTCTCTCTCACCTTATAGTCACAGCCCTAGTCCGAGCCGTTTAATGAAGAATTCTACCTCCCGATAAGACGTCTAGAAGGGGCCGAGGCCGAATGTAGTGTTTTGGAGCACGCAGTCACCAGAAGTCTCTGGGGCGCGTACAGCGAACCACATCAAAGTCCAGCGTCAAGGTGACATGCAGGCGAGTGCACAGACTCCGTCAAACCGTGGGTATCCATTCCCATCGACTATGGGCTACCATGCACGGCAAACGCATGTGCGGACGTCCAGAGAAAGCTAATAAGAAAGAACAATAGGTGATAGAATAACAATGGTGACATATGAAATGGAGAACAAGAGAATGGGAGACGGAGAAAGAAACATTTGAGAGACTTCTCTGCATCACACCGTGACGAGGTGAACCCACATCGACGTGTCTTAGGATCCAAGGTAACTGTCTTAATAGGTGACTCAGTCAAACGTGTGGAATATGAGCTGCTTGCGGAACGGTTGGCGATCAGGAACCGATGAGTACTTCCCACGGATGTTGTACATATAATATCAATATTTCCCCTGAATATGTTCTTACGAACCCTTGATATTACGTAGATAAAAATATCAATTGTGAAAGGATACCGCAAATTAATTCTTGAGCACGGAGCTCAGATTGCGTTGGATAGCATTCAGTGGTTATTTCTCACGGAAATGAAACTCTTTTGGATTATGATGCCCTTGGATATATGAAAGACGCTTTGAGATGATGGCAATATGCGAGCGATGACGACGTGAAATAGCGGTTTATTTTTGGTTGAAGGCGTAATCAAAAAACCTTTTTCTTGGGGAAACATTTGGGGTATCGGAATAAATAGTGAATGAAGAAGCAAACATATTTTGTCAAAAAGTGACATTTTGTATTTGTTGAAATACGTCCATATTTCCGAAGTATTATGTTTGCTAATATTTTTTTAAATTACATCCTATAAACGAGTTTGTGAACTGTAGTTTTGTATTATAAATTTTAAGAAACGAGTGTAACATTCTTAATCGACCTTACATGGATAAACATTTTTGATACGTGTGTGTCATTCACTTCACCAAAACAACATTTATTTCACAGTATCGACAATGTACATACATCTACCATTGACAGTAATAGGAATGCTCCTCTTTTCATAAAGACGTTTTGATGCATCCTGAAGAATAAATGCAGTTTCCAACGCAATTATAAGAAAAAATTTAGCCGATCTTTCAGAAACCTTTATTATACCAGTACTTAAAATACCTAAGACTGGATGGATCTTCGAACAAAAATACTAGAAAAAGTCGGGGGCGTACCTTAAAATTATTGATAGAGTGTATATAAAACTTATCAAATACGCTACATAAGAATTAAAATGTTGATTCGACAGCCAGACGCTGTCGAACACCAGATTTAACTTAAACGAAGCCCTTCAAGATCTACCTCGTGGAGCCCTTTGCAAAACCTTATGCAAGGCACGATCTGGCACAGTCCATGCTATGGCGGTCCAGAGACTAAGGCTGTTCGCTAGCTAAGACTAGTGATTAAGGCCAAATCGTTCGGTTCCCTACCAGTCTCGTTATACAAGCGGTGTACTTATACGGCTTACTCACCGAATACACTGGAAATACACCTTTTAAAAACGAATTTTCGCAGTTTTGTCCTGCTAAAGGGTACAACTACCATTTTATTGTAGGACCTACAGTAACACTACATAGGAAATGTAAAAAGCGAGAGTGGTAAATGATAAATAATGAAATACCGTTTTATGACACAATAATCCAAGCCATGCTTTATTTATTTTTTTGTAAATCTCATCTTTGAGATAACCACCTTCCTTTGTGATGAATTGATGGAGTCGACGAACGAAAGTGTCAAATACTTACACCAGCGTTTTAGGTGGAACTGCCTGGATCTGTTCGTTGAAGTGACGCTTCAGCCTCTCTAAGATGAAGACACGTGATTCAAAGACTCGGCTCTTGAGGTACACCCCACGTACGCAAGCACTCAGGCCAAGTGATCTGGCTCGCCACGTATGTCCCCAAAACGTGAGACGAATCTGCCCACAAGCACCGTATGTGAAGTTGCCATCGTGATTTAAACAGTTTGCGTAGTTGCCTCTTGCTGGAAATAAACTGATGAAAAACCAATTTTCTAATTCAGGAATCAATAACGTCGTCAATAGGCCTCTGTAACGTTTCGGATACGTAAATGACTGCGTTTCGAAGTCGTGACCTTTAAACAGAAATACGAACTCTATAGAGTGTGTTTTCGTGGAGATCCTGTGGTTTCACATTACTCCTGTAACGCACGTTTTGTTTCATGAAATGTCAGGTCAGTTTAACTTGTGCCTCATCCGAATAATCAAGTTGGAAAGAATGTCGTTATTCTCGCCCTCTGTAGTCTGCGTCCAGTGTCTGTGATCAATGAGCTCAGTCCTAAATCATTTTCTGGAGGCATAGACGCGCTCAAATAACTTATAGGTCACCTTCACACACATCTACTACTATACTACACATGTATCTACAATTTGACACACCTGACAACCTAGCTAGTAACTGTACAATTAAAAAAAATTATTTTGCTGTGTTGCACAACATATTAAAAATACATTAAGTTGTTCAAAGCGCATCTGCCGCTTGGTAACCGAACCAAACTAGACGACCTCTGTGGTTCTGAACCACCAATTCAACAAGGCAAGCATTCTGTAAACGCTTCAAAGACGCTCGCCTCCAAGGCTTCTTATTGGCTGTAATTTTACGCCCGAAGAATGTCTGAATCATATCTTATTTATATGAACTTTACTCTTCTTTATACAACGCTGAAGAATCTTATTTACCCTATATCTGTCCAGAAACAATTCAAATTTACTGCATAACATTGTTTTCAGCCTCGTCAGTAATATGTAGTCTATCCAGATGCTCATGGTTACTCCGGAACTAATGACATAGGCCAAACGCCGCACATGTTGCATTGCCTTCTGGTCACTTCCAACCGAAGCACGCAGGTGCTGTCTCATTAGGTCTTCGGTAGATCGCGGAACACTGCAGGGTAAAATGAATCTTTGTTCTCATGAAATATGCTCACGATACGCAATGTGCGTGGAACGTTTAAATATTAAAAACATCCAAGTGTCACTGAGTTGTAATGCAAGGATTCAATGCGTCGATATTTGGTTTTCAAGAAACTATCTTGCTACCTATCTTGTGATATCACAAGGATGTTTTTGTATCACCCCATTCAAGCCGTCATGGTGGTTTGAACTTTGCTAGTTTTGAGTGCTGACCTCACAAAATGTATCAGTGTGCTATGTGATTTATCTAATCTGAGCATGCCATCTGATGTGGAATGATCGTGGTTCCCCCTTAACTAATGACACTGGTCAAATTCCGCATGTGCCTGCTGCATATTTACGTCAAGATAAACGTGAAATGCGTGTACGCACAGTTCTTCATGCAAAGGTGTTGTGGTGTCCGACAGAAACTAATGTATTCTACTGAGAAATTCTTCTTCTCTGATTTCAAGGTTTGCTCTAATACGTGTATTGTTTGTCAACAAGCATGGTATTTTGTGTGTACATATTAAGGAAAGGGAAAATCTCATTTTTGTTCAGTGGTAAATAGCAGCTAAAACACTTATACACTGAATCTAAGTGCTGTCGTTTCATGACTGCACACATTTATTGATTTTGCTAGTTGCTATCGATGCCTAAATACACGATAATATAGTATTCAGTGTTTTCTTAATAATGTTTTTGAGTGTTTAATTACATACCTATTATTTTCCTTGATTAAGAGCTCCTTGAAACTTAATTATATTTCCTTTGAGCATCGTAGGAATGTTAAGATGTTGCATAATGGATTTTTTGTACCTATCAGCACCCCTGAACACCTGCATTTGGGACGAATGATAACTTAAATTTCCGTGAAGAATGCTAATCAACTTCTGTTTGGCAAGTGTAAAACTGCATGTGTACTCAAAGTCTAGGACTCCGTTCTCTCTCAATATTTCTTGAGTTCGCACTGTCCTCAGTTCCCCTGTGGCTTCTTATTAGAGGCACTTGCGCTAGTTCAAAACTGATCAAACACTCCGACTTGTGTGCCGTTCGTCAGTGCTCAGAAGTTGAAGTGCTTTCGGAACATCTGCTGCGCAGTTGCCACATTGTCACTGCTTTTGATTGGCAATTCCGGATGCGTCAACTGCTAAGCCCATTACTACCGAAATTGTTGTACATTTTCCTCGAGAGATGGCGGTGATCTTCCCCCGTTGGGTGGTGACATCCGGCGCCGACCTTCTCGGCTTGCGATTTTCCCAATCAGGTATCACCCACGAACATGGCACCACCCCATCCAGGACAAGCTCCAAGCTCCCGATATATTTAGAAGTGTAGTGCTTGTGAGTATAAATGTAAGAGGTGAGGAAAGGACAAGGAAGGATATGGAAAGGTCGGACGCGGTGCGTGACCAGTTTGTTAAGGTACTACTCCGACATTCGCCTGCTGTTGATCGGCGAAATCATCAGTAATCTATCGACCAGAGCAGCTGGCCGCTAGAATTATTCGCCACGCTGTGGCTGAATTCGACCTAGCTATCTAGTTGGCGAAAATCTGCCACCGTCGTGACTCCAATCCTAAACCGCCTGGTCAGAGGGAGGGAATGTCACCACTTTTGAAATACGTGACAGTCACAATTGGCCGATGCGTCGTGCTCCAATGCTCCATTGGAACTGAAATGGTATATGCCCTTCTAGAGTCTACTCTGCTTGGTTTTATGTTTACTGCGAGGGCGTACGAGCCCTGTTAGTAGTCGACTGTCTCTTGCCGGGCGAGTTGGTAAGGGAGAGTTGTGGGGGGAGAAGGGTGGCCAGGCCTCGATGTTAATGTCTAACGCAAAAACAATGGTTGCTCAATTTCAGCCATGCTATGTGTTTGAGACGGTTACCTGGTTGTATTGAAAGCTCCTTGCTAGTTTTGTCCTTATTACTCAGTGACTCTCCTCACGGCACCATTGACAGCGAGAGCCCAAGGACGAGATCACCATTAAATATTAAATATGTATTATTTACGTTTTGCGGTATGTAACAGCAACTATTTTGATATTCGTGGTGTGCACAGAACTGTTGTTCGAAGTAAATATAGCATAATATGTTATTGCAGTTAGTGTGAACACTGTTTTGTTAAAATATTTAATTTAGTGTTACACGAGAGTATTTTGTTTGTATTTGATCAGTCTCCGAGCTACTTTTCGGAAAACCCTCTTTTTGTGGTTTTGTTTAGCAGCCTTGTTGCAAACCGCTAGTCTAATGGTTAGGGAGGTTGGAATATGCTTTTAAAAATATGCATTTACGCCCTAAAAATTCTGAAATATGCACTTTAATATGCAATTAAAATTTACAATATTTCATTTCCTCTATAAGCCTTTCTTAATAAAATTGATGAGAAGCATGCTGGGAATGAAACGATTTATTTTTGTGCAAACATTATATAATCTACCCTACTTCGCGAGAGAAATAATTGAAATTCACCTTAGTGAAGTACATCTTGGATCTTGTATTTCTTCTGACTGGTTATAAAAAAATGTTATCAAGAAATATTGTACATTTGCACAAGTATTTTAACATCTATAAAAAAAGCAAACTGTTTAAGCTCTTTCGAATCAATGAACGCTCACAAATTAATAGATTCTAAGCAAAGATGAAACTGTTTTATAGATTAGTCTCCATTTAACGAAATATGGAAAGTATGCGCCTATAATTACACGAATATGCATCAGCAGGAAAAATCGGCCAAATATACACTAATAGAACTTGTTAGAATATGATGCTATATAGGTTTATTAATCGCCGGAAAACGGCAAATTTTCCAGCAGAAAAACACTTATTGCCGAGCCCTGGTAACGAAAAAGTGGATAAATTCTGTTGTGCTGTGGTAACTTACTTCCTATAACACGTTGTGTAGCCAGAATCCGGATTAATAATTCACCATTATGTGAAAAGTGTTCATTGAATATGTAAGCTATTTCTTGTGGGTCTTGCAAAGTTTCGTTTTGTAGCAGATCTTTATATTTCTTCTTATTAGTTGCTGCTGTGTCTTTTTAATAATGTCCCATATAGATTTTGTTTTGTTAGTGCGTTTGCAATATATTTTTCTGTGCCATAATATTTGTTTGATTTCTTTTTTAATCGATTTTTTATGATCAATATTTTGTAGTATGTAATTATGTTGGAGTTACATTTGTTATGTGCTAGCTATAGATGTTGCGTTTTCTTTCACATGATACTTTGATCCCTTCGGTTATCCATAATTTGGTTTTATTTTAGATTTTTTTGGAGTGGGAGGTTGAGGAAAAGTGGCATTGAAATATCTTAGGTATATATTTATAAATGAGTTAAACTTATCATTTGTATCTCTCGCCTTTTAGAATTCATTCTAATTTTCTAATCTGAGTAATTTTTGGAATTTCATTGTTTCCTTGCGTATAGTTACAGGTTTATTGGTAAGATGTCTATTCCGTAATTTTTTATTTTATTTAAAGTGTTTGATTATCCTCTGTGTCATCACTAAAGCTTGTTGTTAGTGTAACAGAAAAACGATGGTTGTTTGCATCTATCATTATTTTCTTCCTTTCTCAACGGCGCACAGTGGTCTATTTTCAATATTTAGGGGGACATTGCTCTTTTTGAACTGAAATCAACTGTATAATAGTTTTTTGTTAATTTTATATAATTTTGAAATCTTTATCACTCTTAACTGCTGTTCTATAATATGCAAAAGATATTCGAATCGTTTTTCTGCGTATTATTGCGTACAAACAAGGATATACATATATTCTATAATTAAACAAATTGTAAAGAGTAGAACCTGTATTTTACGAAAGAAAATAAATGATAAATACATACCCAAACGATTTATATATCAAAATCACTGCCTGAAGAATCTTCCAAGTCTTCTTCATTCTGGCTTTGGAATGAATCATCTGAATGCTGGTGAACTCGTGACAATTCTGGTGAATGTGTAGGGACTTTTAAGAGATTGATGACTTGCTGTGGCAATTGATTTATTTTTCTTTTAGGTAAATTTCTAATGCTAGATATCACTGGATTAGAAGATATCAAGAGAGCATGGAGACGGTCTTCGATGTTTCGTTGCCTGATAGTTTTGTGAGTATTGTGGTCGCGAAAGTAGCGACATTCTTTATGTCTTGCTTCTAATGCTTCCTCGCTTAATTGTCCTATAGGAAGCAAAAGTGTGTCCATGACGTCAGCACCGTGAATTAGAATTTTGTGGACACTCGCTGGCATTTTGAACCATCCATACTGCTCCACAAATAGTTCTGCTGTTTCGTGAGCATACTTTCTAAATTCTTCAGTATTCAACTCATAACCGCAGGATATGGCTTGTAAAATCACTGAAAATCGTAATATTAATATTTCGTTAATCCCAGAGATTTCTGCTGCTTTTTTTGGATCCTTGAAAAATCTTCTTGCTGTATTTCCATCATTCGTAAGCCCCGTACCCTGCTTGACAACATCCACAAGTAGTCCAGTTTCTTGTCGAAATTTTGAGATAACTTTAGCTTTTTGTTCTTCAAATGCAGCTTTGTTTTCGCGCCCTCGACTTTGCCAAGTTTTAAAACTTAATCTGTATGATATGTGTAAAATGCATTCAAAGAATCGAATGTGTGCATGTAAAATGGACAATCTATATAAAAATGTGCTTGTGTTGCACGGTATTCGCACAACAGCATGTGTATTGTTCATCTCATTTGGCCTCGCATTGCAAATATAGCAACTCTGGGTTGATGGATTTCCTGCCAGGGCATTAGCTATTTTTTCATCCAACATGGTCTTCAATAATTTGTGATGCACATCCATTTCTTTTCCATTGGTTGTGATACTTGTTGGCTTTAATGCTAATACTTGATTTTCAATGTATTCACTCTCCTGAGTAATGACATCATGGGTTTCTTTAATAAACTGACATTTAATTGGCATGCATAATCGTGTAGATGAAGAACGTGGATTCAGTCAAATGATTTTTTCGAAAATTTCGGTTTTTGTTGTCATTTTTAAGGAAACAATTGACGTTAACAACAAATCAGAATCTATAGCATGTGCGCTTTCAAGAAATTTTTGCTTGTAGTTTGAATGACAGGAACTTCCATCAAAACCCCATTTGTAAATAATTTCGAAAGAGGAAGTTTCATGCTCACTTACAACTCTGCTGATAACTTCGTGTTGAACTATGGATAAACGATGTGCTGTGTGGTCAAGTAGGCTTTGCAATTTAACCTCGCCTTTTGTCTCGGAAATAACTATGTCTTTGGGGTAGCACTGCTCTTTAACTTTCAGTACTTTGTTGTAGGCCGGATATATATCACAATTTCTCTCTTTTGCACCTTTTCTTATCTGAATATATTGTGCTTTACTCAATTTGGCGTCTATAATCAGAGCCAGGGCTTCTTCTGGAGTGTAAGGGTCAACATTTTTCTTTTGCATATTTATTTTTTTCATTGTCCTCAACGAACGAGGGCTTGAAATTGTAGTCTTTTTTATGACATGAGCAACATTTCGTTTGCCTTGTTTTCTGAAGACTGCGTCGCAAAAGCTAGTTCTTGAGGATTGTGGCCCTCAACTAATTTTCTTGTGCGCCTTTTCTTTGTTCTGGTGCTCAACGTATCAAATTCTCTTTGATGATGTGTCGTGGATATTCGTGGTCGTATATCATGTCGAAGAAAGATCATTTCTTCTTCTAACCAGTCTTTATTTTGTTTCAAACATGTTTCCTTCCACCTTACGCTTGCTTTCCAGCGATTTACAATTGAGATAGTAAAAAATCTAATTTTATTGATAATATCGTCTTCTGAAACATTCTGCACTCTCGACATTATCAAATCAACTACCTTCTTTCTCACATGAGTTTTATTTGCCTGAGACAGAAGACCTTCGTGCGAAAGAAATCCAAACAATTCCAGACGCGTCACTCCCAGTCGCGCACCTACCGACAAATAAAACTAAATAACACAATTTCCGCAAATCTCCGCACATTAAAATTAGTCTCGTTTTAAAGATAGATAACTACTCTACATTATATAAAAAATTGGTCATGTTACAACGAGGTCCTTTTTTGTCCTACTTCAATGAATTTCGACCAAGAGTTATACACCTTCATTTTCCCCCCGTTTTTTAATAAAATACATTTAATACTTCTAAAACGATAAACACGTATTAAAATTAATATATAACATACCTGAAGAACCAGATTCCATGATGGGATAAAAATTTTCACACTGGAATATGACACGCACGTACTAGGACACTTCGAACACAGTCTACCGAGCGACCTCCAAACAAGACTGAGCGCGCTCTGTGCCTTTCGCTTCGTTTCATGAATCCTTATCGCTCTACGCTTCATAGAATATGGTCTATTCATACTTTCTCGAACAATTCAAGCTTCTGTTTACACTCCTGAATCGATACATTGAGGTTTCAACAACTTTGGTTTCAAGGCAAATGTCCCCGTAAATGAGCAAAATAGACCACTGTGCGTCGTCTGCTTGGACTAGCCAATCAACGTGCGCGTATTATCTAGATAACAAGATTGAAACTAAGGTATTTTCAAATTGCTAATTAAGTAAATTACAAGGTCATACAAGTTTTGAATGCTACAAATTATGATGCACTTTGTATAGTTAACCTATTAAAATAATTGCATGGTGTAATGAGTTTTCGGAAGACGCCGAAGTCGGCACTGGCGCAGCTGCGATCACGAGATTTTGGAATATGAGTTCGTCATTCGGCTGAGATGGGCGGTTTGGCAAAAGCTTTGATGAAGCAAGAATAAATACATTTTCAATAAACTAAATTGTACTGAAGCACGTCTATGCGAGATGTGCACACATAAATAAAATATAATGAAACTTATTAAATAAAGTTCGGTTGTTCGAACAAGTAGAATATCTTGACCTGGCAGAAAACTGTGCATGAAACTGAGAAATTGGATTCCTACACCGAGATCAATGGGGCCAAAAGAAACAACGGGCAAGTAGGCAAGGCATAGGGTCAAAACAGACGCGCCATTCCGAGAACGCGAAAGAGCTCTTCGCTGGGAATGCCCTCAGAAGCAATAAAGACCGCGAGAAGACCTGGTAGGTGGTTTTCAACTCTAGCAACAATACTAGAAAAAGTAATCGATTCCTGTCTTCTCAAATACACGGACTTCAAACCGGGAGAGATGGCTCAGGGTATCAGCTGATGTCACTGCATTTCCACTGATCGGGAGGGCCTAGGTTCGAGTCCTGACAGTGGCAGGATTTTCGACACACGCTTGTCAGCTAGATCGAATTCAGTCGCTGTCTGGAGGAGAATTCTAGTGGCCGGCTGCTCTGATCGGTAGTTTTCCGTGGCTTCTCCGAACAACACCAAGCGAATGCCGGAGCAGTACCTTACCAAACGGGCCAAGGACCGCGCGCTATCTGTCGTACCTCTTCCTTGTCCTATCCTCTCCCCTTATACACTCACTTACACTAACATGCACTAAACTATCACATATTCCGGAAGAACGGTCGGGACTTTAGAGCTTGTCCCGGCTGGGGCGGTGCCCTGCTGGTGAGAGATACCTGGTTGAGGAAAACCCCTCTAGCCGACGGTAGGTCAATGCCGTATCTCGCCACCCAGCGGGGGAAGATCACCGCCACCTCCCAAGAGAAACATGCACTACACTTACAGGACTAATGAACCTAGTAGTTGACGCGCCCGGGACCACTAACAACCAACCATTTAATCAAATACTTCAATACAATTTATGCAATCCATCCACATTAGTTTGGATTTAGATCCTATCTCTTCACGTATCACCTGACGGCTCCCTTCCACATAATTCCTTACGGCTCAAAAAGCACATAACAAAATCATTCCATCACATAAAACACACAACAGCAGAGTTTCGAGACACAAACAAGAGTCTTTTAAGACGTATGGCATACGGAGTTAATATATAAATGGAGTCAACTGTATCTACCCCAATATCATGTTGAAATATTAGAATCTTAACTCTCAAATCGAACACTTACTGTCCAAATATTACTACCTTTTTTAAATGTCTCGCATTGAAGTAGGAGTACCACAAGGAATTGTCCTGAGCCCCTTGATGTTCACTACATAAAAATCTCTCTACATTATTGATTCAGTGGTGAGTTGTAGTTGACATTTACATGGCTAAGCCATCGAAAGCTGCTATTTTTGAAATAAATACTATTGTTGACAATGACAACGCCTTCAATCATTTCAACTCTCTACATTATGCCATCAGATCTCTATACCGAATTATCTCTTTTCGCTGATAACATTGTGCTTTTCACTTCCGACAACGATATTAACTCCGCTGTTGAGACTCTACAGTATGAATTAGAAATGCATGCTCATGTAAGGGGAGAAAACAAAAAAGTGTGGGTACTCTCGATGAAATTCGTATAAATTGCACTGTATACAGCTGAGTGCGGCCCTCTCAAAAGTTCCAAAGCGGTACTCGACGCGACTCATCGTTTTAAACTCAGAGCATCGTTTGCAATGTCAAAGTGCAAATTTCTTTATTCCATTGATTATATCCGAATGCACAATAAAGGCTGTTTTCATGGTTAATGTGATGTAAAAAATGAATTATGAATTAAAAATTTTCAAATAAAATTTGATTGAATCTGGGTATCTGAGGGACAAAATAATTCTCGCATGAAAAGGCATCTCTCTACAAATGTAATTGAAAAAGCATTTTTTTAATATTTTTATATTTACTGTTAAATGCTTGTAATTGTGTGGAATGTATTAAGTAAAATATTCTTCATTTCTCTTCTCTGGGTAATTTGACTTAGATTTTTTTTACAAACAGGACTTGCAAAAATATACGCATATTTACATTTTTATATTTCTGATTCTTATTTTGCACTTTTTCTTATTTTCTTCAAACAATGTTTCGAATCAAGGAATCAATCGAGGAATATGCAGTCACAAATGTTATATTTCAAAATTGCTAATTCCAGTAATTATTCACCAGAAATGACTAGGCATACAATTTATTATTCAATTTACACACAAATCGAATTTTTTTATTTCACTATTTCGAACTTTTATCCTCAACAAAAACACATCGACAATTCAACATTCAGTTAAAAGCACTTCACAAGAACATTTGCTGGAAAGAGAATTATATGTTCATGAAGTCACTTTATATTTCTCAGTAATGTGGTGTATAATTTCATAAAATTCTTCTCTTAATTTATTTTCGTAGTTTTCTAAAAGCGACGCATATGTCGCTAAAGCCAGCGACAGCGGCTTCTGGTATTCTTCTACGGTATCTGCACTGCGCAAAATAAAAGCTGTGACTTCTAATTCTACAACTCTCTGAAGCTAAAATGTATTTTCCACGAGAAACATTACATTTTGATATTTTATAAGTTGTCTCTTATATCATCAGTAATCTTCGTTAATAGGAGTGATAGGATTTTTATTATATCTTATAATTACAAGCACGTCATTGTGACAAATGTCATCCACGATGTAATACTTCGAGGAGAAAAATCCATGGTGCAATAATCTTTGTCCTAAATTTCTATTTTATGAACGATTTAGTTCGTTGAGAAAGGTTGTTTACAATGATGGTAAAAATGTATATGAGGCAATGCTTTTATTTTATTTGTCAGACGAGAATATTTCGAACATTTTCCAAATCAGGCAAGTACTACCTCATGGGTAGTACCTAAGGTTCCTAAGGTAGGGTACCTAAGGTTCAGAGACTTTTGTAAAGCATCTATTCCATATTAGTTGAAACAACCTACTACCGCCGAACTACGTATATCATTCTCAGTAAAGAGAAATTCAAAGAAAATCTTAGTTTTTCACATTCATAATTTTTATTACTTTCTCGCTCGTTAGTATTCTAGAGCTGGCAATATAAACACTTCCGCAAACCGCATGTGGCTCTGAGAAAGCCTTGTTAAATGGGATGACTTGTCTCACAAGGAGGGTGTGTATTTGCTCAGACACCACAGAACAGTAGACGGTCGACTACTATCCCCTAACATAATCCCACTATCCGCAAAGTTACCTCCAAATTCACCCGAGCGCAAACCTACTCATAAGACGTCTTGCTTTTCAATATTTTCTTTGTTACGTTCCAAAAGAAACACAGAATCGCGGCTTCAGAGTTGAAACGGTTAGCGTATCAGACTGTTATACCGAAGGTCGGGGAGTTCAAATTCATTCGAAGCGATTTTAAAAGGAAGTAAAACCGGCTGTTCCATGTTTATTTACTGCTTATGAAAGATCTTGAAGCCTAAAGAAGTCTCAGAAAAATTCAATGCGCCTGTTTTGTCACCCGAGTCATACCTTCTTCCGCTGCTACATGGGGAAAGCAGCGTAGCGAAATTTGCGCGGTCAGGCGGAAGACCTGGCTTAATAGTGTGAGCCTCGCCACGTCAAATAAGGCATCGTTGAATGCAATACCATTTTCTTCAATCCTAATTGACACGGGAGTTCCCTCAATAGGTAGACTCACGCCAGTGTATCTCTCATATTTATCTCTCTCATATGTATCTCTCATATATAGCTGCAATGCGAATGATCTGAAGGTTCATTTACTGAAATACAAATTTTATTTAGTTCGTACATGTCCTCCAATGAAATTGTTAATGAATCTTATACTGCAGAATTCTTGTGTGAATAGTTGTGGCGAGAAAGGTAAAAATTGGCAAACCACACGCAAAAATCATTAAACATCATATTATTCTATTAAATAATATTAAATACAATTTCCTCAAATTATTTTAGCATGTTCTAAACAAATATATACTTTGCTGTTTCAAAAAATATTTAGAAAGTCTTTGTTTGTTTTTTCTATTTTGCAAGGTTGCGATCTTTTTCATTTCCCTACAGATGTCTCCTGCACATCTTCTTTCTCTTTGGTAAGAAATTGTGACAGTCGATTGTAGATAAGGCACATTATTACATTTTCTGAAGAGGTACGTGTCGTAGACACGGCTGAAAGTAATGTCATGATACGTACCGCTCCGGCGAGGTGCTCACAATGCACATTCTCCATTGCACCCAACAAATATGTCATATATCGCGCAGCGCAGCGATCATGTTTTAACATGCTCACGGGAAATTATTCAGCGAAAGAATAAAAATAAAAGGCCAGGGGATCTTAGAAACGTACAATGAAGGAATACATGAAATGTAGACGATTATGACATCGCCATAATTCAGGAACAGAAAATTGCCGTAGCTTGGATCTCACAGATCTATTGCGAGCACTCTCAGATTAACATGTTTACAATCTTCATACGCGGCGCTATTACATTTTCTCTCGCGGACAGAGCACGGACACCCCTGACAACTTGCCTGCCCTCCATAACTTTCAACAGTCCATACCTTTGAAGTCAGTCGAGAGGTAAACGACTGTCAACTGCAGTGGTCACAAGGCTACCTACATGTCGTAGTAGCACTCTGTACCACCCGCGATGCCGATGATACCATCTCATCTTCGCTCGTGAGCATCATCTCATCTTCACTCGTGAAAGGAAATGCCCACTAAAACGCACCCCTGTTTTTCTCGGCAATGGTGCAGTCCCAACCGTAAGCGGTGGGTTCATTTAGGGATACGAAATATAATTTGATCCTGGTTAGAACTTGTGGTAGAATGTTGGTACTCGCGTGAAACGTTTACTCAATTATCAATTACTAAGTAAATAACATTAAAACACAGTTGCACGAAACTCAAAAATGAAATGAAAATAAAGTGGGTAACAAAAAAATTGAATCTACTACTGTTACGTGGCGATCCCTCTGCAACAGATTATGTTCATAGAGAAACACAAGTAAACATTAAATAAATTTAAATTACCATAATAAGAGCAAACATGCTTATTGTGTCTCTTTTACCTAAAAGTATGTTCCAGGATTGGTTTAATTACCGCTATTATGTAATGATGTGGTCAATTGCATGGAGGAGAGATATCATTGTGGCACGGGGGCCATCGAGCGTTACTGATACCAACGACATTTCTACTACATAGTCCTAAAAGACTAAATATGCCTGCAAACAAGTCCTGTACCTCAGCTCTTGGGTCAATGACGCCATCTGGATCATGTTTTTCGATCCGTTTCACCAATCCATTAAGGAAATGGTGAGACGACCCCCTGTTTTACATTTGGTCATAGATGTAGCTTCACCATACACACGTTTTGTTGGACTTTATTAGTTGTGGTGGGAGTAGAACCGAAGGTGTGGGTTGTAATTTTGTTAGAAATACTACACAAAAACGTAGTACATTTATCAATTAAAACAATTATTTTATTACTCAGGAGCGAAAATTTCTAGTTTTAAAATGTTCCTAATCTCGCTTTGTTAGTATCGTTATTCATCATTTAACTATCATCCCCTCTATTATTTCAGTAGTATACATATCTTTTGCGGCTCTCACACGCAAATAATCTATATAAATGAGGTCTCTAAAGAAAGAAAATTTCACAGAGACGTGACGAATTGCACTTTGACTTTAAAAATATGGTGGATTTGTTTCAAAAACGCATCTAATTATTAATGTCAAATGTAACTCGCAAACAAAATTGTCTGCAACTCGCAAAAACAAAGTCTTAAAGAAACGTTCCTCACACCGTAATTTACAGGAGGAGATCTTTGAGATTCTTGATCATTCTATTATATTTTTGCTGGTTCGACGCTTCTCGATTCTACTCTACCTGTTCAGAACCTGTGGAATTAGCAACTTTATGTGAAATTAAACAAATTACTTGATATTCTACGCGATTGAATTACACAGATGTACCTCTCTGCTCGGTAATAATGTTAAATAAGAATAGTTTGTATTAACAAGTGTGTATTGTATTGTTATTAATTACAGAGATGCAAAGAACAAGTGACAGAGGATAATAAGGTCTTGAGGAAATAATATATTACAGGTTTAACATTGAAATGGAAAAATAGAGAAGAGGGTGGGGTTGAACATGCGAGATTTTTCGCACGAGTACGCTAGTGTATAATAAAAGGGCAGTTAGAGATTTTAGAGCTCAAGAAAATGTGCGCAGATTACAAATTTCTCCCTTACGTCACATACTGGTTTTACTCTTTTTGGCGAAAATAAGTCAAAATCAACCTTGATATTACTAGCGTAAAGGACTGTGGGCCATCTCGCCCCCGTCGCGTAAACGGCTCTGTCGGGGCTGTTGGCGAGACGCGGCGAGCGGGGCGCTGACAACCCTGACGCGGCCAGGCGGGGCGGAGCGGAGTGGAGCGAGGCGGGGCTCTGACCGCGTGTTCTGCAAAACTTCTCCGGCCGATCGATGTCAGCTCGAAACAATGGAGAGATGATCCCGCAGCTGCCGAGCGCCGCGCGCCGGGCGCCGGGCGCCGTGCGCTGGGGACCACTGAGCCGGAGCTCCACAGGGACCCTGAGCACCAACAAACATTGGCCCCCTCAATAATATGGAAATATTAGGGCCAACCGGAAGAGGTGCATCTCTCCATGTTAAACTGGGGTTTTCTCAGAAACTAATGAAGGTAATCCCTCTTTTCAGTTTCCTTCTTAAATTATCTACCTCTTGAGGCACACTTTCACGCGAGACTTTTTGCTACGGTTGAATTATTTTTGAAAATATACATTTCTGAAAATGATTGAAATTTGCACCCCCAAAATTTCCAATATTTTGACAGATATTTTAATAAAAATATTTATTTTTGAAACCCCCTTAAGCGTGTATTAATTCGTGTATGTTAAATTATATCTGAAAACCTGGTGGATATGGACTAATAAAAATTGAGACAAAGTTCCTTTTGTGTCAAAAATGTTAACTTTTGGAAAATGAAGGACAAGGATTTTTAACGCATTCACAATCTATACATCAGATTGTCAGCATCTTCTTCCAGGGTCATTTTTCGTTGCTTTTAGAGTATTTTAAAAACATTTTAAGAGCATTTTATTGATCATTTTTGGAGATGTTTTAGGTCATCAAAATCCATCCCTCTACTGCTAACATCGAGCTGCCTACTTTTATGTTTGCAGAATAGCATTTTAGCATTTAGACATTAGAATTTAGAAAAGAATTATTCAGATTTTAAAATTGAGAATGAAATTTGTATTTCAACAAGTAACTTCTACAAGTGTCTTAAAACGCTCCACGGCCTCGTGTAACGAGCAGATCCATCCTGAATATTTGAATTGCAGGACTGTAGTTGCAGGATGCGAGGTTTGTCCGGGACGCAACGCTGGCGGGGCACGATCACATAGGGTACGGAGCGGCATGAGGTGGATAGGGAGGTACTGGGGCGGAGTAGAGCAGGGTGGAGTGGGGCGGGGCGGGGCGTGAAGTGGCGGGGAGGGGCGGAGCAGATGATTTGAGTGACTGTGAGACGAGGGGCGAAACAGCGAAGTGAGGCGAAAAACTGGAGAGTAGGCAGAGTAGGGTGGGAGGAGAGGTAGTGGAATACCGCACCGCAATGCGATGCGAGTCGCGTTTCGCAGGTGTCCGAACAGGTAGGAGTGAAGAGGAACGTGGCAAGCTTTACCAGGGCGGCGAGGCGGGCAGTGCAGGGTGGGACGGAGCTGGGCAGGGATGAGTTAGGCGTGGTGGGGCAGAACGGGGCAGGTCGGGAGGGCAGCGCAGGTCAGGGCGGAGTGAGGCAGAGTGGAGCGGGGTGGGGCAGACTGTGGCGTGGCAGAGTAGGACAGGGCATGAGGGAAAGGGCGGGGAGGGAAGAGGCAGGGCATGGCGGGGCAAGGCGGAAGCGAAGCGGAGAAGGGCGGCGCGGTGCAGGACAGGTGCCAAGCAGAGAAGAGCGGGATTGAGCTGGGCGGGGCGCGGCATGGCAGGGGCGGGGAGGGCAGAACGGGGTAGGGCGGGACAGGGCGGGGCGCGGCAAAGCGTAGCAGACTAGGGCGGTGCGGAGCAGAGCAGGGCAGGGTGGGCCGGACAGGGCGGGACGAGACTAAGCAGGGAAGAGCGGGGTGGAGAAGGGCGGGGCGGGGCAGGCAGGGTAGGAATGCCCAAGTGGGCAGGGTGGGTCAGGGTGGGAAAGGGGGTGGCAGGGTGGGGCAGGCTGGGGCAGGCTGGAGCAGGATGGGACAGGGTGGGACAGGGTTGGGCAGGGTTGGGCAGGGCGGGGGAGGGCGGGACAGAGCGGTGCAGGGCGGGGCAGGGCGGGACAGAGCGGTGCAGGGCGGGGCAGGCTGGGGCAGAGCGGGGCGGGGCAGGGTAGGGCGGGGCAGCGATGAATGGGGTGGAGCAGGGCGGGTCGGGCAGGGCGGGGCAGGGAAGAATGGGGTGAAGCAGGGCAGGGTGGGGCGGGGCGGGGCGGGCAGAGCGGGACAGGGCGAGGCGGGCAGGGTGGGGCGGGCAAGGCGGGGCGGGAAGGGCGGGGCGGGGAAGGGCGAGGCAGGCAGGGCAAAACGAGGCGGGGGAGGGTGGGGCGGGGCAGAGCGGACAAGAGCGGCACGGAGCAGAGCAGGCAGGGCGGGGCGGGCCAAAGGCTAACCAGTGAAGGGCGGAGCGGGGCGGGGCGGGGCGGAGCGAAGCTGACAAGAACGGCGCGGAGCAGGGCAGGGTAGGGCGACCGCGGCGCGTTCCACTGTTGCGAGGGGAGGCGAAGCGACCAGTGGCTTCATCCCACCCACAAAGCGAAAGGTACAGCGGCGCGAGGCGCTGCGCGGCGAGGCGCTCGGGCTGACTCCAGCCGCTCGTGACACTAATACTTAGGGGTCTCACAAAGCAGATTGAACCGCATAATCAGACATTGTAAAAAATAATATCTTCTCGTTTACTCAACAAGATAAGCGCGAAATGAAATGTGATACGATTTTCCATTTCGCGGGAAGGCGAGAAGTCAAATGGATAAGAGACATTTGTATACATTATTACATTATTACTTTTCTTCCGCTAACGTTATTCTGGAATTCCCCACAATTAATTCCCAAAAGTAATTGTAGCGAAGTATCATCTTCGAAGGCTTTTCATAAAATTAGCTTATTCATTTATTTTTCTCGCATTAAGAGACGTTATATAATATCATCATTTCCAAAGCTTCCAATATAAATTTAATTAACAACCTGAGAACATTCCAGATTGTTTACAATTCAACGAGAATAATGAGTAGTAAATTATTCTTGAAATTCAGTGAGGTATGCTATTCCTTACAAATCATCAGCAGCGGAAGAAATGCGGGGACCTCGAGATGAAACAATGATGAAGCGCAGTGGTGAGGGAAGAGAGAAGGTAGCAACAACGGTGGGAAAGAGGAAAACGAACAGTGAAGCCGAGGGATGGTGTGGCTAATGGCAAGAGCGATTGCAATGCTGAGGCTCGTCGAGGGCGGAGAGATGGGAGACGGAGGAGGCTAATTCACAATGAAAATGTTTATAACGACGCCAGAACATTCTGTGGACTTTAACATTAAATGAATTTACAATTATGTAAATGTTATTGTCTCAAGTTTATATAATTGTAAATGTGAAAAATTGAGACAATAATCTTTTAAAACAATGAATATTTGACACCGAAATTCAATATTCAATTGAAGATAGGTCGAATTCAACCCTTGTGTGGAGGAGTATTCTAGCGGCTATATGTTCTGATCGGTAATTTTCTGTGATTGATTGATTTTTTTCGTGTTTCCGGGCGCGTCAACTGCTTCGGTCATTAGTCCTGTTAGTGTAGTGCATTTTTTTCTCTCGGGAGATGGCGGTGATCTTCCCCCGCTGGATGGCAAGATCCGGCACCGACCTACCGTCGGCTAGTGGGGTTTCCCCCTAACCAGGACTCTCCCACCAGCGGGGCACCGCTCCAGTCGAGACAAGCTCTAAGCTCCCGACCGGTCTCCCGGAATACGCGGTAGTGTAGTGCATGTTAGTGTAAGTGTGTGTGTAAGGGGAGAGGATAGGACAAGGAAGAGGAAGGAAAGATCGCGCGCGGTCCGTGGCCCGTTTGGTAAGATACTGCTCCGGCATTCTCCTGGTGTTGATCGGAGAAACCACGGAAAACTACCAATCAGAGCAGCCGGCGGCTAGAATTCTCCGCCAGACAGTGACTGAATTCGACCTAGCTGAAAAGCCAGTGTCGAAAATCCTGCCGCCGTGGGGAGTGGAAACCTAGGACCTCCCGGTCAGAGGCGCTGCAGTGACATCAGTTGATGCACTGATCCACCGCTCCCGGTAACAATAATTTTCTGTGGTTTCTCCGGTCGATGATAGGTGGATGGCGGAGCGCTCTCCTAACAAACGGGCCATAGACCGTGCACGATCTTTCCTTCCTCTTCCTTAACCTATCATCATCCCTCACTTAGGCGCATTTACACTTACATCCACTACACCTTCACATTGTTGGGAAAGCAGTCGAGAGCTCCGGGTGGGGCCGTGACCCGTTGGTGGAGACTCCTGGAGAGGGAAACTCCGCGTAAGTCAACATGTAGGTCGGCGCCAGATCTCGTGATCCAGCGAGGAACATTCTCCCGTAAAATAACACGCGCAACGCTTAAGGAACTAATTACCACAGTAGTTGATGCCCACGGACTCATCAGTCAGTGGAGTGATTCTTAGCGAACTGGACGCGATAAGAAAATAATGAAAATAATTCCTGATATGGTGGATACGATTGAAAAACTCATCAGTGTTGCATCCTAATAATGAGGATAACTGCATTCGCTTCTGACTGAAAAAAAGCTCGACTTTTGTGGCCTATTTCCTTAGTAAACACGGCAGTGCGTTTTAAAATCCCCTAATAGAGCATCAGAAACGTTATTTTGCGAACTAACACCAATGTTTCTACGGTACTTTGTTTTATGTGTATGTTTTCGTTTTCATTTACACTTGACGTATCGATGTGTTCAATTGTAAAACAAGCCACAGCGCGTTTGGTTGTTATGTTTAGGTTTCATCGAGATCGACCTTACGGTGAAAGCCCGGGGCGGAATCCGGGCGCACCAGCGATATGACCGCGGGCGGAGGCGGAGGTGTGGATGCGGAGGTGAGCGAGAGCACAGGAGACGGAGCGAGACAGCACGAGGAAGGACATGACGGCGAATGCCTGAGGTATTCGTATTGTAACGTCATGGCAATTTGCTCTGTCAGAACGCACAAGGCGTGCGGTCAGCGAAGGGGAGTGGTTGGTCCGCAGGCGCCAAGCTGACGACAACCAAACCACCACCGTCGCCTCTTGGGAGGGCGTGGGCCGCCGGAGGCGTGTTCTGGGAACCCCGGTGTCAGCTAGCGCAGGAGAGGATGTGTGAGAACAGCCTGGGCATGCAACTAGCGACGGACCCCATTTTGCGAACGGCCCCAAAACTCAGTAATGAGGTGCCGCGGTCAGTGGGTCTTCAGCGTGGGAGGTCTGTTCCCTCTTGATTCCTCGCGAGAGAGGCTGGTGTAGAAAACAGCATTCGAATTTCAGACGAATCGCGGTTGTCACCCGTAAGGGGGATATCGCAAGCAAATGCTGAGATGGCCCCTTGTTTTGCTTCTGGACATAAATGTAACTTCATTTTCTGTGCACGTCTTCTAGAATTCAGTGGGAAATACAATTATTCAAATTATCGTTTCCATGTTGTCGCGGCAGGAAGTATTATTCCGAAGGACAACATGGATAAGAGCCAAAATTTATTGCTTATTTATCCTTGAAAATAGATTTTATTACATGGGAGGGTTGTTGTTGTTGTTTTCTTTTTTTAAGTAGTATATGACTTAGTGTAGGGATCACAGAATTTTGAAAATGTGCACACAATTAACTTTTGCCCATAGCACGTCATACGCAGTTTGAACTGTTTTTTGACGTAAAATAAATAAATAAATAAATAAAAATAAATAAAGCACGGCTTGCGAGGGTGGCGTTCGTCAAGGAACCAGAGGCCAGGAGCGGCGCTAAGATTTAGCATGATGGGGTACTCTGTGTCAGTTTGGGGGTCTTGCCTCAGGAATTGTAGCGCAGTGGAGTGCAGTGGTAAAGGTTTCCAGAAGAGTGAAAATTTGTAAATAAATCTGTACATAAAACCTCCTGTCTATTTCACTCACATCACGATAACGTCACAGTATGTTTCAAGAGAGAGTGAGACCAGGTGGGGACGAAAGGAACTGGCCATGGCGTGGCCATGGATGAGAACGAGAGGTTTTGTGGGCGAAGGTGCGAGCGAAGGTTTGGGAGGTAGTGAGGGCAATAAAGAGGATGAGAGATTAATGGTCGAGGGAAGAATGAAGATACGGAAGAGGGATTGAGTGCCAAAGAGAGTTGTATTGTTATCCTAATCGGCGCTTAACTACCAACGTCCCGAGGGAAGAATTTCAAAAAAATCTTTTGTCACGTAAGTGGCCAAATTAATTCAAATTTGGCGCCACACTTGGAATACAAGCAATTATTTGAGCTGAATGCTTTGGGCTGAATAACATCAAAGGGGAATAACATCAAAGGTTATATATTTCATACATCCCGCCCGGATAGTTAATTTTTCTCTCAAAACCGCCGGCTACCTTCGAAAGAGGGAAGAAAGTCATTTCATATGTTTCAACTGCTGAACTGCTTCCAAAGATGACCGTGAAAGCGCGCCACAGTCCAGACCTAAAGACGTGTACAAAAGCAGAGTATGTCGATAACTTTAGATACTAGATATTAGATATTTATTTAGTCAAAAAACAGTAAAACACTGTATGTGGCGTACGGGGGAAAAACTTCTTGAAATTCAACTCTTTCTACTTACGACGGATCCTGAAGAGCGGTAGGAACAGAGAGGTGAAGGGATAGCAACGGCGGGACGGAAGATCTGGCAGGATGGCCCTGGCAGGCAGGAGAGAACGTGTGGGGGAGACGGGCGAAATGTGCGGGTCGGGCGAGGTTGAGGCTGCTCAATAGAATATTGTGATTAATAAATACTCAGATAATGCCGGGTAATCAGTTGGTGTTATAAGAGAGGGAGAATGGTTATCATTCTCAATTCTTCAGTAAATTAATTCAAGGATTTTCAACGACAGTAGGAAACGTATTCTTAAAATGTTTTAATAGAATATTTTGCTTTTTATTGATACATAAAATAGTCCTGTAAAAACTGCACCAGAATAATCAGTTAACAAAAGTAGTTTATTCATAATCCCAAGTACAATGTAGCTGTAAGTTCTCACACGTATTTGTGCGATATACTCGTACTAATCGTAGTTACGCAATTGTGCTTGCGTGGCACGGATCCGGCGCCACCGCGCACGGTGGATATAACCCGCTTTCACTTCGTGGTTAACTTTTCCGAAGTGCTCTCCCTCCCCAAAACGGTATTGTTCGAGTGCATCCCATTCAACTTCTCTCGTGAATACTAGGAAGAGCTCGCCTAGGTATCAGTTGTTCAAAGATCGCCTTTTTTATTTTCGTATGATTAAAATTTGAATGGATTATATTCAATCTATTTGCATCTGCTTTCAAGAAGTATGTACTCTTATTTTCGAGCACTGACACCGTAGAGATCACCACTTAAAAATTTGTATAAACAAAATTTAAAACCTCGCTTTCTACCTCGCCTTTTTAGCAAATATATTTTCGAAGATTCTACCCAGTTTCCCAGTGTTCGTTTACTCCCAATTGGTGCGAGAACATCCGTTACGTTACTCATGAATGAAAACTTTGCTACACATTTTCATTCTCCCCTCTCACTAAATAATGGACGTGATGAAATGTGAAAAGAGGAACGAAACGCGAAAGGGAATTAACTGGGAAGCGGGTGTGAGAGGCACCTGATCTAGGCGCTCAATCGATCTGCATTCTGAGGTTGCCAAAAGTGAAAGGGAATTAAATGGGAAACGGATGTGAGGGAAACGTGTTCGGGAGATGCAATCCGGCTATTCATTCTGAAGTTGACAAAAGTGAAGCGGTTTCATTGGAAAGCGGGAGTGAGCGACACGACTGTGGGACACAATCGGCTACAGCAGTCAGGTGTGAAAAGTGAAAGGGATTAACTGGGAAGCGGGTGTGAGGGGAAACGTGATCTGGAAATGCAATCGGGCTATGCATTCTGAAGTTGACAATAGTGAAGCGGTTTCACTGGGAAGCGGGAGTGAGCGACACCTGACTATGGGACACAATCGTCCACAGCAGTCAGGTGTGAAAAGTGAAAGGGATTAACTGGGAAGCGGGTGTGAGGGGAAACGTGATCTGGAGATGCAATCGGGCTATGCATTCTGAAGTTGACAATAGTGAAGCGGTTTCACTGGGAAGCGGGAGTGAGCGACACCTGACTATGGGACACAATCGTCCACAGCAGTCAGGTGTGAAAAGTGAAAGGGATTAACTGGGAAGCGGGTGTGAGGGGAAACGTGATCTGGAGATGCAATCGGGCTATGCATTCTGAAGTTGACAATAGTGAAGCGATTTCACTGGGAAGCGGGAGTGAGCGACACCTGACTATGGGACACAATCGTCCACAGCAGTCAGGTGGCTAGCGAAGTGAAAGGGATTAACTGGGAAGCGGGTGTGAGGAAACGTGATCTGGAATGCAATCAGGCTATGCATTCTGAAGTTTACAATAGTGAAGCGGTTTCTCTGGGAAGCGGGAGTGAGCGACACCTGACTATGGGACACAATCGTCCACAGTCAGGTGTGAAAAGTGAAAGGATTAACTGGGGAAGCAGTGTGAGGAAACGTGATCTGGGAGATGCAATCAGGCTATGCATTCTGAAGTTTACAATAGTGAAGCGGTTTCACTGGGAAGCGGGAGTGAGCGACACCTGACTATAGGACACAATCGTCACAGCAGTCAGTGTGAAAAGTGAGGATTAACTGGGAAGCGGGTGTGAGGGAAACGTGATCTGGAGATGCAATCAGGCTATACATTCTAAGTTGACAATAGTGGCTTAGCAGTTTCACTGGGAAGCGGGAGTGAGCGACACACCTGACTATGGGACACAATCGTCCACAGCAGTCAGGTGTGAAAAGTGAGGATTAACTGGGAAGCAGGTGTGAGGGAAACGTGTTCGGGAGATGCAATCCGGCTATTCATTCTGAAGTTGACAAAAGTGAAGCGGTTTCATTGGAAAGCGGGAGTGAGCGACACGACTGTGGGACACAATCGGCTACAGCAGTCAGGTGTGAAAAGTGAAAGGGATTAACTGGGAAGCGGGTGTGAGGGGAAACGTGATCTGGAAATGCAATCGGGCTATGCATTCTGAAGTTGACAATAGTGAAGCGGTTTCACTGGGAAGCGGGAGTGAGCGACACCTGACTATGGGACACAATCGTCCACAGCAGTCAGGTGTGAAAAGTGAAAGGGATTAACTGGGAAGCGGGTGTGAGGGGAAACGTGATCTGGAGATGCAATCGGGCTATGCATTCTGAAGTTGACAATAGTGAAGCGGTTTCACTGGGAAGCGGGAGTGAGCGACACCTGACTATGGGACACAATCGTCCACAGCAGTCAGGTGTGAAAAGTGAAAGGGATTAACTGGGAAGCGGGTGTGAGGGGAAACGTGATCTGGAGATGCAATCGGGCTATGCATTCTGAAGTTGACAATAGTGAAGCGGTTTCACTGGGAAGCGGGAGTGAGCGACACCTGACTATGGGACACAATCGTCCACAGCAGTCAGGTGTGAAAAGTGAAAGGGATTAACTGGGAAGCGGGTGTGAGGGGAAACGTGATCTGGAGATGCAATCGGGCTATGCATTCTGAAGTTGACAATAGTGAAGCGGTTTCACTGGGAAGCGGGAGTGAGCGACACCTGACTATGGGACACAATCGTCCACAGCAGTCAGGTGTGAAAAGTGAAAGGGATTAACTGGGAAGCGGGTGTGAGGGGAAACGTGATCTGGAGATGCAATCGGGCTATGCATTCTGAGGTTACCAAACGTGCAAGGGGATTCACTGGGAAGAAGGTGTGTGGGAAACCTGACCGGGTTGCAGGCGAGATCATTCACCCGCAGGCCGTGCGTGGGCGGACTTGCTCGGATTTCATCGCAGAGACACGGACTGTCCATCAGCACTTTTCGTCTCGGATGACTGGCAACGTCAGACATTTGCAAACGCTGTTTCAAATTTTAACAGTCTGCATGCATTGACTGCAAGCTCTACGCAATTGGGAGACCGCTGAAGACTAATATATCAGACAGTGTTTTGCTCAAGTCCGGCCGCGTCTGCCAATGCTGATAGCTAGCTGATCCCCAAAATCACTGATTAAAGTGCTCCTCGTGAAAAGGATCTGGGCGCTATGTTAATCATCGCACCCGCAGCTGCTGCTGTGCTATCAAGGTGACAAACGTGTCCACAGTGGAAAGGCCATCACGGACGGACCTTCTCACGGTTCTCATTTGCGAGGGGGCAGTGTCTACTATCAGCCGCAAGTCGTGGGACTTACCATCCTCTTACAGAGACAATTGTCAAAGTAATAGACCGTTGAAAAGGGGTTATTTGTCTCATGTGCAACCGTAAAATAGTGTAAGCGAACCGCGCTGAAAGGTCAATACAATTAATGTCAATTGTTTAATTTTCCCGTTTCACCTGGATTAAGGTCATGTATGTATAATTTATCTACGTGGGTGATTTTGCATACAGAACCTGTTCCTTTCCCGCACATTAGATAGACTTAAGGCATGGTATCAGGCGGATGATTGACCAGAGAATTCTTACTCGCCGGTACGACATGACGAGCCACGTCGCCTCGCGACACTACTGTACATTAAGTTAAACGTTCTTCTCTTTCTCAAAAAGAAATTACGAGAAATACGACGTGTTTCTCACTTTCCGCCCTATTGCTACACCATGATTTACGTTAGAAGAGTGCGCATTTCGACCACGAGAGCGAGAGAGCAGGAGAGGGTCCGATCACAGACAAACGCACGGAGGATAGCAGGAAAAGGGGCGACAGCGAAGGCGAAGACGAGGGAGAAGGCAAGAGCAAAAGCGAAGAAGAGGGCGAGAGCGAAAGTGAGAGTTAGGGTCAGGGCAACAGCAAAGGGGAGAGCGAAGGTGAAGGCGAAAGCAAGGTCAAAGTCGAGAACGAGGAAGAAAGCGAAGGCGAATTCGAGAGTGAAGTCGAGGACGAATGCGAGGATGAAAGAGAGAGTGAGGACAAGAACGAGGGAAACGGAGGCGAAAGCGAGGAGAAGGGCGAGAGCAAAATCTAAGGAGAAGGTGAGGACGAAAGGCGACAGCGAAGGCGAGGGCAAGGGCGAGGGTAAGGGTGAGTCGGAGAGCAAAAGCGAGAGCGAAGGTGAGGGCGAAGAGAGGGCCAGGGCGAGAACGAGGAAAACGAAGGCGAAAACGAGGAGAAGGGCGAGAGCAAAACCTAAGGAGAAGGTGAGGACGAAAGGTGAGAGTGAGGGCGAGGGCAAGGGAAAGGTCGAGGGTAAGGGTGAGTAGGAGGGCGAAAGCGAGGGTGAAGGCGAGGGCGAAGAGAGAGCGAGGGGAAGAACGAGGAAAACGAGGGTGAGGAGAAGGGCGAGAGCAAAAGCTAAGGAGAAGGTGAAGGCGAAGGCGAGAGGAGGGCGAAGACGAGGGCAAGGGCAAGGTCTAGGGTAAGGGTGAGTCGTAGAGCGAAAGCGAAAGCGAGAGCGAAGGCCCAGGCGAAGAGAGAACGAGGGTGAGAACGAGGAAAACGAAAGCGAAGAGAAGGGCGAGAGCGAAATCAAAGGCGAAGGTGAGGGCGAAGGCGAGAGCGAGGGCGAGTGCAGGGGTGGGGAGGAGGGCGAAAGCGAGGGCGAAGGCGAGGCCGCAGTCGAGGGCAAAGGTGCCGGTGGTAGCGGTCGCAACTCTTGCCCCGCGCATCACTCCACGGGCGAGAGCAGAGGCTCATCCGCGCCGCCCCCGCCACCGCTTAGCACGGCTTCTGTGCGCACCGCATTCCGCACGTGGCGCCTAATTTCGCCTTTATTCAGCGCGGGGGCGGAGGGCAGCGCGCGTATGAACGCGAGCAAACAGCCGCGCGTAATCCGCCCTTTGTCGCGGGCGGCCGCCCTCCGCCCGCGGGCGATCGCTGCCGGCCCTGCCCCCGCGCCCGCCGCCGGCCCCTGGGCGTAATTGGACGCCCCCGGGAGGGCGGGGCGAGGCGAAAAGCGGGGACTCGCGGACGGACTGGGCGGCGGTGGATTGGTGTCGTTCACCCCGAGGGCAGCGCTTTAGGCATCCCGCAGAACCATTCATCCCAGGTAAGGCACGAAAGGTTGGCCACTGAAGATAATAAACAATACACGTGTACTCTCCGACTGGACTTATAGACGATACGTTGATTGATTTTTCGTTTTTCCGGGCGCGTCTGCTATGGTCATTGGTCCCGTGAGTGTAGAGCATGTTTTTTTCGGGTGATCTTCCCCCGCTGGATGGCGAGATCCGGCGGCGATCTACCGTCTGGTGGTGTTTCCCCCTAATCAGAACTTTCCCACCAGCGGGGCACCGCCCCGGCCGGGACAAACTCTAAGCTCCCGACCGGTCTCCCGGAATATGTGCTAGTGTAGTGCATGTTAGTGTGTGTGTGTGTGTGTGTGTGTGTGTGTGTGTGTGTGTGTAAGAGGAGAGGATAGGACAGGACAAGGAAGAGGAAGGAAAGATCGCGCGCGGTCCGTGGCCCATTTGGTAGGGTATTGCTCCGGTATTCACCTGGTGTTGATCAGAGAAACCACGGAAAACTACCGATCAGAGCAGCCGGCCGCTAGAATTCTCCTACAGAAAGCGACTGAATTCGACCTAGCTCAAGAGCTATTGTCGATAATCCTGCCGCTGTCGGGACTCGAACCTAGGACCTCCCGGTGAGAGGCGCTACAGTGACATCAGTTGATGCACTGAGCTACCGCTCCCGGTTACAGACAATAAGCGCTTGAAGTATGTCATTGTATTCGTGATATATGACGACCCTTGACCAACATCAAAGAAATGTAGCATCCTATTTGTGGCCTCTGGACGAAAGGACATTGGTTTGTGTGCTATTGGAAGAAACAGAATAATCGTTACTT
The DNA here is from genome assembly GCA_011170035.1 of Teleogryllus occipitalis. Taxonomy (NCBI): domain Eukaryota; kingdom Metazoa; phylum Arthropoda; class Insecta; order Orthoptera; family Gryllidae; genus Teleogryllus; species Teleogryllus occipitalis. The sequence continues at coordinate 864,225 of BLKR01000084.1, read as the reverse complement.
AGAGCAATTCTCGTAGAATAATTCACAGACAGACTTCATCTACACAGTGCTTTTTGAATTCAGACCTCCCATGTTCTGTCAATCTCGAAATAGATATCACCGTGCTCATTAGATAACACCCTGACATTACACGAGAACAGAAAAAAATGAAAATGTATTTGAACGTATGTTATTGAATATTGTTTGGCCTCTGTATTTTCAATTAATCTTGGTGTTAAGACTAAATTATGTAGAATGTAAATCCTCTGCAAGAACAAACATTTAATATTTTAAAGACTGTCTTTGCAGGCACATTGGGGATCAAATTTCACAAGGGAATACTCAATTGTAATATTATACCAAATTCTCCCTGTCCATCCTGGAGTAGTAACAAGCACACAGTCGAGGTCACCCCGCCAATCATTTTTAGCATTTCCTTGTGGCATAGTTGTTACAAATCGCTTTTTCGTCAATTAAACCTCATAAGAAGGAAACGTCCTGTCTCCGCGCATGCGATGTCCAGTGCAACGTGAAGTGCAAAGTGAGCAGCTTCAAACTGCTCTGTACAGATTAAACAGAATAAAAACTGCGCACATGAAGCTAACTTGTCACATGAAAACAGGCGTTTGGGAGGGCGCAGTCACACACGCCCACAGCCAGTCCAGTTCTCTGCCGTCTCCACGGACCTCTAAACCAGAGCCCAGGATTGAGGCTATTAAAATGGAAATGGAATGTCGCGTGACGATGCTCCCATTTAAATGCAGTTCCGTCCGGATCCAGGGGCGGCGCTGCCGGAAATACTCCAGGGCAACTCCGGGGCCGTCAGAGCGGTCAAGCGCCGGTCTCTGTGGAGCAGGCGGCCGGAGGCAGAGCGCGGGCGAGGGAGGGTCAGGAATCAAGGAATGGTACATGTATGGTTCTTTTCGCGTAACTTTCGCTTGAATTTAATGCAATTTATAAAAAACACATTTTCTCAAAACGCGCTCCTAATGTTTTCTTAATTTTTTCCTAGGAATAAACCAAGGGACGCTTAAACGAATGGAGTAGGTCACATTTTCGTTGAACTCTCGGAATATTCCAAAACAGCAAACGTGCAAATAATAAGAGAAAGTGTGTGCTATTGTAGTTATTTAAATTATTTAAATTTATTTTGACTATATTGATGAGTGCCATACTCGATATTAAGGGTATATAAGTGGATAGAGTTGTAACCTTCCTTTCGTGATAGAAGACAGAGCTGCGAGACAAAAAATTTCGATTTCCGAGCCACATTTGTATTGATCCTATATCCACTTTTGCTCCAAATCTTAGGGATTTTTTGCAGTTTCAAGGAAAACGTTCGTACGCAACGAAATATAATGCATGCAAGCTTTAGAACACATTCAGTAAATGAACTATTACAAATTAGAAATATAATGAAGAAAAAAACTATAAGAATGTAAACAAGCGATAGTGTCCATATTCATATTGACAACACACATTCATTTTTTATGCAAATGATGCCAGACACTCTGCTAACAGTTTCTTTATCTGCGAAAACGTTGTATCAGGTAACGTTTCATCTTCTGTGCGTCTCCACACTTTCTCTTTTTAAATACCATGAATGGACTCCCATCATCACTTTATCTCATCTGCCATGTTAATGTTATTCCATTTCATTCACATCTTGAAGAAACCTCTCTCCATGTTCATTACTGAAATAATTCAGATTATCGGGAAGAACTCAAAGTGGTTATGGATTAAATGAATCCTAATTGTCGTGTTACATCCTAAATTATTAGTTCAGTGCCTTGTGAACTGTGTTTAGAGAGAGCGATTGACTCTTTCAATTCATTGCATTCTTTCCACTTGGTATTTTGGATATTTCAGTAATTATCGGCATATCTCTCACATACGACAAACACGCTACAAAATTGGTACATCTAGGCAACCGGAACATGCTAACTTCATTGGGCTGGTTCGGAACATGACAAGGCTGAAGAGGAAATGGAAATAAATGCTGTGCACTCTTTAAGTGATAGGCAAGGGCACTCGAGGCTGGTTGTGATGGTACAGCTCGTTGGCATGCTGGTGGTTTCTTGCTAAGTCGTGTATGACAGTCACACTGATCAGTTTAGACACTTATCAGACGCTGGGAGAGTGCAAGAAGGCGAACATACGTTTGAGTGCTAGTGGGAAAACGCCCAATAATTTGCTTGTAACCGCCGATGTGGGGCAAAGTATTAACAGAAAATGGCTAAACTGGAAGTCATGGTAGTCGATACATATGATGTGAATATTTTAGAGCAGGATTCATTTGACAAATTGGGTTTTGGTATAGTGGATGAGCTTAATAGAACAAGATGGCTACAACGTACTTCAACAAGATACCTATGACGTACTGGATAAATTGCAACGAGATTCCCTAGAGATGTTCGAAAAACGCTTGGAGAATGTTCGCCTTTTCAGGCCTATTAGGAGTAGAACGAAAGCTGTAAACTTCATTTTTACAAGGCCAGTGCCAAGAGAACTGACAGAGAAGGTGGAGATCGACTTAAGAAGTTGGGGCAGAAGGCGTCATTTTCAGGTTCAGGTGGCAGTGGGTCACGCCGCTAATTTAGTAAAGAAACAAACTGGGACGATGGAGCTCTGTGAAGATTTTAAATGCACAGTCAATGAGCATTTACATGTGAAGTAGTACCTCAACCTCAAAGCTGGACAGCGCTTCTGACCGGGAGATCCTAATTCGAGTCCTGACGGCGGCAGAATTTTCGACACTAGCTTTTCAGCTAGGTGGAATTCAGTCGCTGTCTGGAGGAGAATTCTAGAAGCCGGCTGCTCTGATCAGTAGTTTTCCGTGGTCTTTCCTTCCCCTTCCTTGTCCTATCCTCTCCCTTACAACACACACACTAACATGCACTACATTACCAGATATTCCGGGAGACCGGTCGTGAGCTTAGAGGTTATCCCGGCAGGGGCGGTGCCCCACTAGTGAAAGAGTCCTGGTTAGGGGGAACCCCACTAGCCGACGGCAGGTCGGTGCCGGATCTCGCCATCCAGCTGGGTGAGACCATCGCAATCTCCCGAGAAAAAGCATGCACTATACTTACGAGACTAATGACCAAAGCTTTTGAGGCGCCCGGAATCACCAATCAACCAACCAATCAACCAACCAATCAACTAACCAATCACCAATCAACCAAGCTGGAGGACTTCTTTGAAAAATGCGGAGGGCAACACTTCACGAAAATTGATTTACCAGACGACGATCCCCAGATGCCGATGGAGAAGCAGGGGGAAAATAGCTGGGATATCGCGCCCACAGAGGCTCATGTGAACGCAATATCCAACCCTCCCCTGCCTAAGGTGTTAAACAATTTTTATTGGTTGGAAAGATAAATTACTACAATAAATTTATCAAGTGCTTCTCATTCATCGCGGCACCTTTAAATTCGCTAATAATAAAAGGGTTAAATATCAGTTAATAGCCCTGTCAGGAGCATAGATAGGCTTAATGTCACAATGGAACCGATCATTTTAATTTGGCAGGGTGACGACTGTGGGACGATGGGGACGGAGACGCGTGGGCACGTAAGTTTATGGAATGGGGGCCATGCTCTCACAAAAAGATAAGAACGGTGTCGATATGCCCTTTGAATTCGTCTCGATGAAGTTAAACACCAGCACAAATACACCCAGATTGAGAAGGAAGCAACGGCGTTAGTGTTCACGACCAGTAAATTCAATGACTTTTTGTAAGGGGCAACGTTTCACCTGGTTACGGATCATTAGCCCCCAATACATATTTTACCCTGGGAGGGAGTTGCCGGAGGGCACCGTACAGAAGCTGCAGCACCGGGCGCTCATTTTCCATTATAACTATGCGAATCGTTACAGATCGAATGCGCAGCACGGCAATGCGCATGCGCTGCCTCAGTTACCAGCGGGCACAGACTTGGGGTTTGACGGGGCTGAGCACACGTGCCAACAATTGGACTATGAAGAGCTGCAACTACTTTATTAGTTTCCAGTGGATGTGTCACTGGCAGCGAAAGAGTCGGAGAACAATTGCTCAGGATGGTACGCGACTTGGTGAGTTAAGACTGGCCAGGCAGGCAGGTGCTCGGCAACGATTCGTGACTGGATCTTGGCACTCGGAAACCTTGATTTAATAAAATCTTTTTCCTTTTATGATCTTATTTTTGCTCAACTATCCGATTTATTTATTTATCATGTGGGACTACCAGCGGGAAGGCCGGCCTAATGGAGTTGTTCCACACCCGTGTTTTCGACCTAGGCTTCCTTGGAAACCTACCCCGACGCGGGTCTGGGAACCTTTATCGAGCAGGCGCAACCACGCGAGTAGTACCCTAAATGCACCTGAAATTTGTCTATCGCTTTCTCCGCCAGATGTTGAGCTCAGTTAATTATATCCGAACTGTCTGGTTAGAAGAAAGTGAGATCTCGTTAGGGCGGGATGTTAGGAGGAATTTAATTTTGGCAAGCATCCGCTAGGGTTTTTTTAAATACCACAACCGTGATATGGCTGTGGATTTTCCTGCAATCCGATGTTTCATCAGATCTCGAATTTGAGACACACAAAACAAGCTATCTTCAGTTCGACTTTTTAAAGAATGGGAAATGTTGAACATATATTTAAAGCACTCTTTGCCTTTATTCAAAGGCCCCACAAACTGTTTCATTATATCAAACGTTTTTTGGACTGAGGGCAAAATAATATTTTCACGATTAACAAAAATTCATGTGATGCGGAAAAGAGGCGGGCAGAGGGGTTAACGTGCGTGGGAAACGAGTTTCAAGAGGAGTGAGGGGGAAGGAATTTGTTAATTCAAAATAGTGTGCGGAGGATTGTTTAATAAATTTATATTCATATGAACAACGTATAAAATTTTGTAAATTATGTTTTTATGTGAATTGCTTCTAATTTAAATCCGTGAGTGTATCTGTTTTCAATCTTCAATGTTTTGACGTCACTGTCTGCGTGAACACTTATTTAATGCCCCCAGCCGCCTCAGAATCGGTATGTCTGTTTGCTCATCTAAATTTATTTATTCACTTATTTATTTGTCTACACTATTTTTTTAATTTTACTTCACTTTATAATAGTACATCTGTTATTTTAAGTACTCTTTATTCAAAATTAGCTTTATACTGGTATGTTCACGTTTTATATTTCTAGATTCTAATTTACTTAAATTATCATTTTATTCATAATGATAACGTGTAATTAACATTTAAAAATGTAATTTAGTATATTATTATTATTATTATTATTATTATTATTATTCGTAGCACTGAAGATGGCCGGAATGCGACCGAAAAAGCTTTCTGGAGAAAAAAAACTTACGACAAAACGCCTCAAATCCATTTCTATGATGCAAATGTCGTCAACTCCACACCATTTCCTACCACTATTGTATCATGATCTTCAGGGCTGGAGTCCTCCAGGATGGTGAGCGCTCGTTTCTACGCTGTAGTGGATCCAGAATTTTGGTTAACTGGTCAAACCACCTGTTTGATCGGGCAGTGGCGCCGGGAGGGTTGGGAACAGACCGCATGACGTGGTCCGGGATCGGACGACAAGGTCCAGTCCCGTTTAGTTCCGGTCCGGCGGTATGATCCAGTGCGAGATCGAAGAAAAAAGAACTGACCTGGAGGTCTGCCGGATCTCTGTTCTCCACAACACTATTTTCCGTCGTTGATGTTGTGAAGATGGTTGGGAATCTCCAAGACTTTCTTAATCACCCTGGGCCACCATCTGTCCTATCTGACGAGTACCTTGGTCTCTTCAAAACGAAAATCGCGACCGGTCTCCCATGCATGTAGAGCAACAGCAGAGCTTTCTACGTTATTGTGTTTTAAATGTCGAATGTGCTCCCGTAGTCTTTCTTCCACTGTTCCCCCTGTCTCGCCGATGAAAATGCAACCGTATCTGCACGGGACGAAATAAACCCCCGCCGTGATGTCCGATCGACCGCCCTGGCAGAGGGGCTAACCACGTGATCGAAAATAAGGATGCAAGCACAGCAAATGCTCAGACGAGATAGATGTCGGTTTCTGGTCACGTCGCGTGCGGCCCCGGAAAGGGAGAACCATCGACCGCGAAGGTCACGATTTTTGGTGGAGGATTGTAAATGGCCACCCAGACACCTAGTTTCACGGCGGCACTCACGTTGTTAGCTTCAGTTGGAGACAGTGAGTAGGTGGCGTTAAGTTCCGTGTGGTCAGGTGCGCCAGGTGACCCACCACTAGCTCATCAACCTTTGAGCGAAGGACTTGTTCCAGATTTCACACATAAAAGTCCAGACGGGGAGCATGAACTCCCCTGTCAGGTTGCCTAGGTCCCAACGAAACGTCATTAGCTTCAAGGTGAAGGCAGTGAAGAGATGGGGTTGGGAGCCCCGAGCCCCTCGGGCCTTAGCCTGGGTGACCCTCAGTTGGGCACTTGGCTTCGTCGTGACAGTAGCCCGATACTCTGGGCATAGAGGAGAGACTTGACCCGGCGCATTGTTTCGACTGCGGTACTGGTCTGGAAAGCCAGTAGCTCTTTTATTTATTTATTTAGTCGAAAACAGTAAAAAACTGTGTGACGTATGGGGTAGAAAATCATCTGCGCACGCTTTCTTGAGTTTCAGAATACCTTCTTCTGAGCTGGGAGGTCGCCTTACCCAGGTATTGAATGGGAAGGTTACCGCCGATGGGGTAAACTGCGTCTTGGCGGGACCCGCATACCGGCCTGTCACCGTACTTATGCGTTCGCGGGACGGGGGTGCCGTTAAGGGCTAACCCCGGCGTCCCCACCCCGTGGAGGTATCCCCCTGGTAGAACGTAAGGTGCGGGTAAGTAGACAGTAGATATTCTTCTACCTCGCGTGTGGCGACGTGCGCTCCACAGAACACTTCGAGTGCGCAACAGTGCGTGTCCAATGATATAATGGCGGTAATGCGCCGGGACGGAGGGTCTGCACCAGCCAAGGTACGAGGAGCAGTGAACCTAAGGGTAACAGGAGGCGGCGATAGCGCAAAATAACCCCAGAGCTTTTACATATATGTAAAACATTGCAAATACACTGCTGTCGTAGAGCACGTGCCTGTGAGTCGTTATTTACCTCCCTCACACCACTTTTTGATGGCACTCACTTGCGATGCACATCCAATGCAATGTAGGCGGGCACCATTATTTGTGTCTATTTTTTACTAATTGACACCAGTTAAAACTGCACGTGACATATACAAAGAAAAATCTGTTCACCTAGTCTTGGCTTTCTTCATACTTCTTTTACTACACACAGCTGAAGTATGAATTAAGGTACCAAGGACAACTTTCAATTGTAAAAAAATGAAAATGTTTCGTTCTTGTTTAGCAGAAACTATTTATATGAGCAAACACGCTACTTTTTCTTACACGTTACGAAATATACTTTAATTTACCGAATATACCATTTCTCTCGCATTTAAAAATAAGATCCTTATTGATACACCAAAATACAAACTTCGCCTATTCGACATAAAAAACAACATATATTCTTCACATGATCTCATTAAAATATAAAGCAAAGCACTATTTTATACTAAATCCTAATAGAGCCAAGATTTAAAAAGTTTCCGGAGTGGGGGGCTCCGGAACCCACCGCTTAAATTTCGAGTTTATTGAGGTTTTGACGGTTTTAATAAATGAATAAAGTAGTATAAACTAACAAGATACATGCTAATTCATTTAAACAAAATGTTACTCCATTTCGGTCTCTGTAAATGAAAAAATATTGTCCGTCGCGCATCCATATTCAATGCTACAAACTATTATATTTGTGAGCCAAATAATAACCGTTGTATCTTCATAACATTGTATTGTATTAAGAAATATTATACCAACACTTAAAATACAACAAATACTCTCAAAGTGTATTTTGAATGTTCAGTATTCAAGAGGATAATTCTAATTTTTTTCTCCGCACAAAAAACCTGTAATACTCAAATTATAACCTACACATTTGATCAATTGCATCATATCTTGATCGAAAAGTACAGTATAAACAATCCTGACATTTTCAGCTGCCTAAAAAATTTAAACATGTATAAAACAAACTACGAAATGTTAGGGTAAAAATATTCCTGTACTAATCAATTACTAACGATGGAATGTTGCAGTCCACTCTCATTTATGACCCTTAACGTCTGAAACGTCTATATTAAATATGAAACATATATATTTCAAATGCCTACTCTTCGGGCGCCTGTGTAACTACTGCAACATCTTCACAAATCATCGCAGTTTACCAAGCCCTATTTTGTACACCAACATATCGGTGCAGCAATGTTAAATATTGACCAAGCACTTAAAAAGTTCATATAAAAGAATTCCAGTTAACAGATAGGCAAGGGCATACGCTACATGCACATATACATTATTACAAATTAAAATACTGTATGAATAGTCGCTGAAAAATAAAAGGAACATTAATATTCTTGATTACGAGGGAATAATTTTGAAAACATTCATTCAATTTCAATATAATTAAATGAGAAAAAGTGGCAAGTTTCGTAACAAATAATATCGGTTGAGAATTATATTTTTATAAATCACTCACAAAAAATACATATTATTTCAAAGAGAATTAAGAAAATTTAAAAAATGAAATCACATGTAACAAAGTGTTTTTCACGCCACTTGCAATAAATGCAAAACACACACAACAAATTTCTGTGGAATTGCTTGCTCGTTTAGAAAAAAATAAATTGAATACATACGCACGAGCTTTACAAACATTCTGCATGCCCAGTTTTTTCAAACGACTCCGATTCAACGCTCGGCAATTGGAACGTATTTACTCAGCGTTCCAGAGCAGTAAACGCGTGTCTACACTAAAAAAGTTAATCAATATTCTTTCAGACAGATTCTTGTATCTGCGACACACGCGACGGTTTCAAGCCGTAAGGCCAGCACCCGACCTGAGACGTCTAGGAGGTGGTGAACAAAATTCGCCGTATGGTCAGCTAGCTCAGTAAGACGTCCCAGAGTGGACACAAATAATTTAAAAAAACAGAAGAATAAGGGGGGGGTCAGGGTCGTGAAGAACGTTTTGGATTGGATGCAAATTACTAAAAACTCGAGTTAGAATCATTTTTCACTAATTTTAATATATTATAGAAAAAGTTGCGGTTGTGACACATGAAATGGCACTAAAAAAAATCAAATGCACAATAACTATAACTGGCTGTAAGAAAAGACCCAACACACTCTAATGACTAAATACACAACTTCTTGCTCTCATTTATAACACAAACTTTCAATGAACACACTTTCAGCAATACTGAGAATCGTTTAAAAAGGTTACTTTATACAAAAGAAAACAAATTGAGCTCTCTCTCCCCCCCTCTCTCTCTCTCTCTATCTCTCTCTCTATCTCTCTATCTCTCTCTTTCTCTCTCTCTCTCTCTCTTTCTCTCTCTCTCTCTCTTTCTCTCTCTCTCTCTCTCTCTTCTCTCTCTTCTCTCTCTCTCTTCTCTCTCGCTCTCTTTCTCTCTTCTCTCTCGCTCTCTCTCTCTCTTCTCTCTCTCGCTCTCTCTCTTCTCTCTCGCTCTCCCTCTATCTCTCTCGCTCTCTCTCTCTCTCTCTCGCTCTCTCTCTCTCGTTCGCTCGCTCTCGCGCTCGCTTTCGCCTGCTCCGCGCTCGCTTTCGCTCTCAGAATTCAGAGAATAATTAATACTGGAATTCGTCTCTTACTCAGATTCTTATTCACTAATTTACAATTTTACATTTTCGAATCCTTTAAAAAGAAAAGATTGATTCTGTCTTCTCGTGCTAGAGATAGGAAACAAATGTACTTCTACTTTCTTTATCTTTTAGTATAGCAAATATTTTACTCTCCCCTCTTTCTACGTAAAGAATTCAGAATAATCTTTCCGTTTAAAAATGAATTACTCCTTTCAATATAAGAACTGTTCATTTGGCACGACCCTACTTTTTGCTTCTCGGCCGCGTCGGAAAATCCGTTGCGCCTTCTGGTGTTGGTGGCCTTGAAGCGTCGGAGCTTTGGGTTGAGAACAGTGTGTAGCACCCCTCCGCAGAACCGCTCGCTCTCCCGGTCGAAATTCAGTCGCCCACCAGAAACGTGTTCTCTGTCTCTTACAAGGTTAATATTCTTTCGTACTCGCATATAAATTTTAATTGACTTCCAATTATAACGGTTAATAACCAACTGGATATTCAGAGTGTTGAATTAAATCCAGAGATCCACCTTTTTTACGAGCACACAAAATTTAAGAGAGCAAATGATAAAACTGAAAAAAAGAGAAATGAATGCAAGTATTAATTTACTGCCACATGTTCAAAAGCTCCTCTCCCTTCATTCTCCTATCATAAATGCACAACGTCTCTTATTATCTTTCTCTCGAGATTACGTTCAAATTAATTTATAATGGGATATTTACCTCTTCTTATCTTCCTGAAGAGTTTTATAAAAGATGCCGATCTGAAGTCCGCTGCAATACGAATCCCTGGCGTGTCGTTGTCGGTACGTCTGCACAGTTCCGCTGCTGACCTCAGAAAGAACTTTTTTTCCGTCTGACTACCGGTCTCGCACGATCTATTGTGGCGATCTCAATTGACCTAATTTTCAGTTAGCATTCTTTCGTATTCTTCCGCGTTGGCGCTCGTTCGAACTGCTCCTTTCTCTCGCTCTCTTATGTTTCATGTGACACGTTTTCGAAGCAGTTAAGAGAACGGACGGTCACACATCATTTCATTCTTTTTCCTTCTCCATTCTTTCTCCTTTCTTCTCTCTCCTTCTCCTCCTTCCTCCTTCTCCCATCTCAATCAGTTTTTTCGTCCAGTTTCCCTGACCCATCGAGCAAATGCTGATATAGCCCCTTGTTTTGCTTCTGGACATAAATGTAACTTCATTATCTGTGCACGTCTTCTAGAATTCATTGGGAAATATAGTTATTCAAATTATCGTTTGCATGTTGTTGCGGCAGGAAGTATTATTCCTTGACGAAGGACATCATGGATAAGAGCCAAAAATTTATTGCTTATTTATCCTTGAAAATAGAATTTATTACATGATAGCTTTTTTTTAATTTTCAAAATTCATGTAGTATATGACTTAGTGTAGGGATTACAAAATTTTGAAAATGTGCACAAATTCACTTCTCCTCATAGCACGTCATACGCAGTTTCAACTGTTTTGTGACGTAAAATAAATAAATAAATAAATAAATAAATAAATAAATAAATAAATAAATAAATAAATAAATAAATAAATAAATAAATAAATAAATAAATAAATAAATAAATAATAAATGTACTAATGGTAGTGAGAATAACAAGAAGCTATGGCGCAACATAAGTGCGTAAAACGTAATGCTGCACATTCACATTGCAGTGCCAGCAGACATTATCTGGTTGTGTTATCGAAAAGTTTACAATTCTCTCTTCTTCCTCCATACAAATTAAGTAAGACGTTTGAACATTTTCTGAAGTATAGAAACCTGTCAGCAGCTGTGTTACAAACATGTGATTTGACCCAGAATTTAAGGCAGAAAAAAACAAGTGTGTCAAAACAACTGTGTGTAGATCATGAGTTTTTTTAAACGTATAAAGACTATGTGTTTTTTCATTTCTCTACTAAACATTGTATCTTTGACATAATAAGGTCAAAAAATGATATAAAATTATTTCAAGAATTACATTGATTACGATATCAGTAAAATCTGAACAAAATAAATAAATGCATTAATTTAGAGTATGACAGTTTTATATTTTAAATAGAACACCTTATCTAAATTTCTCAAAATTGAAATATATTCCCGAGATCCCACAGAGCACAGAAGTAGTATAGCAAAAGTGTGAATGTTGTAGGTTAAACGTCACTCTCGGTGGAGGAGCCATCTCGGGCGAGGAACTGTATGAATCAATTCATACTTGCCCTTGGAGCTCCCCTGTTGCTTCTTATACACCGCACAAACAATGTTCGGCCCCGTCCCCTCCCCTACTTCCTCCACCCCCCGGATCTCCGCCATGCCCACTCTTTACGTCACCTCTGGAAACAGGAAGAGCGACGAGCTCCTACAAGGCATTCTCATTGGCTTAACCGCTGACCACAAACATTCAATAAACTCTCAACTCCCTGTTCTAAAGGCTTCACAATCGGTGTGAAGCTAAAGGGTAGTCCTCCTGCACTCCGGTACGTCAATGGATTGTGGGAAATAAATTGGAAGTTTGATCTGTTTTCTAAGATTCCAAATGAGTCCTCGACCACTCATAAAATTGATCCAGGGGATTCACAATCGGTACTAAACTCTAAGCGGTTAGCTCTTTCTATATTATAATACGCTGATTATTTTTCTTTCAGGGTGACGTATCTGTGAGGTAGTTAAACAATAATCCACAACGTCTATCCACCTGGAACAAACCAACTCCTGTCATGACACCCGAAATGGTAGGATGAAGATGAGGTGATAAAGAATTTCGAATATCTTTTCGAAACATTACGCAAAACTACTTTGTACGTGCTTCGATCGGCTTACTAGAAGTAGAGAGCAAGACCGGCATTATGAATTTGGAAAATGTGCCCGATCGAAAAAATATGGGAATGGTTTTGTTTCCATTACATTTATTCGTGTTAGTGTTTCCATTACATGGAAGTCTATCATTAAAATAATTATAATTATTATAATAATTTTCACGATTTATTCACGCTTTCTGCAGTCTTGAACACTTTGAGGGAGAAGAATCGAATGAATCTCGTGTCATGACAATGGCACATTATGGTGACAGCAATACAAACAATAAAGAGAACAATTCTTCGGAAACGCCATTTTCTTTTGTCCACTACAAATTCTTCTTGAACTCGGATCATTACAAAACGTGTTCCAGAGATGAAACCCGACCAAAGCAACCAATCGGCTGAGAATCGTCCCAGGCAGTTGTCATGGCTGTTTCTTTTTTTGCAGGCGCCCAAGGTTCTTCTCACCATGAGGTCAAGAGTGATTTAAAATGCCAGGCTCCTGAACTTCATTGCCGTTAGATGTCAAGAAAGCGCAGAAAGCAGCAACGCGCAAACGAAATTACGGCAGGCTTCAGAAGTAGGTAGGCTTTAGTACATCAGCATTCCAAAACGGTAACTTAAAGACACATTACGCATCATGATAAATATCGACTCCAATCTCTTGAACACAATATATCCAAAGCACGTTTGCACGTCTTGCAATTTTCGAGGCAGACCCCAAAACTCGGTTTTCGTCGATCCGTCTGCAAGGCTACATCATCCAAAGCACAAAACGCGCCAATGAACTATGTACAACAGCTACAAATATATTTGCTACTTAAAAGGAGTACAGTGCAAGGCGGGAGCGGGGGCAGTTTAGCTGCGTCCTTGCGGTGGCGTGGGCGGGGGCGTGGGCGTGGGCGAGGGCGAGGGCGAGGCGGAGGGCGGGCGGAGGCCGAGCGGGCGGCGCGGGGGCGACCGCTGCAGGCGGCGCACCTGCCCGCGCCCGATGCCGCGCCCCCGCGGCACCGCCCCCGGGCTCTGCGCCCCCGCGCCCTCCCGCGGCGCCGACACGCTCCTGCGCACAGCGGCCACACCACCTTCACTCAATTCAATTCAATTGATTGATTTTTTCGTGTTTCCGTGCGCGTCAACTACGGTGGTCATTAGTCCCGTTAGTGTAGTGCAAGTTTCTTTGGGAGATGGCGGTGATCTTCCCCCACTGGATGGCGAGATCCGGCGCCGACCTACCGTCGGCTAGTGGGGCTTCCCCCTAACCAGGACTCTCCCACCAGCGGGGCACCGCCCCAGCCGGGACAAGCTCTAAGCCCCCGACCGGTCTCCCAGAATATGTGGTAGTGTAGTGCATGTTAGTGTCAGTGTGTGTGTGTAAGGGGAGAGGATAGGACAAGGAAGAGGAAGGACAGATCGCGCGCGGTCCGTGGCCCATTTGGTAAGGTACTGCTCCGGCATTCGCCTGGTGTTGATCGGAGAAACCACGGAAAACTACCGATCAGAGCAGCCGGCCGCTAGAATTCTCCTCCAGACAGCGACTGAATTCGACCTAGCTGAAAAGCTAGTGTCGAAAATCCTGCCGCCGTGGGGAGTGGGAACCTAGGACCTCCCGGTCAGAGGCGCTGCAGTGACATCAGTTAATGCACTGAGCTACCGCTCCCGGTCAATTCAATTCAACGATGCCTTATTTGCATTGGTGATGCTGAGACCACGAGTCCTGCTCTTCCGCCTTCACCGTCTGCCAGAGGAAGGAGAATTCACTAAGGTGACTTGAAGTTTGCCCAGAGGCTTCATTTAGGCTTGAGGATCTTTTGCATGCAGCAAATCTACAACATGGGACCGCCGGTTTTACTTCCCCTCCAAAGAAAGGGGTACGTTTGTTGTTCTCCCTTTGATCGGGTTTGAATCTGCGAACAGTGCGAGCGCGCAAGGTATCCACATCCACGTATAACAGTTGCAATCCGTCCTGATGATTTTTTTCCACTATAGTCAAAACCCTGACATATCCTTCTCCCATTGAATCATACCCCACTCGGAGTAATGGATAATTTGTGTGGACGTGTCCGTCCTTTAGCGTACCAATTATAACCGTCAGGTTACACTTTCTGCAGTCTACCGTTCAAGAGACGCGGGGTGTCATTCGACATGTCTCCATCCACTATACACGCTCAATACATTAAAAAATTACGTAGAGTGGCCATAATAGAAATTTAGTGTATTTGTTTTCCTGTCGAAACTTCCCGAAGACATTCAGCTTCATTCTTTTAGGGTCGCACTTAAAACGTTCTGTGCCGCACCGAGACACGCCCTAGAGCTACGTTGCTTTAAATGGCAGAGAACAGGGGGCGTGTCAGAGGGCAGGAGTGAGAGATAGGTAGTGATAGACGGAGCGGCTGCCCTGACCCCAAAGTCCGAGGGCCGACTTGAGCGATTCGAAGCAAAAAGTCGTGCCGTTATGCTGGGACTAATCGCTACATCCCCCCCCCCGTCACTTCTCTTTCACTCAACGCAGACGACTGAAGATCGTCTCCGATGAAACGGATCGTCGAATATTTGAATAGCGCGGTAAAAACCAAGAATGAAGTTGAATATTCTTGAAAACGAAAATATTCGACGGCAAAGTGATTGCACCTAACTTCCTGAACGGAATGTATTTAATGTACCATTTTACCAACAATATGATTTTTTGCGTACATTAAAAATACATTATTATTTTCGACCTCTCTACATATCTTGACGTAGAATTCGTAGACATCATTAACAGTTTGTCCGTATAAATATATAAGTATTTATAATAATAGTATATGGAAGTTAAACTAATAGTACTACTGTCTGGCCAAGACTATCACGTACCACTTTGTTTCCTGTTCTCTTCGACGTCTAAAAGACCCGTTCGCGGTATTTCCCGCTCCTCTTGGAAGAAGAGAAGAGCATCTTAGAACCCAATGAACATCGTTCAGGCCAAACTCGGATATATTCCCATGATTCATTGTCTGACTGATTTACTTCTTGTTTCCCGGCGCGTCAACGAAAAAACTGAACTTTTTTTTCAATTTTTCGAGCAATTTTCAAGAAATCAAGAATTTTAACGAAAATGAGACCTGCATCATTATCTTAAGTGTTCTTTACGCTACCCAGGGTCAAAGTTTAATCAAGAATTTTGGAGCCTTCTTGAGAAAATTTTGAAAACGCTGAGGCTTCATGTAAAATTCACCGCTAAAATCAAAACATCCGTTTCAAACTTTGAGGATCTCGAATTCCTTTAAGTTTATAACGGATGATTTTTTATTTTGGAGGAAATCGGCTGACCGGTTTTTGACCACAGACGGAAGTCAGATGTTTTGCCGTCAATCGGTTTTTCGGGATGAAGGACCCACAAAACCTGGATTCTGGTTATAAAATGTGTTAGAAGACGTTATTTACTATACATAGAAACAATAATTATCCAATATTTAGATATTCTGGTACCCCGTCAATAAGGGTTTCTCTCTCGAAAATTGAACGTTCGCGCGATTACAATATTTCTTCTTCTTACGAAAGGCGAGAAAGTAAAAAATCATTTAAAAAATACCGTTAACTTATAAAACTCTAATGCGACTAAATAAGATTTTCAGTGGATAGATAGCCTCAATTTTCTTTACACAGTACAATTTGATGACTTCGGCTCTCCTTTCAACTAGGATGGATATTGAGCCGTGTAAATTAAGTATTTCTGAAGCTGTACTACGTGGACATAGACTTATTTTTAACACTGAAGAATAAAAAACTTATAGAAGTTTGCAATATCTGGTCACAACAACAGGAAACATGATGAAGGGTAAATTAAGGAAAATGAAATTAGCACGTACTGTTCAATATTTAAATTTAATTCTGTGAGTCAACAGTGAAAAATATTTTTTTAAATGCACTGGAGGGATTTCAAAGGGGGTTATCCAGCTAAAGTTACAAATTACATCCATAAATGTTTGTAATTGCACAACGTAATTAAATATTAATACTTTAATTCCATGCATTATAAATTAAGTTTTCGCAATTTATTCATTCACAATCAGCTTTTCAACACATTAATCAACACCTGTGAAGCGGGCCTGTCATCGGCCGAAGTTACGTGTCACTTCCTGTTATTCACAATTGAAGTTATAAATTTACAACTCAATGTTTCTCTTTTGCAATTTATCTTTTATTATCTCGTTCAATTTATATTTCAGTTCGTAACATATGATATTTTCTAAGCCTTTCCATCCAATGCAGTGTATTCTGTCAACAAGTTTCGATAATATTTATATTAGACGTTCTCCTCAACTACAATTATTTACATCGGGATGATTCTCTTCACCGACTCGCCTCCTATTTAGTACTGATAATACAGTGCGTAACAAATGTTATTCTGTAAACCTTTTCATGTCATGCACTGTATTTACGATCGCCGGGGAGAGGAAGTGAACGGAGCGAGGCGGGGCGGGCAGTACCTGGGCGCCTCGGACGGCGTGGGGACGTGTGTCGGTGAGGGCGGGGCCAACTGGAACTGGCTCGTCACCACGTTCCTGCTGCCGTCCTTGCGCCCCGCTCCGCCCGCCTCGGCCGCCCGGCGTGGGGGCGGGGATTGGGCCACGGCCGCCTGCTCGCCCTCCGCCGCCACCCGCACGGGCCGCGGCTTCTGCAGGATGATGTCGATGATGTTTCCCGGGTTGTAGGGCTCGCTCTGGCGGCTGGCCGCCGCCGCCCTGCTCGGGATGCTCGCCCGGTCCTCGGCCGCCGCCCTCGTCGCAGGCTGCTCCTTGGGGCCTTCGGTCGCCGACTGCGGCCTGCTCCGCCGGCCTTCCTCGCCAGTCTCTCCTCGAGCGGGCACGGCGCCCTCCTTGCGCGGGCCGTCCTTGCTTTTGACGGCGCCCTCGCCCGGGTCCCAGTCCTCCTCTGCGCCCGGCGGCGTCGCCCCGCCCCCGCCGCCCGCGACGTCGCCCGCCGCCTCCGCTTCCGCTTCCGCCTCCCGTCGCGACCGCCCCGGGCTCTCGGGCTTCGTGAAGCTGTCCACTATCCTCTTGCTCTCAACTTTAACTCTGTCCTCTGGAACACTGGAGGCTTGCACCGTGTCCAGGATCTTCTGCAAGGGTTCCCCGCCTCTGGAAGAAGAGCCGGCCTCGGGCAGGGAGCCGGAGGCGGTGACGCTCGAGCCGCCTCCAGGTGTGCTCTTGGAAGTAACGACAGACTTTGACGCAACCGCTGGCTGGAACGGCGACGCGGAGGATGCAGGTCCTGACACCAGCGCTGGCCCTGGCATCGAGGACGACTGCGCGCCCGCCGACCGCGAATCCACGGGAGCGGCCGGTGCAGAGGCTGGGCGAAACGCTGGTATCGCCGTTGGCGCCGCGGCGGGGCGAGGCGTTGGCGCCACGTTTGGGGCTGACGTTGGACGCGATGCCGGCGCTCTCATCTGCGCTGCGGTAGGACGCGACGTCCGCGTTGCCGTTGGCGCAGATTCGAGGTGTGAGACGAGCGCTGCTGAGGTCGGTGGTGGAGTGGATGCGGCTCCAGGCGAAAGAGTTGGGCGTGACGTTGGCGTCACAGAAGGCGCGGAGGCGGGGCGTAGAGTTGGCGCTGCGAATACTCCACGTTGGGCCGGAGGAGCGATTGGGGCGGTGGCTGGACGCGGAGGCGGCGTTGAAATTGGACGAGTGGGGGCCGACGTTCGCGCGACAGCTGGGAACGGAGATGGCTCTACCGTTAGGGAAGGATCACAGCGAGGCGTTGGTATATCTGTCGACGCAAAGTTGGAGGG
Organism: Teleogryllus occipitalis; assembly: GCA_011170035.1. NCBI lineage: Eukaryota > Metazoa > Arthropoda > Insecta > Orthoptera > Gryllidae > Teleogryllus > Teleogryllus occipitalis. The sequence goes on along the minus strand of BLKR01000084.1, from coordinate 845,968 downwards.
TGTAAATGGCGCATCCGTTGGTGCAGAGTCGGAGCGTGGGGTCGCTGTGAATGGAGTGGGCGCTGCCACTGTCTTGGAGGAAGGACGTGAGATTGGCGCCGGAGGTGGTCGAGGGGCAGTTCTTTCAGCCGACGTTGCCGTTAGTGGGGGATCAGAGTAATGAGATGGATCAATCACAGGCGTGGGTGCTGGGTATGGAGTTGGCGCGGCTATCGACATGGACGATGGCCTTGACGTTGGCGCTTTCGATGGTGTGGAGGCCGGCCGTGCTATCGGCGGCGGTGCGGGAGCGGAGGTTGAACGTACAGATGGAACTGCCATTGGCGCAGACATTGGGCGTGGAGTTGGTTCTGCAACTGGCGCCGAAGCTGGACGTGTAGTTTGTACTGTCGCTGTCCCTGTAGCTGAGCGTGGAATTGATTGTGACATTGGTGCCGATACAGGACGTAAAGTCGGCATTACCATCGATGTGGAGGCTGGGCGTGAAGTTGGCATTGCCATCTGTGCAGACGCTGGTCGAGGAGTTGGTTCTGCCATCTGTGCTGAAACTGAGCATGAAGACGTTGTCAAAGCAGTGGAAGCTTGGCGTGGAGTTTGCACTGCCATTGGCGCTGAAACAGGACGAGGGGTTGGTTCTGCCATTGGCACTGGAGGCGGGCGTGAAGTCGGCGCCACCATGGGGGCAGAAGCGGGTCGAGGAGCATGCAGCGCCGTCCGCGCGCAAGATGAGCGCGACGTTGGCGCTGCCATCGGCGCGGAGGTTGGTCGCGGCGTAGGCGCTCGCATCGGCGCCGGGGCTGGAGGCGGCGTCGACGCGGCCGTTGTCGGGGACGTCGGCCGTGGGCCCGGCATTGCGACCGGCGCGGACAGCGGACGCGAGGCGGCCCCTACCACTGGCGCAGAGTCCAAGCGAGTGGTGATCGCGGGGGCTGGGTGCTCGGTCGGAGGCGGCATCAGCCCGCACGACGGACGCGCAGCTCGCGTCGCCAGCGGCGCGGAGGCGGGGCGCGGAGTTGGCGCATCCGTTGGCGCGGGGACGGCGAAGCGACTTGGCCCCGAAGCTGGGCGCGGAGCAGCTGCTGGCGACGGCGTTGGGCGTGGCGCCGGCGCGGGCATCGGGTGCGCAGTTGGCAGCACTGTCGGCGCGGAGGTCGTCGGGCGCGCGATTGGCCCCAGCGGTGCCGACGTAGGTCGCAAACTTCGCTCTGCTGATGGCGTGGGGTACGCACGCGCGCTCGGTGCGATAACGGGTGCTGACACGGGTCTCGAGGGAAGCACGTCAATTGCAATTGGATTCGTTTTCGAGTGTAAATTTGGAGAGGAAGTGGACGATACGACTGGCTTCATCACATGGCAAACGTTACCTGTCAAAAGATCTGGAGTTGCAGCCGGAAATGAACTCAAATCGAGTGAGGAAATGTCGGTCTGATCCCGTCTTGAGGTCGCAGTGGCTTCCCCTGTCATTCCACGCGGGGCGGGGCCGTCCAGCGGGGAAGCGGGGGCGGGGGCGGGGCGCGTGAGGCTCGGCGGACGCCCCAAGCCGTGCAGCTTCGCTCGCAGCCCGCGCACTGCCTCCCTCGCCTCCTCGCGCGTGGTCAGCATCTTGCACCCCGCGCCGGGGGGCGGGGCCCTTGGCCGGCCCGTCGGCCGCCCCGCCCCCACGGGCCCGTGCACCGCCCCCGCCCCCGCCTCCTCGTCCTCCTCCTCCATCTCCTCCATCGCGCACGGTCGCCCCTGCCCGCCCCCGCCCCCGCCCGCCAACGGCGTGGCAGCGGCGTCGCCGCCACGGCCATCCCCAAGAACATTCGCGCTCTCTTCCGAGACCTCCTTTGAGGGAAGCTCTGCTTTCTGAGATATCCTGGTGGTGTTCACGAGGCGACGCCCAACGGTGTCCAGAGATTTTTCTAATTCCCTCGCATCTCGCGCCTCTCGCAGAGCCACAAGCGAGCTTTCCATGTTGTAACCGGCGTGAAGTTCCAAGTCCTTCGTTGAAGGAAACCGTCGAATGCTTGCGATGTCTTCATCTTCACTTATTATTTTCTCCTTAACGTTCCGATTACTTTCGTAAACTGTTCTTGTACTCCAAACGTCAGATTTGTAAAATTTACTCTCAGCCAGGTATGAAGCATACTCCTTTGGTGGAAAATTTACATTTTTATTCTCTTTATGAAGAACTCCGCTAGGGAATCTTTCGTAGTCTTCTCCATGTCCTCTTGCATCTTTATTATTTTCCAAATTTGCTCCACTGCTAGGAACATACGTTTTGTTGGGATTGACATGCAACGTTGAACTACTACCCTCGGCTATGTCCGCGATTTGTAATTTTACAAAGTCGCGCTTCGAAAGCGGAACCTTGACACTTTTCACAGGAACATCTTTGCATTTTGGCAAGTACTTACGATTTTCGGGAAGGACATCCCACTTCCTATTTGGTCGGTGGGCACATGCATGATCAGTTTTAGATGACGATACGGTGTTTGCTTTTTCATTCACCTCTTTTCTAATAGATGGTGACTGAGCCTCTGAGTAGCACTCAACATCCTCAATCGTCAAATTTTCAGATGCTCCACTATTTCCCTTTGGGGTGTCCGAACTTGGAATGTTCTTAAAACTGTTTTTCACCTCACTGGTGGAGTTTATTGTAGAATTATCATTACTGTTCGGAACACTGACGAGCGTTGAATCATTTTCGATCTCTGTAGGAGGATTACGCACTAATTTCGTGTCAATATTTTCTTTCGCATTCTTTTCCTCTTCGGTCGAATCAATGGTTTGCTCCGAAATGGTTTGTATTTTGTCATCCGCGGCCTGGAGCTGCGGGCTTTCGCTGCTCGTCGGCGTCACTTTTTCCACATTCCAAATCTGCTGGTTGTACACGCTGCGCCCCAAGGCCTGCGCGGAGGACGAGTCGCGCTCGTCCTGCGTCTCGGGCGGCGAGGGGGGCGGCGCGGCGGGAGCTTCCGGCGCGACCGAGTCGCCAGCGCTCCCTGCGGCGGCCTGCGCGTCCTCCGGCGGGGGCCACATGCGGAGCAGCTCGCGCACGGCGCGCTCGGCCGCCTGCGCCAGCGTCACGGCGTACGCGCTGTCGCCCGCCGCGCCCGACTGCAGGAGGCCGGGCAGCGGGTCCGTCACCTTGCTCCTGCCGCCCCCCTCCGCGGCGCTCGCGGGAAGCACGCTGCCGCGGGCGATGATGGCCGAGTCGACGACGACGGGCGCGGGCGTGGGCGGGGGCGTGGCGGGGGCGGCGTCGCGCTGCACCACGTTCCCGCGCACGATGATGGCCGGGTCGACGACGCGGCGCGCGCGGCCCTCGACGCCGTCGGCGCTGCCGCGGCGGCGCACGGAGGCGGTGCCCGACGTGTCGCGCGGCCGCGGCAGGAAGATGGGCGGCGGCGCGGGCTGGGCCGCCGGGCAGGGCTCGGGCGGCGGCGGGCACAGCCCCAGGTGGTCCAAGCCCAGCGCCTGGCCCGCGCCCTCCGCCGTGTGCGCGTCCGGCAGCTCGCGGCCCGCGGTGGCCGCCGCGTAAGCCTCGGCGAAGTCGTCGCCCGGCACCACCACGCCGCCCCCCGTCTGCGTCTCCGGCCTGCGTCGGGACGGGTCCGCTTCCTTCTCTCTGCCAGTCCGGCTTTCGTCCCTCTCACCGGACTTCATGTCTTCCCCTTCTCCCGTTTCCGAACAGACATTCGTGTTGGCCTCTTTGCTGGGACCAGGTAGTGCGCTACTGTCTGGGGCGGCGAAACTCGCGAGAGCTTGTCTTGAAGTCTGTGGTAGCTGAGTGTCTGTGCCACATGGACAGAGAACCGACTGACTCGATTCCGTGTTAAGGGAATGAAGTATTTTCGTGTCTTGCTTTTCTCCATTCCCTGTTCTTGAGACACCTGAACTGTGTGTCGTGGCGGAGAAAAGACCCAGCACCCCCATCCGGGAAGACGCATGGCGGGCAGCGGCGAGCGACGGGACGGTCGCAGGGGAGGAGATCGGAAGGATTTCGCTAGCGTTCTTGCACGCTTTCGCCACGGCGCCCTCCTGTAGCTTCTCTGGAACGTTCCGTTTCGCTTCGGATTCTTTCAGAGCTGAAGAAAACGATCCATCCATTAGTATTTCGCGAAGAGTGCGTGGCGATGTACGTGAGGTTTTGATATTATTAGTTGAAAGTGACGAAGTTTCCTCTTCTTTTATACTTGATTCTTCGGTGCCGACTGAACATTTTGACTCTACAGACGATAAAGGAGTAGGTGCCGGATATGGAAGTTTAGTGTTTTCTTGGGAGTGTGCAGGTGCTTCCGTGCCTTGGTCGCTCTCTAACAGTGTTTCGCGGTCCGCGTGACTGGGCTCCTCGTCGGCTCCTTGTGAGGGCGGGCTTGCAGGCGGGGGGCTTGCGGGTGGGGGGCTTGCGGGCGGGGGGCTTGCGGGTGGGGGGCTTCCGGGTGGGGGGCTTGCAGGCGGGGGGCTTGCGGGCGGGCTCGCGGGCGCAGGTGTAGGCGTGGGCGCGGGCGCGGGCTCGGGCGAGGGTACGGGAGCCGGGAGCGCGCCGCCCGCCGCGCCAGCGTCGCCCGCTTCAGGGGTTGGGGAGCGGGCGGCCGCGGCGGCGCTGCCTGCGCTGGGCGGGCGGGTGGCGGGTGGTGTAGAAGCGCTCCTCGTCCGCGCCTGCTCCCGCTCCCGATCCCGCTCCCGCCCCCGGCCCTCTGCCCGCGCCGCCTCTTGGTCCTGGGCAGGGGCAAGGCGTGTGTGGGCGGGGCTGGTCGGCCACAGGACGTACTGGACCGCGCGCTCGCCCGCCGCTGCCGCCGCCAGCTGCTTACCTCGGGGCTCGGCGGCCAGCGGCACCGGCCCGCGCCGCGTGAGGAGGGTGGCGGGGCCCAGGGCTTGCGCGAAGGGCATGCGCATGAAGAGCTGGGGGGTCAGCAGCGGGGGCGGGGTGCTCAGCAGCGGAGGCCGGGTGCCCAGCAGAGGGGGCCGTGCGCCCATCAGGGAGGGGGACATGCACGGGGGACCGCCCTGTCGCGGGTCAAAGAGGGGCTGCGTCCTCTGCCGTTCGCTCGCACCCGCCAGCGCGTCTTTCGATGGCATGCAATTGGACGTTTTGAGGATCGGCGTGCCTCTCGTTTGGCGCTGGGGAAGGGACTTTTCATCGGGGAGACCAAATTCACGTCGGATTTTCTGAACGTCGATGCGAGTCTTGTTTCTAGAATTTAAACGTAACTCCCGACCGAATAATTTGGTTCCTTCGAATAACGCTATGGCGTAGGGTACGGTTATTTCATAAACGTATTCTACAAAGCCAAAATTACGCTTGGTGCCGTCTTTATCGTTAGCTATTCGCGCACTTACTAAAGGCCCCGCTTGAAGGAACAGTTCATACAATATCTCTTCCGTAACGTTTCGATGAAGCTGCCCAACATAAATTGTACATAAATCGTCTTGCGAAGGTTCCTCGTTCTTCTCATTCTTTGGTTCACTATCACTTGGTACATCATCTTCGTCTTTCGTGTTTTCTTTTCCATTGCTAACAGGAGGTTGATCAGGAGATTCGTTTTCGTCACTGGTTTTTGGTGTCTCCGTTACATCACACACCGGTCCTTCTATAGTAGGAATCATATTAAACGTTCCACTCAAAAGTATTACTCAATAAACTCAAAAATGCTGCCTGAAATCAAATACGACCAGACGTTGCTACATTTATAGACAAAATGTCATGATTAGCGACATGCGAGTGTTTGATTATAACAATTGAATTACGAACTTGCTGCCATCAACAATATCATCACATTATAGTAACTTATAAAAATATCAATATAGATCTGCTCTAAAACTATCAAAGATCGTCAATTCTCAATTCTACTGTGTTAGATTCATAATATACATGTATTAAGTTTACCTTTAAATACGTTTACAGTACGTATTTAAAGCGTAATAAAGCGATACTGAATTAACATGTCTGTTTTGTTATTTAAAATACATTTAAATGATGTTGTTCAATACCAATAGTTTCTGATGACGGTGAATAATATCTTAGCCAATTCGAAAATATTTAGTTTAATATCTGTCTATTGAAAAATGAAAGAATTCTGGCAAATTTTCCACATTGTTTCAGAGAGCAGTTCCATAAAAATTGTCGATGAAAATTCCAAACTGGAAATTGCAGTTGCCATGTTTTTGTAACACTTTGAAGAGCAACACTTAAAGAAGGACTATAAACGAGAATGACGTTGAATTGACGTGCTTATGAACCAATAACAAACCAATGCAACATTTGGTTTAAACCAATGCATTCATATTAGCTTAATTAAGAAAAATCTTTCATATACACAGAATTTGTTCACAGAAAACAATTACATTAGTATAGTTCCCAAACAAAACTTCATTACACGTATTCTACAAATCAGTTTTGTCTAGAAGAGTCACCCCCAATGTGGCACAGGTGGACCTTTCCCTTGAATAGATTAATGACATTGAATCTGTGTTTTAGGAATATAGAAGAATTGTCAATTAACTTATGTCACTGTAGGTAGGTACACTGTGTTGGAGATTGAGGTGACTCACTCAAGGTACCATATTTTCCGATAGTGTAGCAGTGTCACAAAGTAAATTAAGGAGGAAAGAGTGGAAGCTGATTGACAAAAGAAAAACACTTTTGGCAAACCACTGGTTTATTAATAACCAGGAACACATACAGCATGCAAAGGAAACAATAAATCTTAGAAAATAAAATGTTCACTCTCAGGGGGAAAAACCAACTATTATTGACGTGTCAAATGTACAGTTTCTGAACATCAAAAGTGCTAAATGAATTATATCTATTAGCATAATACTTTAAAAATATCACGTTAATTAATAACTCTGATTTCATATATACACATACACTATTTCCACGAGTCAAAGTTATTTTTCAAGTAGTATTTCTACATAATTAAGATCCATACAAAACATCTCTGAAGGAAGGTTCACACATACTCTGGAATTCAAAACGAGAAAATTAATAATATTAAATAATATAGATTTATATGCAGAAACTTCTGATTACTCAAAAGTTTAATAATTCCTTCTCCTATCTTTAAAAAGAACTATATTATTGATACAAGATAGCAGAGGTATCAACCACAAGGAGTGTATTACAATAAAAAGTTTAGTAAACAGAAAATTCAGCCATACACGTGTTTGGGGCCTTCATCCCATTATCAGTGGTTCTAGAATATTGAAAATGAACGAACAAATTAGCATATGAATAAATTAAGACCTACAGAAGAAATACATAATAAAAATGAACACTAAAATTTATAAAAATAGAGTACTTACCCAAGTAACATAGATCAAACACGTGGTAGGTCCTACGTTGGCGCCATCTTCTATGTCGTACGAAGTACGCTTGCGCAAGTTTTCTTGATACCTGATCTCCCTAGCCCTAACCCAGCGCTGAATAGCACGGCCCGTTGAGATATTTAGGTTCGACTCGGAACGGCACGTACTAATTTACAATGCTGGCAACAACCACCCCCATACCTTCAAAATAATCGTAGCGTTTCTCGTGGCTCGCTTTGACGCGTTTATTTATTTATTTATTTATTTTACGTCAAAAAAACAGTTAAAAACTGCGTATGACGTGCTATGGGGAAAAGTGAATTGTGTGCACATTTTCAAAATTCTGTGATCCCTACACTAAGTCATATACTATTTAAATTTTGAATTTTTGAAAGCGAGAAAAAAAACTCCGATGTAATAAAATCTATTTGCAAGGGTAAACAAGCAATAAATTTTGAATTTTGAAAGGGAGAAAAAAACAAACAAAAAAACTCCCATGTAATAAAATCTATTTTCAAGGATAAATAAGCAATAAATTTTGGCTCTTATTACTTCCTGCCGCGACAACATGGAAACGATAATTTGAATAATTGTATTTCCCACTGAATTCTAGAAGACGTGCACAGAAAATGAAGTTACATTTATGTCCAGAAGCAAAACAAGGGGCCATCTCAGCATTTGCTCAATGGATCAGGGAAACTGGACGAAAAGCCTGATCGAGATGGGGGTCATTGACCCGGAAGCTGTAGTACAATAGTTGTTACAGGTTGTTTATACCCATTTATACAGTCCAAATGGTAAATAATGCATTATGTATCATTGTTAAAATTAATGTTACTTTTCTTGTGATGCTCAGTATAGTCTCTAATTGTATAGAAACAGTTATTCAGCAGAAACGATTTCACTTGTGATTTAAACGTTTCTATTGAATTTAATAGTTTAATGTCGTCTGGCAAAGTGTTGTAAAATAATGTACATGTATTGTATGTGAATTTTTTTGTAATGAGCTGTTGATACTGTCACCTGATGAATATGATTTCTACGTCGAGTGTTATAGTAATAGACTTCGGCATTTTCTGAAAATATATTCCCGCCCTTAAGCAAGTCATTTTTTACAAAAACCACTGATTCGTAAATAAAAAGACACGGTAATGGTAGAATTCCTAGATTAATGAAGAGAGGCTTACATGAATCACGTGGGTGGGATTTGGTTATTATTCGTACAATTCGTTTTTGTAATCTAAAAGTCTGGGAGCTATAAGATGTATTTCCCCAGAATATTATGCCATATCTCAGGCGGGAATGAACATTCGCGAATTATACACAACGAGCAGTATGAAGGCTGACTGAATTTGCAAGAATTCTGAACGCGTAGCATAATGAACTTAATTTTGTGTTCAATTCATTTAAATGGACGTTCCATTTAAGGTTTGACTGAATTGAGAGACCTAAAAATTTTGTTGCCTTAACATCAGTCAATGGTACACTGTTCATTTCCAATGGAGCACAGAATTGTTTATATGATATGGAAAACTGCATTAAAACCGTTTTCTTTTCGTTTACTATTAATTTGTTATTTCGGAACCAATTTGAAACATCTGATATTGTACTATTTACGGTTTCTTTATTGCAAAGGATGTTCGTATCATCCGCAAAGAGAACTGTTCTTCCGTTTCGAATCGTCGAGGGCATATCGTTTACGTAAAGTAGGAACAGAATAGGGCCTAAAATCGATCCTTGAGGAACTCCACATGCAATGGGCAAAGAGTCGGAAAGGTGCGTACGTAATGCTCCATCATTCCAGTAAGGTATTTCAACTCTCTGAGATCGTTGTTTAAGGTACGAACATAACCAATCTAGAGCAATACCACGAATTCCATATGAAGGTAATTTGGAAAGTAAAATGTCATGATTAGACATCGGATGTTTAGGCACTAAAAAATCTTCTTTTAGGCGCCTAAAAAGGCACTGAAAATGTCAAAAATAAGGAGAAAAAGGCACTATCATATGATACACAATAAAATGAAGAATTGTTTATATTTTTTCTATATTATTCTGTAAACTTAAATACACAAAACAAGTACATTCATTTTCATATAAAACAAGATTTACATATTTACAACTCTTTTACATTTTATTCTTACAATAGTTTGCATTACAATATATCACTAGTAATTTTTTTTAAGGTTCTCCATTTCAAATTTTTGACGTTTGGGAGATAAAATCAGTTTGAATGCAGAGAAGGATCTTTCATCTACTGATGTGACTGACATATTTTAGAACTGAAACGTTAGCAACACTTCAAAAGTCACTTTATGTTGACATATCCAGGATTTTTTTCAAAACATTTTTAACATTTTCGCTTATTCATTTTCCTTGATCACTTGGAACTTTTTCTAACTGATCTACTGCTGACACAAACATTGACATGGAATCACATAAAGTCAAATCTGTAGTTTCTAGTTTTTCAATTTCATCCGCAAGGAATACAAAGTTTGAACTTCCATATGCAAGATTACCTTTAAGATCTCTATTCTCGAGCACAAATTTGGCGTCTTGTATAGACTGTGTATCATCATCAGAGAGTTCGTTCACAGCTTCTGCAATTTGTTCAAAATATTTACTGTAATATTCCACTGCCCTCAACCAAGTTCCCCATCGAGTTGCTATAGGTTCGGGCGGCAGAGGTGCTTCTGGCAACTTCTGCCGAAAAAAAAAAAAAAAAATCTTGTGGGAGATTTTAAGAAAACTTTTTGAGTGACGAAATCAGTTTATTTACTGAAGGAAACATTTTCCTAACCTCTTCTGAGACACGGTGCAGACTATGAACAAGACATGTCAAATGGGTTAGGTTAGGATAGAAGTGTTTCAAAAGCTTCCCGGCGCAAATCATATAAGGCGCTGCGTCTGTGAGAAGTATAAGTTCCTTCTGATATTCAATGCCATTGGGATATAAGAGTTTTAACTCTGTATTTACAAAATAAGCAATGGTTTCAGAATTTGTTTTCTCCAGTGACTTCGAGCACAAGAGATGGGGAGCACCCGCGTCATGCCCGCTCAGTTTCCCAACAATCAAGTGAGCAACGTATCGCCCTGACGGGTCCGTCGATTCAGCAACCGAGAGCCAAATGCAATGGTCACCTATGTCGGTACGAATATCAGTTAGTGCAGCTTGATACACAGAATCCAAATAATTTTTTCGCAGAGTTGATTCTGACTGTATCGCCTGTTTACAATACTTTTCCAAGAAAGATTTAAATACTGGGTTTTCAATGGCGTTCCATGGGATGTTGGCACTCACCAAAGCCTGACACATGTCGTAGAAAAACTGACTTTGTTTGCTCGATGTGGAAGATTTAGTCAGAAACGTCTGTCGACAGCTCTTCTGTTGTTTTTTGATGTTAGCTAGATGAATGTCGGTCTTTTCATGCTGCGAAAGGTGGCATTTCTTTTCTGAAGATATCTAGAAATAATCATCTTGCAACTAATTCATGAATAATACCAATAATTGTAAAACGAATAGTTTTATCGTGTAAAGATAAACTTTTTCTTCTTTGAACAATTTAAAGGAAAAAATAATATAAATTAAAATTCAAAACATACCGTTTTATCACAAATACGGCATAGTATAATGCTACCATCGGTGGTGTAGCAAGAATATTCCGTCACCCACTGACGAAGTAGTGAAGCTTTACTTTGCTTCTGTTTCGGCATTGTAGTTTTAAAAATAACCTAACTATGTACACACAATCAACTCTTGCAACAGTGCAACTGCTACTGAACGGAATCTTCAGCGGACGCGATCAAATAACCACACAGGCGAAACGAAAGACGCTCTATCGTTTTTTCTCGGAAGCGATCAGTCAGCATTCTGTCGGTCAAATCAGCGTTCTCTCTCTCATTTTTCGCAGGAGATGTGAGTCATTCTCGCTAGCTCAAGAAGGGAGAAGGGCCGTGGAGGATGAGCCGTCCACGGTCGAGATATTGGCCGCCCACTGGTGACAAATTCTCTTTCTCTTGAGGAAACAAGTCAGCATTCTCACTGCATCGTATTACAGGCTATGCTTCCTAAAGTCAATCGACAACGTTCTCAGATCATAGCTGGTATTTAGGAAATAGGGAAATGGAGAAAAATCTATTGGTATACTTTTAGGAATTCTCTCTTATTTTAAAATATAAAGACGTGAACTGAAGGTTTTGTAATTATTCGTCACATTGGACCATGACCTATTTTCTGACACAGCATTGTGTATAAAAATAATATATAAAAAGCAAAAAAGTCCAATAATCCTTAGTCCATCCAAAAAAAGTCCTAAAAAAGGCATTTAAGCACAAAAAAGGCATTTATGCCAAAAAAAGCAAAAATAAGCATTATAAAATTTTGTTATATGTCATCATTTGTCATGATTCGTGCACATATATTATCAGCCTTTAAATAAGTTCGCTAGGAAAAAATAGGCATTTCCCTAAACATCCGATGTCTAGTCATGATCAATGACGTCAAAAGCTTTTGAGAGATCTAAAAATAATCCAATAGGTGCCTCGTTTTGATCCAATGATGATGCGACATCTTTAAGAAAAGAAAATATAGCTGTTTCCGTTGATTTTGATTTTCTAAATCCATGTTGGCAATCTGAAAGCGCGTCGTGTTTAGTGAGAAAGGTTTCTATTCGTACGTAAAAAAGTCTCTAATATTTTTGAAAAAACTGATAGAAGAGAAATGGGCCGATAATTTTGAATTTCATTTTTGTTGCCTTTTTTGAAAAGCGGCTTAATTTTAGCTGTTTTGAAAATATCTGGAAACGTTCCAGTGCATAAAGATGCATTAAATATGTGAGTTAACGGGTGTATAATGGCATACGCACAAGTCTTTAACAAAGAATCTGGGAATTCATCTAAACCGGACGAATATTTATTTTTAGTTTACCGATTATTTTGAGAATTTCATAGGAAAAAGTTTCGGAAACGAACATTGTGTCTAAAATTTTGGGTGAACTGTCTGTTTTTGAATTTTGTGGCTGAAGACCCTTAGTGAGATCGGCAGCAATTCTCGAAAAGTATTGGTTAAAGAGATTAGCCACTGTTGCCGGATCGTTCACATTTATATCGTTATATTTTAAAACAACATTCTCTACGGGTTTTCTAGTTGATTTGGTAGTATTGTTTATTATATTCCACATTGCTTTTGTTTTATTATTTGAGTTCAAAATATCCTGATCGTTTTTCATGATTTTAGCCTGCCTTATGACTTTTCGTAACAATGTTTTGTATTTTTTAAAGTAGATAAGGAAATCTTGAGATACGTCATGACGTTTAAAAATAAAGTAGAGAGTACGTTTATTTTTACACGATGTTCTAATTCCTTTTGTGATCCAAGTATTCCTTTTTCGTGAAATGTTTAATTTTCTCTTTTTAATAGGAAAGCATGCGTTAAAGAGAAATGAAAGCTTTGAGAAAAATAAATTATATTTTTCATTTGTGTCAATAGCGTTATAAACTGCCTCCCATGATTCTTTCAGCAAGTAGTCCGTAAATAACTTTATGTTAACTGTAGTAAATGCTCCGCACATGCGTGTTTTATTTATTGTGTCAGTATTCATGTTATTAGTAATTGTAAGAATTTGTGCATCGTGGTCACTGTAACCTAGATTATTAGCGTTTACCTCATTCCCACAGTTGGTACGCCCTTTTAAGCTGTGACGTACACAGAGCCCTCCTCTCCCCGCACCCCTCGCTATGGAATATCAGGAAAACTTGCGCGTTTAATACAGAGACATACTGGAGGATAACTAGAGGGATTTACAATTATTTCCTGCTAAAAGTCTGGAAGCCATTGAATGTGTTTCCCCAGAATATGTCATAACTCAGGTGGGAATGAACATCTGCGAAATAAGCGCAACGGCTGACTGAAGGCTGACTGAATTTGAAAGAATTTTGATTGCGTAGGATGATGAACTAAACTTTGTGTTCAATTTCATTGAAATGGATGTTCCATTTGAGGTTTAACTGCAAAGAAACACCCAAAAATGCTGTTGCCTTAGTATCAGTCAATGGCACGTCGGAGAATTCGCGGAACGCCCGACCGCTAGGATTCGCCTCCAGAGTGCAGTTATATTCGAACAAGCTGGTGTCGCAAATCTGCCCCCTAGGGACCTCCGTACCTTCGAGCCTTCCAGTCAGAGTCGCTGCAGAGAATGTGTCAATGCTAGAGCAGAACGCCCTGACAGGTCCACCAACTCTCCTCCACTTCCCCTCATGTCACTCTACGCGTCTTCTTTCCAAGCCCTCTTTTCTCTCTGCCCATCCGCCGCTACTTCGATGTCCATCCACTACCTCCCGTCGACCTATCCCCGCCCCTCTCCGGTCCCCTCCCCCGCCAGCCGGTGCCGGCGCCGGCGTAGCGCAACCTCCCGCCCCGCCCCCTTGCTAGATATGGACGCGCGATGCCTATCGGCGCGTGGCCCTGGAAGGTGAAGTGAGCGGGGACGAGGCAGCGATAGCGGTGCGCGGCTATCTCTTTCCGCGCGGCCGCCCCTCCCACGTGCGATAAACGCAGGTGCTTCGCTCTCGGCCAGCCGCACTGCACACAGGCAGCAACCCTCACTGCTCCCCCTTCACCCTTCACACGTTCAAGGATCGCTCTAGATGTTGGAATTTGTGGCATGCTTCTGCCTGCAGAGACGGTAAATGGCTTCCGAAACACAATCAATACATATTACAGAAGTATTCCTCTTTGTCAGGACTCGAACCTAGACAAGCAAATTCGTCGTTTACATATGTTATATATGTCTTATTTTAAGAGAGCAAGATTGCAAGTTTGTATTAAATGTATTTATTTTTTACTGAAACGTCATTGCTTGTTATTACCTTCCATACGGAACTCGATATTCACAGCATAACTTACCTGGATCGAGAGGACCGTGGGGGCGAAAGAAATATGAAAACAATAGAATGTTGCTACATGTTCTCTTTAGGAGAGAATTATGTGAGGGAATTAAGAAAGGGAATTATGGAAGAGAAATATGAAATGACAAACCCAGTCAAATTAACAACTAGTTAATTAGAAAAGAAGTAAACATGGTAAAAAATAAAATCATGTATGTACCTCGGGTCAAAGGCCCTCGAGCTTTTTGTCGCTGTTTGATCTTTAGAACCCTTAAAGGCCCTTCGTGCATAAATAACTATATTTTATGTGCGTCTACCGGACTGATTGTGCGTCGCTCGATGATCAGGGGTCCCGCAAACAGAGAAGAATTCAGCTTACCTGACCTTAAGCACATAAACTGGTTTGATGTGCTGGGCTACCACTGATACTGATATATAATTAATATATAATGCTGCAAATTCTGCACGTTACATTTATTCATATTTGTTGCATTTGTAAAAGTAAGAAATTACTTCTGTTCTTGACTAGCGAAATAAACGCAGATATCCACCTAGGCCCTTCGTTTTAATTGGTAGAATTGGCTTTTTTCAAGTTGAGTAGCTGAGGTGTTACGAGGGCATAAATTGCAGTATTTCCATATTATGTAATGCAAGAAACGTACTGTTGTAGCACCTCTACTTTCTTTAAATTATTTCCTCCAATACACTAACAAATAGGGAGCGGATTTTGATGACCTAAAACATCGCCAAAAATGATCAATAAAATGCTCTTAAAATGTTTTAAAAAATGCCCTGAAAGCAAAAAAAAAGAAAAAAAGTAAAAAAATGTGATCAATTCCGGTTTGAATGAACAACTCAAGCTGTTGGATACGTTGCTGATGTTACCAAGGCTTCTTCCATTCGTTCAAATGAACTCAGCTTTCAAACTTCCTATTTGGACTGCTCTTTACGAGGAAATCTCCGTCTTTAGTTATCCCGAAATCGGCTGAACCGAAGACGGGTCTGATTGGCGCCACAGCAAACCTTGGATTATATACTCTCAACGACTAACATTACAATTTCTGAACGAAGAAATCCAGTAGTCTACTCAGGAATTCTGTGGAGAATATTTGTTGCATCTCGTAAATATTATTTGAAGAAGGTACCATTAAAACGATATTAAATGCGGTGAAGTCAGCGAAAAATACATTAAAATGACGGGAAAAGGACTTATTAGACAAAATTGTCGAAAATGCAAAAACATGACATGAAAATGGGGCATTTCGTTTCGTCATAACATAAAATTAATTTCCATACTAAACGGCATTGTTCTAGAGTGAAAAGAAAACCCTCCTACTTATAAAAATTGCACAGAATCGATTTTTGTTGAAATCTCTGTACTCTAAAAAATGCAAAAGTTACAAATAACGAGAGAAAGTATGTGCTGTTGGAGCACTACTAGTTTTCCACCTGAAATAATTCACTTTATAAACACTAAATATTCGGTATAGTGAATTATATAATTTTAATCCATATTTCAAAGTAATCTAGTAATAAAATTTATGTCAATTCGCTTGAATGTTCTACCTATGAATTGTGGTTGGAGTAGATCTCCATCGTTAATAAGTTCACAATCCTTTGATGAAAACAGTGCTACTTTAAAGTAGATGGAACGAAATTATTGTCAGATGTGTGGCGAGCTCTTTCCCCATCACTATTACGAAATTTCCCTAAATAACCTCTCTATTGAAGCAAAATAGCCGAACTTTCGAACGAAAAGTATTCTCTAAATTATGACACGACATGAGCTGTCCCTGGCGATTCCATTTGCTGCCCCTTAAGTTCAAATAATTCAAATCAACCGATCATCGAACTGTTCGAAGCCCTATACTATCTTCGTGTTTCTCATGTTTTTCTTTTTCTGTGCCTGTCATTTAATTTTCTCTTTTTGTTACACAAATATGAGAGAGAATGACGTCTATTGTTCCTTTCTTATTAATAATAATTGTGAGATTAATATTTCTATCTCGACTCCGAATGAAAATAATTTCCCCCAAAATCCCCAAACATTTCCTCGTGGTCCCCATTTGTGGTCCCCATTCTTTCTCTCCCACGAAACAAAATCCCCATTTTGTGGACCAAATTCCCCAATCTGGCAAACCTGCGCTGTTCGAGTGCAACGTGGAACAGCCAAGTCGCGGAGGCCCGGGTGCCCCTTCTGCGTCGGAGATGTTGTCCCGCGCTGTGCAACAGCAGAGGGGGAGGGGGTAGCGGCCGGGGGCGGTGGGGGCGGCGATGGCCGGGCGGCCTGTGATCGATTCGCCCTCATTAAGACGTCGTTTGTATGCCGCAGCGGCGCCGGGGGCAGAGCCGGCGGCGGGGGCGGAGATGGGGGCCGTTGACTGTCTCCGACTGCCGCCTGTCCCCTGCCCTGCCCTGCCCCGCCCCGCCCAGTCCAGTCCTGTCCTCCGTCAACACTGATCTCGGGAACACTGTCGAGTTACCAGCCGATATTTTAGAGGTTGTTTTTTTCTCGACTTCTACACGCTTTCGCTGCTATGGAAGAGTAATTAAAGTACACCGTTTTTTCCCTTCATTTTCACGTCAGTTTATTATATGAAAGGACATTATATAAATTATTTGAACAATTCTAGGAAAGTTAGCAAGAAGCGGCGGGAAAAGAGCAAAGCGACAAAAGATTAAAAAAATGTGCTTGAACAATGAAAATAACTTTAAAATTAATTAGAAGTTAAAGGTCAAATTGTTATGCATACATATGTACTTTTCGTCTTTTACTCAAATAACAAATCAAAACTAAATCCGTTCTGCTTCAACTGCCTTCACCAAATCATGAATAAATTGGACTACAGTTTTTCGAAATTCAAGTTGGAAGATATTTTTTTATTGATTTTTAATATTCGTGATCTTCTGGTTTTAAATACGAAAACGATTTGGTTCTCCACGGTCTAGTTTTTGTGAAATCTAAACTTTTGCATTCCGACGTTTGCCAAATGAAATTCGTATTCTAGTATCACTTTCGCACTTGAAGCACTTTGATAAGCTGCCAAAACTAATTTTTGAATCGTTACTCCACCTGACAACTGACAAATATAAAGGAATATTCTCAGAAGTGGATGAACATTTTTCTATTTCCTCCAGTCCTCAACGGTTTAGAGATCCTTTGAGCCGAATGATCTTAAACGTGATTTGTGTCACTTCAAACTTGCTGCTGAAATCTAGTGCAAGTGCGCCGCAGTTCATGATCAAGAAGTTGCCAGAAATGTGAATAAGGAAAGGGTTTTATGGCTGAAATTCGTGCAGTAACTATTTGTACCTACAAACGCTTGCTCATATTTTATTCTAAAAAATAATCGTGACAGTGAAAAAAAATTCACATTGCTCATGAAATATGAACATTCTGTTACAACTGTATAAATATCATAAATGAAAAGAGTTTATTTTTCAAATAAGGAGTTTCATATTTCAGGGAATAAGAGTAAATTTCGTGAGACGATGAATGCGGAAACGTTACTAACAAATAAGTCGTTTTATTTCCAAATGTGTAGTACTTTTTTTCACAGTAACAAGACAGTTGTCTCGTCATTTTTAATAGACCTACTACATATGCGAATAGAAATGCACAGCACTTTTTATATAGTTGTAAAGACAAACATTTTTAATGGTCTCTTGTGGTTCCTCCGTTGTCTTTAGAAGCAATGAAAGTATGTTTTTCCTATTTGAAATACAGGATCTATTATTTGAAGTTTCCTGGCTACGAATGTGCTTTTAGAAAAGCAACTGCAAGCAACCTAGAAGTTCGGTCCAACCTCTTCGTTTAACAACTTCAGACAAAAGCGAGCGCAGCTGCTCCACTGCGATCTGGCGTCCACAAGGTGTACTAACTCCAGAGTTCTGCGCTGGGTTCCAGGAATAACAGCGTCTGAACTTCCCGAAAGCTTCGTGACGTAGTGCCAACAACGAAACCATTAATTCAGGATTAATGAGAAGCTTTTCACAGAAATCCCACTCTGCAATTCGTAGATTTGGTTCGTATACTTAATGGACAATAGCGTTTCTCGAATGGTAAAGTTGCTATAACAGTCATAATTGAAGTTCATCATGTAGTACCTACCAGACGGGCCACTTTACGGGGAAATATAGAATTCTTGTAACTTCATTTGCAATTGCAATTTCATTCAAATTATTACTAATTACCTCCTTCTCAAAAATCAACCACCTGAATAAAAATCTAACTAACCATTCAACAGCGGTACATGTTGGTTCCAAATGACGTTTTGCCGTAAACCAATTTATCGGTATCAAGGACTTTGAAGTTGTGGATTCTGACGACATAGTATTGTATTAGAGGAAGTTATTTACTACATATAGGAACTAGTGGTGCTCGATAATGGCACAGACTTTCTCGTACTAAATAGTTTTCTAATCTGGTCTGGTTTTCGGTTTTGTTCTCTTCTCTCGTCCTGGCAGGTACCTATCGGCCTCAAAAACTATGTCACAATTTATTAATTTTTCGATCCTCGACTTGCAGAATAGAAATTGTGGTGTTACAACAAAACATTATTTACGCTTAATTTATAACTCATGTAATTTTCGAAAATTTAGAGAGTTCAACGAAAATGAAACGCGGACCGTCCTTTGCTCTATCCGAGGAAAAAATTAAATAAAGTTTGGGGCGGGTTTCGTAAACAAAAATTTAAATTCGCTTTTACTTCACGCATTATTACAAGCACTTTAAAGCAGGGAAAGAAATACGTAATAACAATATTCTAACTACAAACGATTCAAAAGTGATGAAAATACAGTTTTATCATTCACCAATTTTAATTACTTTATTGAACTTCTTAGGTACATTATAGCGATTTTATTTTACGTACCTCATAGTGAGTCGATACATGATACACGGGAGTAATGGGTACAATTTTCGCAAAAAGCAAACAGCATACGATTTCAGTAATAACAAGATTCCAACGGATGCACATGAAAAAAATCACTACGTAAGTAGTACACTACGATGACACTTAAAGAAGAACACGAACATGTATTATGACTCTCACACACACACACAAACTTCTACGTAATATTCTTTCAATATTCCACTGACCAAATTCCAGTCATGTTTATATTTCAGACTGAATGAAAAGAAATACATTGTTTAATAAACAACATTCTTGCCATGGTAACGAATTCATCTCAGCACTACTGGCGAATTTCCTAGGCGAGCGAATGCAGAAAAATCACATTTCCGATAATATTTACAATAATTCGAAAAAATGTTATTAAAAAATATTTATTAATTTTTCAATTGACACGATGGTTTACTTTTCGTTTTCCTGCAAGAGATACATTTTATTCTATTTGTGTTTTAAAAACACCTACTTTTTCAGCATTATTTTGATTTTCGGGCCCCAGATAACTTGGCTCAAATCAAGCTATATCAGAGAGAACTGAACTCTTTTCCATTGTGGAGAATTTCGGCGAAAAATCTTCCATAGTTTTTGAGAAAATTTGGTTCAAACATTTCAGAAAATTCGCCAATTCAGTTCAATTATACTCAACGATTGAAGAACTTACGGACATTTCAAAAAACCATCATTAGAGATACTTTGAAGCTCATACGTTAAGAAACGAATTGAACAATAAAAATACATCTGTAATGTAAATTTTAACGGCGGGAGAGAAAAGTAAAAAAAAAAATACATTTCCGTATTTTTTAAAAAAATAAAAGAATACAGTAACATGGCGTTTATGTCATCGTATAGGGTACATTTAGCACTATCTTTACCAAATATTTAAAGAAAAAATTTGAAGCCGCTTTTCAGAAAATCTTGTTTTTGTTATTTTTTAAAACTGCAATTATTGCCCGCAATATTGCACGAAATCTACTAAAATTTTCAAAATAATGTACATTACCTTAATAAAAAAACTACTTATGGGCAACAAATTTCATTTGAAGGATAAATCTCTATCTTCCGCCTAAAAAATGTAAACCGTTGCAATTTTCGAAAATTCAGAGTTAACAGTGAAAATGGAACCTCTGCCATCTTTATAAGTGTATTTTACTCTATTCTTACAAGAAATTTAATGAAAAAATTTGGAGACGTTTTTGAGAAATTTTAAAAATCTCCGAAGGGCTTCATGTAAAGTACCCCCAAATTTTAAAAAATGTTTTTCAAAATCTCAAAGCTTCAACTAGATCCAGTTGGACAGGGATTTCTTCAATTTGCAAAATATCGTACATGTGGTTTAGGCGCTAGGTTTGTTAACATACGACATTCAGACGGGCAGACAGACGCACGGACGGCCAGACGGCCAGACGGACGTTTTGCTTTCAATTGGTTTTTCGGCATCAAGGGTCCATAAAACATGGATTCTGACCACTCCATGTGTTAGGGCATTTTTTTAATTTAGCAAGTGTATTTGTTCACTTTTTCGTTGTCAGGGCCTGGCAATTAATTTTTTTCTGCCGAAAATCCGTCTTTTTTTCGCGTAACATTTCATAACTCTCTCTATACTACGTTTATTACTCCGTATCACGTATACGAGAAAGTTACAAGAATTCACTATATGAGTTGAGTGTCGAAAAATCTCATTTTGTTCCGCAGGATTACAATTCTTTCTCTACGCTATGTAAGATGTAGTACGTTCCAGAAAGTAAATTAAATAATTATTCTATTTACTAATATTATCTAGATAACTATTCTACTATAAGTTTCCGAACTCTTCCTGGACTTCTAAATCGAGTTTCGAGACATCTGTGGATCAATGTTTATCATATATCATTTTTCATCATATTTTATTATATGACCGGGTATCTATGTGGGGTGAAAGTTTTTGACGTTCTGGCGAATGTTCAACATGAGCTGGTGATATTGTTTTTATGGTGTAAGACATGATTCTTTAGGCAATTTTTCTACTTTTTCTCCACTGTCAAAAAATTACCCTTTCGTCCGTCGTGAAACCATTTCCGCAAATCCACTCTTTTAGCACTTCTTAATAATTTTTCTTTCGCCACTGTAACTAGAGTGCTTAACAGGTATACAAAACTAACTGAACTGACATGTACTAGACTTCCAAATTATCCTCCGATTAATTTTCCTCACATTTGGATAGTTAGGAGAGGGGCAATTCTGTCTCGCTAGATGCACTGTTGGTTGAAAATTGCAAAACAACAAATGTATTCCTACGTAATTGTTGAATTTACAAATGTGACTAGGTGTAGACAAATCTACAGTAATTTACTCTTTGCTTCTCTCATCCACATGTCTGTAAATGATTGAGACGGACAGAATTTAGTTTGCTCTATCCACAAAATAGGATACTCATGAAAATGTAATGAACAATTCTTACAGACATGTACTCTGTTTGAATTAGTTTTAAATGAAATACGTTGAATTTGTAATTTTAACATTTTGAAATAATTGTGTGTCAATTCCCAAGAAAGACCATAAACAATTGTCGAAATGTAGAGTTTTAGAGTGAAGTTGGTATGCAACCATTAGTCGCGAATTGAAGTTGGTCATTAGTAAAATAAAACAGCATGCATTCGAGACATGTATTCGTCAGAGGTATCTGTTAACACTTTTCAGATGCTAAAATAGTCATTACCTCAGTTAAATTGTTTAATAATCTGTAACTGGAAAAATATCTATTCTGTAGGGAGACCGTAACTAATGGTGCTAAAACAGCACGTACTTTCTTGCCTTTTGTAATTGTAATGAAATTCTATTTATATCATAATTTCTCTCCGAAGTGACACATCGCAGTCATCATTTTTTGTAAAACTCATTTGGAATCGTAAAACATTTGGTGCAAAAATTATAATAATAAAATAATAATAATAGTAATGATAATAGTAATAATAATAGTAATAATAGTAATGATAATAATAGTAATAATAATAATAGTAATAATATTAATAGTAATAATAATAGTAATAATAATAATAGTAATAATAATAAATTATAAAAATTATAATTTTCAAGCAATAGATTTTTTATTCAGTTATTTAAATAAAAATATATTTCTTGCATTGAATTCATTGTATACGGTATGCAATGTATTCACGAACATAGCCAATGCGTTTTTTAGCCTTATAATATTCTGCGTAATCAGTATGCGAGAAAATAAAATAGTTAAAAGTTAATAAATAATACGATATTGAAAACGTTGGCAAACTAATGCAAATAGATCGAAAAATATATAATAATAATTTTTAAACACTATAGTATTGTAATATTCTGCAAATACATATAAAGGGAACGCGAACAAAAGGCAGCCATCATTATCGCTTCTTGTTATCAGTTCGGCGTTACAAAAATGGTTGAAACAAGCAACAATGACCGCTCATTTGTATGGTATACACATTTTGCCAATTAGTATTGTTGATACCGCTAGCAAGAAAATGAAAATGAATATAAAAATATAATTAAATGTAATATTTTTATATTGTGATAAGCCAAGAACCTTGGAATTAGTTTTTAATGATAAAATCAACATTTAGCGTTGGAATATGGCATCGTTTTCAGTCAACGAATACGCATTGTTAGGACAACGGATCAAGGGGTAATATTCCATGCATGATGTCAGAACGTTGTGTAAATGGACACAGCCCCGAACACATTACGTGCAGAAAGTGTTAAGAGAGCGGTGGATGGTCGTGATCGTCAGGAAGGAGCATGAATTCAGTCTCTAGCAAACTTTCGTAGCGAGCACAGGTAACCGGAAGGAAATATCGCGCGCGGTCCGTGGCCCGTTTGTTAGGGTACTGCGCCGGCATTCGCCTGTTGTTGATCGGAGAAACCACGGAAAACTACCGATTAGGGCAGCCGGCCGCTAGAATTCTCCTCCAGACAGCGACTGAATTCGACGTAGCTCAGAAGTTAAAATGAAATAATATAAATATAATAAAGAGTAATATACAAATTCTAACTTACGTAGCATCTAACTGCGTAGGAACACCATTTTACGTTCACCAAGCGCAGTAAATTAGGAGCGGGTGACTATGTTTGTCGCGAAATTACACAAAAAATACTCATACTTTCAAAAACTTCAACTTGACCATTTAGAAGATCTGTTTTTGATGAACATACTTCATTTTTAAAAAAAAATGTATCTTCATAATTATAGTTGTAGTAAGATGCCAACAAAATTTTGAACCTTTTTTCAATTTCGAAAAATCAGGGTTTTCAACAAACATGAGACCTGCATCATTTTCATGATCATCCTTCAGTCTATCCAACAATAAAATTTAATCAAAAACGATGGAGTCGTTTTTTGAAAATTAGGAAAATGTCCTAGGGGTTACATGTAAAGTACCCCCAAAGATTAAAATATCGACTTCATAGTCAAGGGGTCGCAACATTAGCCATATCCATCATGGAAAATGAATTTTGGAGGAAATCGGCCAAATGGTTTGGCGGTTAGTGTCGTTCACGGACAGACGTTTTGCCGTGTTTTTTTTTTTTTTTTGTATCAAGGACCCACAAAGCGTATTCTGGCTACACCACGTGTCAGAGGGTTTTTTTCTCTAAATTTAGCACCTTTCTACTTTTTCGTTGTCAGGGCCCTGTAATAAATTTTCTACAGAAAATTCGCCGTTTTATCGCACAGTATTACAAATCTTTCTCTCTATCGCGGTAGCGGGATCGAGAAAGTAAAAATTAAAACCGTTGTAAAGAAACATAATTAACTTTAGTTTCGTCATAGTCCCTCATAAAGTTTGACGTGCCGTACGTGATACTCGCAAAGGCGACGTGCGTGACATAATTTAATTCTAATATGTTTGATTGTAATTGTAGAGATATGTACTTTTTGGTATATTTTAACACGATGGTATAATTTTGATTAAAGAACAATTTACCTCTTGAGAATTTTTTTCGGATGCAAATAGAATTCTTGCATAATATCGTTTTTCTTGCATATGATTGCTTGCGTAACGCACGATTCACATCGGCGTTCAATAGAAATATTGGCGACGTCTAGTTCGAGCCAAAATTCTGTGAACTCTTGCTTTTCATCTGTGATTGGTTGAAGGTTTTGAAACGTGCTTTCTCGTCATTGTCACTGGCACTGTGCGCTCTATGTGCCATTTTAATTATTTTTTTGGTGGAGACTGAAGCGAGAGTTCAAACAGTCGCAGCCTGATGTAGCCGACTAGTTGAGCAGTTAATATACGTGACTTACTATGCTGCAAGGCGGAGTTTAACCAAACATTTAATGGAAAACAAGAACTGTTCTCGTTACTTCATAATGTTTTTTTGTTGATAATTTTGCAATTCACGATTGCTACGTTTCACGTGTAGCTCTTTCAAGGTATTGCATCTTCAACTTCCCCCTTAATTGCGAACTTAAAAGTCATAGGAGGAAGGCTGTGGCGATACGGAGTCTTCAACGCATGGATTGATTGATTGATTTTTTCGTGTTTCCGGGCGCGTCAACTACTGTGGTCATTAGTCCCGTTAGTGTAGTGCTTGTTTTTTTCTCGGGAGATGGCGGTGATCTTTCCCCGCTGGATGGCGAGATCCGGCGCCGAGCTACCGTCGGCTAGTGGGGTTTCCCCCTAACCAAGACTCTCCCACCAGCGGTGCATCGCCCCAGCCGGGACAAGCTCTAAGCTCCCGACCGGTCTCCCGGAATATGTGGTAGTGTAGTGCATGTTAGTGTAGGTGTGTGTGTAAGGGGAAAGGATAGGACAAGGAAGAGGAAGGACAGATCGCGCGCGGTCCGTGGCCCGTTTGGTAGGGTAATGCTCCGGCATTCGCCTGGTGTTGATAGGAGAAACCACGGAAAACTACCGATCAGAGCAGCCGACCGCCGGAATTCTCCTCCAGACCGCGACTGAATTCGACCTAGCTGAAAAGCTAGTGTCGAAAATCCTGCCGCCGTGGGGAGTGGGAACCTAGGACCTCCCGGTCAGAGGTGCTGCAGTGACATCAGTTGATGCACTGAGCAACCGCTCCCGGTTTCAACGCATGGACAGTACGTGTGCTTTTTAGATGCAGATATGCTTTTACTACAGGCCGCCACAGACAACCGAAGGCCTATGGGGTATCCTCGAGTCCGCTCGTGACCTCTGACGGACTCACGCCATGGGCACACAACACCAACTCAACTTACCGGAATGACTAGCCTTGTGTTGAACCAAAAGACGGTGAAAAAGGTGGCAAGAAACAGTGGACCGCTAGAAGTGCAGTAAAATGACGGTGCTGTTAATATACAATTCGTTAACTCACACTTTCGGGGAGCAATATCTTGCAGATGGTGTAAAGATGTATTCTTGGAATTTACTTATAAACAAATTAAATTCGTTATAGTTATCTTATTCATTATAAAATTTAAAATATATTTTAAACGACTCATCTGAGTGAAATGATCAAAAGAGTGCGAAATAAATTAGTAATTACACTAAACTGGTGTTTCACCAATTTGGTTCCATCACTTTTTAAATAATCCTTTTCCAAGAAGTAAAATAAGAGTTTCTGCAATATTATTAAAAAGACTATTCTGACCCGAATTATCTACGGCCGCCCACTCAGTTGCCATTCCGTTAAGGTTACCGTGATGTCTCCACAAAGATTTTTAATTAAAAATCATTAAAATTAATAATAAATAAATCTGCTAAATAGCCAACCTATAAGAAATTACCATGTTATGCCACTGGTTACAATGTTATGTAATCATAACAAATTTTAGCAGCAAGTAGGCGCAGCTGTATCATCACAATTTTTATTATAGTATGTAGTACATGCAATATTTGTTCAATTTACAAATTAGTTGACAAATTTAGAAGAATATGAGAGGGGAAATCAGCTAATGATAATCTTCTTTGGCAATTTGATGGATCCTTTTTCGTGCCAGATTAATCTACGTGATAAATTTAAATACCATGGCAACACTGGCTTACATCAAGCAATTTGTAATATAGAATGTATTTCCAGTCACAAGTTTAACAAGTAACATTTGTAAAATATTTATTACCCTAATGAGTTTTGAGTTCGTATTTTCTTTATTCCATTAACTTCGCGGCCGCGCCTTTGAGAACCACACTGGTTTGGATTGCGAAGGAAGAAGCCTGGGTGGCGAGCCGATGCAATAGCCGAGGACAGAGCCATCGCTCTTCCGCGGGTCGCTGAACCCATTCCAACGGCAAGCAATTAGGCCGATCATGAAGCCAATTTGCGCAGAGCGGAGTCCTTCGGGGACAAGCTCCACACAGCGGTCCTATGTCGGACGCACGATCAGCGCCGACTCATCCGCGTTAAAAACTCATCAGCCAATTACATCGCTCCGCCGCGCCGCCGCTGTCGAAACGCTTGTCAACTCCGACTTCGTCAGCGGGGCTCATTAACTCAACTCACGCGAACAGTTGTTTTAAGAGGATTGACATATCTAATAGAGATCGCATTAAAAATGGGCGAGCGTTTCAATTATTGCTTTGCGGAGGTAGAGCAAGAGGGGAAGGCGACACTTGGCTGCAGCACAGCCACGTTCATCCGTGAATGGTGATGGGGTTGAACACACGACAGGTTCGATTACCACGGCTAGCGCTGTACGTCGCGGGGTGGGGAGGAGGAGGCAACGGACGGTGGGGTTGGACGTGCGAGGCAGGAAGGGTGTTGCTTTGGTTTGGTTTTTCGTGTTTCCGGGCGCGTCACCTGCTTTGGTTATTAGCCCCGTTAGTGTAGTGCATGTTTTTCTCAGGAGATTGCGGTGATCTTCCCCCGCTGGATGGCGAGATCCGGCGCCGACCTACCGTCGGCTAGTGGGGTTTCCCCCTAACCAGGACTCTCCCACATCGGGGCACCGCCCCAGCCGGACACAGCTCTAAGCTCCCGACCGGTCTACCGGAATGCGTGGTAGTATAGTGCATGTTAGTGTGTGTGTATGTGTGTAAGGGGAGAGGAGAGGACAGGGAAGAGGAAGGACAGATCGCGCGCGGTCCATGGCCCGTTTGGTAGGGTACTGCTCCGGCATTCGCCTGGTGTGGATCGGAGAAACCACGGAAAACTACCGATCAGAGCAGCCGGCTGCTAGAATTCTCCTCCAGGCAGCGACTGAATTCGATCTAGCTGAAAAGCTAGTGTCGAAAATCCTGCCGCCGTCAGGACTCGAACCTAGGACCTCGCGGTGAGAGGAAGGGTGTCGAAAAGGGTCGACGAGTGGAGAAGTTTGGAAAGGAAAAAAATAACGAAATACGACTTGGAGAGAGTGCAAAATTACCAGTATTCATAAAATGATTCATGATTTCCAGAAACTAAGAACCAATTAAAAAACTCATTCCCAAAGATCAAGGGATACTTTCTCAAATCAGATCTGAACACACCAAGCTAACTCACTCACATTTGTTAAATAACACAGCTCCCTTAAAATATGAATCTTGCAACGAACAACTGTCAATTGTCCATATCCTTCAGTCATGTACAAAATATATCCATGAACGCCAATCAATCCTACAGACTGATAATCTTGAAAATATTTTATACTTCAGTGATTTTCAGGAAAAATATTAACATTATGTAATATATTAAAAGTGAATAACGATTTATAAGTCTGACTGGCAATTGTAAATTACTGTTTAGTTCTTGTTTAAATTGAATTTTCACAATATACTTTCAATCCTGTATTAATTTCAGTATATCATGTATATTTTCAGTCGCTAATAACCTTGTCGTTGATGCGACTTTCAATAAAATATTTTTTAAAGGTTGGGGAGCGTGGAAAGTACTTAGACTAAAGCATGAACACCCTCTCCTCTAGGAAGGTCGATACTAAACCCGTGCTGATATTTTTGTTATATGATTCGATGATATTTTAAAGGGGGCAATGGTGATCAATGTGTCGATTCTGGGTCGACATCCGAGTGTGCTCTAGCTACTGATCGATATAATGAAGATTAATATTCCATTGATTACAAAATATATTAATGAAGTGTAAAATATTAATTTTACTCGCATGAAGCTACAAAACATCTAAAATAAGTTCGTTTATCGTAGGGCATTTCACACCAATCAGATTAATGAAATACAACTTTAATAAAATTAGAATATTGAATTGAATTGAATTTGCCTTATTTTACGTGGCGAGACTCAGGCCATGAGGCCTGCTCTTCCGTCTGACCACGCAAATTCCGCTACTCTCCTTTCACTGACCATGGGAGAAAGAAGGTAGTACGTGGGCGACGAAACAGGCGATTTGAATTTAGCTCAGAGGCGTCGTTTAGGCTTGAGGATCTTTTACATGCAGTAAATCTACTAACATGGGACAGCCGGCTTTACTTCCCCTCCGAAGGAAGGCGTACGAAGGATTTTTTCGCCCTTGAAAATCCACGGCTTCGATCGGGTTCGAACCCGCAAACTTGGGTATAACAGTCCGATACGCTAACCGTTACACCATCGCCGCCGCCTATAGAATCCTCCGCTAGAATATCTGATTTTGTTTCTAAAAACACCTATATATTTGTAAAATTAAAACTGATGATTCAACAAATAATTGAATATAAATTTAGTACATCATTTTTCAAAACATTTCTTAATATATTTCTATGTAATTTTCATCTTTAAGTCATTCATATCCACGTTTTTGTGTTATGATTAGGTGGAATGCTATATCTTATAGATAAAAGCACGTGGTGGTCCACAGCACGTACTTACTCCCACTGTTTATAAATATAATATTATAATACTCCTTGAACATTCTTGTAATATTTGAAAAATTAAAAGATGGCATCAAAACAATGTTACTTTCGTGTTATTCAGTGCATGTAGGTCATTCAAAACTTTAAAGAAAAAAAATTGTAGCAGTTTTTGACAAAACAATTTTCTATAAATTGCTTATATTTCACGCTAAATCAAGCAAAAATAACTCACATTTTGAAAAAATGATAGATGATCTTATTTGTCTGTATCTTCAATAATTTATCTGTAGGAAGACGTCCAAAAAAATAAAACATTAGCAATTTTCGAAAATTCAAAGAAATCAGACCTGCGTCGTAAAGACGTAGTTTCCACTATCTGAGAAAAAATAAATAAAAATTTGGAGCTTTTTATAGAAAACATTGTTTAAAAACTGCGTATATTGCACGGAAAATTACGCGAAAACTATTCGATATCAAGGACCTACAAAATACGGATTCTGACTACACAATATGTTGCAGGATTCCGTACTGATTTTCTCTTGTCCAAAGGAAGCGCTGAAGCACGATCCCACTGGGTCGGATTGGTGGTGCAGAGCCGCCAATAAGCATAAAAAGTTAGTATAGTTGCCTCCGGGGTATGTGGATCGCTTGTGCAGTGAGAATCTGTTGAAATCACGCGTCAGGAATCAAGACACAGCGTCATCAAGTTTTGTGGTAAACTCGGCAAAATCTACTGAGACGATCAAAATTCTTCAGTTGACTTACGGAGTCGAAGCTGTGATAAAAACAAGTATACTTGAGTGGCATGGAAAATTTGAGGAGTTAAATGTTAGAAAACTCAAGAGTGCATTCAATGGTGACTGATCATTCGAACATGCAAAAACGCTGCGCAAAGTTGGGGCCGAATGTGTTGACAAGTTATCTGAAGGAGAGTTGGCTGTTTACAGTGAACTTAGTACAGTACAGATCCAATCGAATTTTCTGAAAAATGTGATAACTAGAGACGAATTGATGTTGTAACGATGTTCGAGATTTCACAGCTATCCGTGACGCGTTCACCAGACTCTGAACGAGCAATGTACACACGAAGGTACTTCGTAAGAAGAGAAATTTATGTAAACATGCGCCGGAAAACGGCGAATTTCCGCAGAAAAACTCTTATTGTCGATCTTTGTTACAAAAAAGTGGATAAATCCTGCTACTAAATATAGACAAAAATTCTGTAATACTTGGTGTAGCCAGAATCCATTTTCTATGCAAAAATTGTTGGGAAGGGATTCTGAAACTCAAGAAAGCGTGCGCAGATGATTTTCTCCCCCATACGTCACATACAGTTTTTGACGAAATAAATAAATAAAATAAATAAATGCATCCTTCATACCGATAAATCGATTTACGGCAAAATGTCTGTCTGTCCGTCCGTCTGTGGTCAACGCTAGCACCTAAACTGTTCAGCCGATTTTCATCAAGATTGTTATTCCCCAATCGATGTGAATGAATTCGAGGTTTTGTGACTTTCGAATGGATATTTTGATTTTTGAGGATACTTTACATTCTCAAAAACATTTTCAAAATTTTCTCAAAAATAGCACCAAATTTTTAGATCAAACTTTGTGTTCGGATAGCGTAAAGAACGCTTAAGACAGATCTCATCTTCGTTGAAATTCCAGTTGTTTGTTGTTTCTTTTTAATTGCAAAAGTGCAATTTTTTGGACGTCTTCCTACAACTATAATATTAAAGATAGACATTTTCTCTTAATGAAGCCTGTTCCTTAAAGACGTATCTTTAAATACGAAAAAGTTCAAGTTTTCGAAAATATGAGTAGTTTCCTGTAATTTGGAGCAAAATATAGGCAATTTTAAAAAATTTTCACTTTTTCTCAAAAACCGTTCCAAATTTTTCTTTAAATATTTTCCACGGATATACGAAGGTATGCTTCAAAGAATGGCGCCGGTCTCATTTTCATTGAACTCTGAATTTTCGAAAAGTGCAAATTTAGAAATAACGCGAGAAAGTATGTGATGTTGTTGCACCAATAGTTTCATCTTACTCGAGGCTCTCCACTACCAATTCTGCTCAGCGGTTCCGTTCTTCAGCGCTTCCATTGGGCGCGAGATAATCAGTACGCAAAATTATTGGCCAAACCCTGTCATTTACTAGATACGTACAATACGATTTTTCCGGTTGAAAAAATCACTGTTTTCGCTGCAGAATTACATAACTTTCTCAGTAGCCGTATGCGAGAAGGTAATACACGGTGGGCCGAAAGCAAACAATTAGATAGAGAAGAAGATTGCAAAGAAGGAAAGAAGCGATTACAAGGAAGTCGATTGTGGGTTGGGAGTATCTCGACTAGACTTGCGGGTAAATGAGGAGAGTAGCGGGAGGTTCGAGGGAAGAGGGGAACGGAGCGAGCAGTAAAAGAGTAGGATCGCAATGGGAGGCGGCAAACGGAAGCGTGTTTGAAGAAGGAAGTGGAATGAGGGGCAAGGGAGGAGCGGTGCGGGGAATAGAGTCAATATCGGAGACCTCGTGGTTGAGCACGATTCGACACGAAGAGCGAGGCCAGGTGCGGGGACAGCGCGATGTGAACTGGGGCGGAGAGCAGAGGAATGTGCAACAGCGCAGTGAGAGAAGGGAGTAGGAATTGGAGGAGGGGTGAGAAGATGCAGATGCATGGCGTAACGATAAAAAAAATATTATGTCGTACAAGGGAGAAGTATATTATTCGCACATATTCTTGAGTTCTAGAGTCTCTACCTCAATCTTTTACTATACATAGTTGAAAAATGAATAAAACTGCGAACAAAGTTTGATTAAAAACATTTGAAAACTAGAAATTTTCGTTCTTTATTAATACCCGAGTAATATTGTTTGCATCTGTAAACTAACAACATTTCATTTTTTAGCATTCCCTATACGATAGTTACACACCCCTGGCTCCACTCCTACCTCAACCGGCAAAAGAAATGCTCAACAAAACGTGCAGATCCTGAAGCTACATGTAGTACGTCCAGAAGCAAAACAAGGGATCTGCTCCAGACGAATAACCTGATCAAGAAGATGTATGCTATATGCTACTCTCAAAAGTTTGACACTCCGTGTGCGAGGTTGTACTCGAAGATGAGAATGAAAAACCAATACAAAAGAGTATGAAATTGAATTCACCGTTAGCTACAAGAAATTAATTGCGCCAGTCCGAACAGTGTATACACAAACCGTGCAGTACGGAAGCATCAACATTCCTCTCGACGTTTTTCGACATTCTTATTAATAACTCTTGATCTGTTAATAATTAATTATAATCCAAAATTATAATATAATTTTATATTATAAATTACTTTTAGTGATGGTTATGGTAACGCATTTTGTTACCAGAACCATCACTAAAAATAATTTCAAATAAGCGTGGGCATATGTCAACTCAACATGTAGCGAATCGTCATGAGGCAATCGTGACAAGATGCCCCAGCATTATAAAACAGCTCGAATAATAGTATGTCTCGACGTACTGTTCACTTCGAAATCTGATGGAAAGAAAATTGGCAGCGCATTTCATGCCAGCAGCACCTCGTAGATAAGACATTTGTAACTCGCTACTACCAATGCATTCGCTAATGGAAAAGCGAATCTCTCGCAAAATTCATTGGTCAGGTTGCTATGACAACATCACGACCGAATGAATTGAAGTTGCTAGCTTCTATTCATTTCTGTTCATTAAGCCTTTCAATAGGCAAATGCATATCAATAAAAAAGTGTATCGCTATTACCCTTGTTTAAGAATACCTAACTGAAATGGTTTGAACATTAACAAATAATCGTTCCAACGTAAAACTCTCATCCAGTACCATATAGAAAGATTTGCATGTCCTCTGTAATCATCTCTCCAAATCTTTAGTCCATTCATATGATAAAAACAACAGTTCATTTTAACAGACAACTGTAAGAATGTTACATTTATTTACAAACGACGTGGTTTGTACTTTTTCCATACAGAGAAAATTGGATTACACATGTCTATTTCGAACCATTGCAGCATGATAAACGGTTAAGAGCACTGAAGGTAAACTCACCGACAATTGAACATAAAACGAAAGAAAGCCGTTTTCATGCATAACGACGTGTTTTACGTGCTTTGCGTTCGGGTCACATGAATGATTGATAGTGATTCCAGGTGTGTCAACTGCTAAGATCATTAGAACCGTAAGTGTAAGCATGTTTTTTAACGCAAACGTTGGCGGTTCCCCCACTGGATGGCGAGATCTGGCTTCGATCTACACGACAGCTCTATGGGTTTTCCCCAACCAGGTGTCTCCCTCACGCGCGGGTCACCGCCCCAGACCGTAAAAGTTCTACCATTTCGACTGGCCTCCCGATGTGTGGCAATGTAGTGCGCGTAAGTGTAAGGAATGAGGAAAGCACAAGAAATGGGAAGGAAATATCGCGCGCGGTCCGTTTGTTAGGGTACTGCTCCGTCATTCGCCTGGTGTTGACCGGAGAAACCACGGAAAACTACCGATCAGAGTAGCCGGTCGCCAGAATTCTCCTCCAGACAGCGACTGAATTCGACCTAGCTATGCAACGCGTGTCGAAAATCCTGCCACCGTCGGAACTGGAACGCGAGGACCTCCAGACAGAGGCACTGCAGCGTCGTGAACTGATGCCTTGAGCCACCTACGCCGGGGCACACTGGATGAAATGGTTCGCAGCAAGCGGGCGCAGGGAAGGGAGCCACATCCTGAGAGGATAGCAGTGGCCTTCGCCGTCCTCCTCCCGTGAGGGACGGGGCGGGGCGCAGGGGCGAGAGCGTATGTCCGCGTGTCGCCCTCGCTCTGAGGGAGCGGCCCATCCATATGCATTCGCTCCGCCGCAGCAGCCCGCGTGACGGTACATGTATTAATTAATATCAAATGCTATGTGTACCTGTGAACGAACAAATAACACATGTATTTACTCTGCATAACAAAACCAAGTTGGCGCGGCGCAAAAAAAAAAATGGGGAAAAAAAGGGAAAAAACGACCGCGTTGGGCGAGCGAGCAATGCGTGCATTAAATCGGTTCAAGTGATGGGTTCGATTAAATTCAACAGGCCCAGTTCACGAGTTTTTTTTTCCAGTCAAACTGCAGATGTATAATTCGAGCACGTGAGGAATGCGTTGTTTAAGGGATCTGGGATGATAAAGGATTTGGGTGATTCAAAAAGTACAGTTCAGATGACTAGTCAGTTGCTGGGAGTCGCTAGGCAAAATTTGCCAATTGAATGCAGCTTATTTTACTCTCTTCGCTCCCAATTTCCTAAGTCGACGGCGAGCGCCGGTCTTCGTTACCATGATTTACATGAGATATCCTTGAGCCCAGCGAGTCAAAATTTTCCATCTCAGGTTAAATCAAAACACAAATACAGTTTTGAATCACTTTTCTTATCAGTAATTCTACTTAACAAAATACCTTCACAATTATAAAGAATGTTCCCAGTGTTATGTCCAGAAAAATGCACAAAGGAATAAACAGTTAACAAATGTTTATTGCGCACTTAATACCAATCCGTGTTCGAGCTCGCACCGATAACAATGCTGCGTCCCGTATAACCAGAAGATGTACAATAATCAAAGCAATGCCATTGACAGCAAGAGAATTACCAGTTCTTAGCCGAAGTCACTGAAGTCCAAATAAAATTTCCAATAGCGGGTTCAGTCGGTGTAGGAAGAATTGCAATAACAGCACTCACAAAACCACACCACTTGCTCCGTTGCCCCCGGTTCCTTATATCCCCCGGCAACGTCACCATAAGTGACTGGCGTTGCAGTGGCTGCTTCCACTACACTTGGTTTTTTTAACGTGGCATCTCAAGGTCACACGCGAGCGAGTGAGAGTGAGACAGACAGAGACAGAGATACAGAGACAGAGTCAGACAGAGAGACAGGAAGACAGAGACAGGCAGAGGCAGAGAAAGACAGAGACAGAGAGACAGAGAGACAGAGAGACAGAGAGACAGAGAGACAGAGAGACAGAGAGACAGAGAGACAGAGAGACAGAGAGACAGAGAGACAGAGAGACAGAGAGACAGAGAGACAGAGAGACAGAGAGACAGAGAGACAGAGAGACAGAGACAGAGAGACAGAGAGACAGAGAGACAGAGAGACAGAGAGACAGAGACAGAGAAAGAGACAGAGAGACAGAGACAGAGAGACAGAGACAGAGAGACAGAGACAGAGACAGAGACAGAGAGACAGAGACAGAGAGACAGAGACAGAGAGACAGACAGAGAGACAGAGACAGAGACAGAGAGACAGAGACAGAGAGACAGAGACAGAGAGACAGAGACAGAGAGACAGAGAGACAGAGACAGAGAGACAGAGAGACAGAGAGACAGAGACAGAGAGACAGAGAGAGACAGAGACAGAGAGACAGAGAGACAGAGAGACAGAGAGACAGAGAGACAGAGACAGAGAGACAGAGAGAGAGAGACAGAGAGAGAGAGACAGAGACAGGGACAGAGAGACAGAGACAGACAGAGACAGAGAGACAGAGAAACGGAGACCGAGAAAGACACAGAGAAACAGCGACAGAGTGAGACAGAGAGAGAGGGGGGAAGGGGAAACTCCAATAGGGAGCGGTAGTGTTCAGATCCGAGCTGTAGTGACGTTGCAGCTCCCCATTGGAGTCTGTCTTTCCTATTCCTCTTTCGCGCGTATTCTTGAGATGCCACGATAAAAGAAAACGCAAGTATACCTTGCGAGCCTGAACAGCGCGCGCAGCTGAGCGGCGCGCGCGCTAACTTTAAATTTCTTTATGTATCCATAACGCCCAGCAGCAATGATTGTCTTTGATATAATTTTGTGGTATCCTTTACTCTTTTTGACAATCCAAAGAAAATTATTCCATAAAAGAAACATTTATGAAGTTGTCATATTACAATACCCGACGTTCCGTAACCTTATCGGCCACATCTTCAGAAGGAAACAGACTTAGAACTCTCACAATCACAAATTAAAACAGTACATAAATTGTGCAAAAACTTCGGAGTTAAAGTATTTAAAAACATTTTTAAAAAATTTAATAAAAGAGCAAAAAAGTTGCCAAAACCATTCGAGAAACTACGTCAAGACGAAAGCAAGTTAACCTCACGGGTGAACTGATTATAATGGGATCTCCTCTCCTATCACCCAAGATCACTCGTAGTGTAAACTTGCTCATAGTCGTTTAACACCCAGTTTTTGCAAAATGTGTGGGCTTTTTTATTTTAGTATTCTTACACTGGAAATGTGACCAATATAGTCATGAAACGTCGTGTATTGCAATATAACAAGATCATAAAGGTTCTTTTTATGGAATAACTGTTGTTTTGATTGCCAATAAATAAATGATACCTCTTATCAAGATTACCAAATACCGCATAAGACGTATGTTCTTTCTATCCATATGTATTAGCTTTTTTTCAAAAAAGTGTCCTCGCCCCGTCATGTCCTATATCTCAACTCGTTTCACTGTTGTGTAGATTGCTTCGTCATTCTACATATCCTCCGCACTCACGTTCACCATTCGCTTCTGCCCACTGTTCCTCCTCTCTCATGCACATTTTCTCATTTGCCTCTTTTCCTCTATTGAGTGTATATCTCCACTTCCTAATACAAAAGTAAATAAATAGAAATAAATAAACTTCCAACAATTTGTGCCAGGAGTCCCAATTTGTCCCATTTGTTCACTACCTCTCCACACTTACCGCCCGCGCGTACATAAAGGAGGAATTATGAAAGCAAACCAAAGTAATTATGAATGAACAAATTAAAAGTGAGGGAGGAGCGGTTTAGTGGTGAGGGAAGTGGGGATTTCGCGTGCGCAGGTGGGGCTTATGAGTGCCACTCATCAACGTTAATCAAACGGGGGCAGCCCGATCAGATTGATGTTGTAAACTTCTATCGTATGTGGAAGGGAAAATAACTTTTGTCAATGAACATATAGAGGGAAATTTGATATGTTGTACTAATATATGTGGCATTTTCTCTGTTTTGCAACTCCGTATGAACCAATGTCTTGAAGTCATATGAAATCTCCTAGTGAGCATCAGAATGATTTGGTGAACGCCTGTGCTTCACGTGTCTGTGCCATAAAGAGTTACTTAGAAACAAATAAGAAGCGTACGTCGTATGTGTTACATTGTAATATGAAATTTCCCAAGTCATGTTGTTTGGCAAAATAATATATTTTCCAAGCCTCCACATTCCTTAGAAGTTTGTAACATTTATTCTCATAGTACTCACAAAATTCTTTAGTCTCCGGTCCCAGTACAATCAACATTCTTCAACGATCATACACAAGAAATTGTAATTTCCTCACACTCTGTATATTTACGCGAAAACGGAACAAAGAGAAACCAATTATCGTGCTGCAACAGGTTGAAGATGAACTGGAATACGTAACAGGCAGGTATGAGAATGTATATAATAAATAATTACGACACTAGTTATAGTATGTTCCTTCTGTTTCTACCTTTCCTTAGCTTTCTCTCTTCGTCATAATTTTTGTACTATTTTTGTACTTTTTGTTTTAATTGAAATAATAGGGTTATGTTGTAACCTGAGCTGTAAGGCATTGGAATTATATATAATTTAATTTGACACATTTACAAATTATTGCCTCATAAATAGTAAGTAACCCAATGAAAACAAATATTTAATTAGTATTTTTATTAATAGTTTACTAGTTGTCAACATGATTTTACGTAATTTGACATTTCATTTTTTTGTTAACAGAATGCTATCAACAAATTCTTATTATTTAAATTATTACTATTACCATTATTACTTAATGGTAGTAGTATCCACAAAATCATTCAAGGTCAACATGAAGTTGCTGTATTATTTATTCAGTCGCAATTACAAATTTTAATGAATAATATCGCAACCTCATTTTGATTGTGTTCAAACCTTCGTGAATATTACTAAAATTAAATAATATTCATTAGAAAATGATTGGTTCACTTTTAATGATATTTGAAATTGAAATGAATGATGTAAATGAAATATTAAATGTTTTGTATTCCCAACCTGCTGTAAATTGAAACAGGTTTAGGTAATATTTAATGAAATCTACCTATTCTTGTTGTACGACTTTCCCCTTCCTATCGTTAAGGGTTTCTTCATTACTAAAATTCAGAAGTTTACATATCAATAATTTTTTTGTATTATCATATTTTGCGCACATTCGTAAAGAAATAAGTTTTACATGAAAAATTCCTAATGTACATTACAAATTAAATGAATATATCTTTTTATGCCAATAAAATTTCAATTGATTTAATTTTTTTTAATCAAATTCATATTTTTATAGTGCTACTTGTTGTTACATCTTATACACCACACAATTTTTAACACACTTTTCTATAAAATACTCGAATATTTTGTGAAGTATTGTAATTTGCCATTATAAGTAATATTTTAAATTATTTCACATTTCATTTAATCTTGTTTCCAATTTATAAAATAGAAAAAAATTATAAAATTGGTTGAGGTTTTTCAAATTTCATGCAAATACGTTTCATAAAATGTTGATAATGAATAAACCAAAATTAGGTTTTACTAATTTTTATTTATTTTGAGTGAATCTATTTTTATTATACATTTTTACAATAGTAATTTAAGATATATTTCATAAGTATCAACAAAATAGATTTCTTCTTTAATATCTAAAAGAGTCTTATCATTAAATGGACTCTTAAACTAGAAAATTATTTTTGAATTAAGAATTAAAATAAATTGTGATATATCGGCACTTCAGAAACATCCACACTATTAAGAATTCTATTGTTTTGTTTCAGAAATTGCGTGTTGTATCCTATAAACCAGTTACTACTAACATTAAGATTTTAAGCAACTGCTGGTTCTCTATGCTGTTGGTGACTTCTCGGGAGTGCATAAAACTACTGCTGGGAGAATAATAACAAAAGCCTCCCATGCTCTTGCATCTCTAAGGAGAAAATTTATTTACATGCCAAGAAAGCGAGAAAAAAAATTAACCATTCAAAGAAAGTTCTTTGAAGTGGTTGCTTTTCCGAGGGTGATTGGTGCCATTGACTGCACTCATGTGCGTATTGTTTCTCTCGGTGGAGACAACGCTGAAGTTTTTCGGAACAGGAAAGGCTACTTTAGCTTCAAAATACAAACTGTTGCAAGCCAGGACTTGCGCATTCAAAACATAGTTGCAAGATGGCCTGGGTCAAGCCACGATGCCACAATATATAGAAACTCTGTTATTAAAGCTCGGATGGAAAGGGGAGATTTTTTGAATATCGTGCTGCTTGGAGATGCACGATATCCCACGGGAGCAACACTTTTGACACCTCTTCGCAATCCTCGCTTACCAGAGGAAAATTTGTATAATGAATCGTACATTAAGACACGCCACACTGTTGAAATATTATACGCTATTTGGAAAACTAGATTCCCTATTTTAGCATCAGGAATAAGGCAGGACATTTCACTAGTGCAGTCCATAATTGTGATGTGTGCTGTAATACACAACATTGCCATCCAGAGGAAGGAAGCAGATCCTCAACCTGTTCCAAGAATGGATCAAGAAGAATTGCAATTGGCAGTTCAGGAAGGGCAGATAACCCCTGCCGTAAATTTAGAAGTGCCACAAAGGGAAGCAGTTAGAGAAACATTTGTGAGGTTCTTCGGGGGCAGAATACATAGAAATTAAATGTTACACGACATTTATTTATTGTTTATTGACATTTAAAGAATAAAATTGAATAATAAAGTTTGTATTCTTTTCAAATGGTAATTTTTTTTATTTGGATGCCGTCTCCCTTACTTTCACATCCATTTCCGAAAGCTTTCTTTTAGCTCTGATTAAAAGAAGTTCTTCTTCTTTAATTTTCACTTTAAATGAGTGAAATTCTCTCTCCCGCTCCTGCTTAGCTTCGAATTCCCTCAGCAGCAATTCCTTCTGCAGTTGGGTCACTTCTCTCCTAGAAGAAGCGCAGAGCCATATTTTTCTTTCAATTGCTTCACAGTGGGGCAAGAAGTAGTGGCCGCATTAAACCTGCAAGCAACGTTCTCCCATGCTTGTTCTAGCAAAATTTAAAAAAAAAAACCTTTACAGTAAAAACATAATGAAAAAGTCGTAAAGCTAATACGATATCAAAAGTTTTTAATTGAATTGAGTATTTTGATATGAAAGGTAGTTAAATTTTTCATAATTACCTTTTCCTTAGTCGTGGTTCCATTAGTCTTTTCGTTTTCCACTATTTCAGTGAACTGATCAACTAAATTTACCAATGGGGCACTTTTCTCCCTCGAAAAATTTGCGAAACGCTTCCTTTTTGCGGACATTTCGCTGGAATTTTGCATTTTACAAGAGGCACAAAAGGCACACCAAAATAGAATTAACGTGTTGACCGAATCTATGCACGCGCAAAACAAAACCGAATTCAACACAAATCTATTTATTTATTTTATTTATTTATTTTACGTCAAAAAACAGTTAAAACTGCGTATAATGTGCTATGGGGAGAAGTGAATTCGGTGCAAAATTTCAAAATTCTGTGATCCCTACACTAAGTCATATACTACTTGAATTTTTAAAGAAAAAACACACACACACAAACAAAAAAACCGCTACCATGTAATAAAATCTATTTTCAAGGATAAATAAGCAATACATTTTGGGCTTTTATCCATGATGTCCTTCGTCAAGGAATAAAACTTCCTGCCGCGACAACATGGAAACGATAATTTGAATAACTATATTTCCCACTGAATTCTAGAAGACGTGCACAGATAATGAAGTTAGAAGCAGTCCAGAAGCATGTCCAGAAGCATGTCCAGAAGCAAAACAAGGGGCTATCTCAGCATTTGCTCAATGGATTAGGGAAATTGAACTAAAAACCTGATCGAGATGGGGGTCCTTGACCCAGAAGCTGCGATACAATATTTGTTACATATTGTTTAGAATTATACAGTTCAATGGTAAATATTACTTAAATATCACTGCTAAAATTAATGTTACTTTCCTTGTGATGCTTCCCTGTGAGTGAAAAGTGAAAGTCGCACGAAAAGTTGAATATCGAAAACATTGTGCTGCACTCTATGAATCCTTTTGAGTACTAAAAGGTATTACCAACCATCACCGAATAAACATTAAAGTGAGAATTAGCTAACTTCCAGTAAGCTAAAAAACTAAATAACTCGTAATACACGAAGTCCATATTAACCAGAAGTTAGATTAACCGGGAGTTAGATAACCGGCGGTTGTAACCGAAGGAGGTAATACAGGGCCTTAGTGTGTAAATAAGAGTTTAGGATAGGACAAGGAAGAAAAAGGAAGAAAAGGTCCGTGTTGCGTTTGGTGGGGAATTGCTCCGGCATTCGCCTTGTATTGATGACAAAAAAAAAACAAGGAAAACTAAGGACATCCCAGTCATAAGCACTGCAGTGACATCAGTTGACGCCCTAACCCCCCTATCCCATATTTGTTCGCCAAATGCACCAGAAGCTTTCAGCATCACACTTACAAACAATCCCAATCCATTTGCAATTGACGCATCGAAATCTCGGTAAACGCATGCATGTATTTATCGAGATACATACAACAATGTATTTACCTATATTTACCATATGTGTAAGCAATTACATGTCCGTAAAAAAACTATTTCAAGAGACCCTCAGATAGGCATCACCCAGTCAGACAAACAGACATCGCGGAATAATGTGCACCGCGCGTGAACACATTCTATTCAGTCGAGCGGCACAGAATCGCTGCAACTACAAAGCGCCGGCGTGTGTACCGCAATTTAATCTCTCCGCGAGCTCTCGGGAGCGTTTTTCGCATGTTTTTGCCGCTGCCGCACATCTCGCAGCCCCTGCATCGCTTTCTAACGACTGTCGTTAGGCCACCACAGCCCACGGACGCTCCATCAGCGCACGAGGCAGGGGCGGGGACGCTCTCAAACGTAATTGTTGCGCTTCGCAGTGAGGCCTAATTAGATGCAGGCGCTTTGCGACGCGGAGCAGCCGGAAGTCAGACGGCGCAGACGAGCCAGCGCCGCCTAGCGGCAAGCGACATCTCGTTACTCTGGAAAATTTCAAAGCTCCTTCATGCATAATGAATGCGTTTACGGCTTGAAAACTCGCTGCAAAAAGGCGGCGCTTGCTCGACACATGCCCGCCGCCCCCGTCGCGGCGCCGCGGCGGCTGATCTCCCTTGCAGATGCGCGGCACGGCGGGCGGGCGCAGGGCGGCGCGCGGGCGGGCGGGCGCAGAGCGGGCGGGCGCAGAGCGGGCGGGCGCAGAGCGGGCGGGCGCAGAGCGGGCGGGCGCAGAGCGGGCGGGCGCAGAGCGGGCGGGCGCAGAGCGGGCGGGCGCAGAGCGGGCGCAGAGCGGGCGGGCGCAGAGCGGGCGGGCGCAGCGGGCGGGCGCAGAGCGGGCGGGCGCAGAGCGGGCGGGCGCAGAGCGGGCGGGCGCAGAGCGGGCGGGCGCAGAGCGAAGCTGGCGCAGAGCGGGCGGGCGCAGAGCGGGCGGGCGCAGAGCGGGCGGGCGCAGAGCGGGCGGGCGCAGAGCGGGCGGGGGCGCAGAGCGGGCGGGCGGGCGGGCGGGCGGGCGGGCGGGCGGGCGGGCGGCCGGCCGGGCACAGGGCGGGCACAGGGCGGCGCGCGGGCGGGCGCAGAGCGGGCGGGCGCAGAGCGGGCGGGCGCGTGGGCGGGCGGGCGCGCGGGCGGGCGGGCACAGGGCGGCGCGCGGGCGGGCGCGGGGCGGGGCGGGGCGGGCGGGCCCGCGGGGACCCTTGGGGGCGCTCGTGGGCGAACGGAGGAGGGGCGGGTAAGGCCAAGGGCAAGGGCTCTTGGAGTCGATTCTGTTCGAGCGATTGGACTTTGAAGAAAAACGATCGTTTTTGGTAGGTTCCATAAGGCATTTTCGCACCATGGAATTTTTCAATCTTTAAAATGATTTGAGATTCAGAAACAGTAGAATTTCAGTCCCTGATTTATTAGATTCCTTTGCATTCTCGACTTTTAAAATCTCATATAAGTACCAACACATCTTTTTGAATAAATTAATATATTAAATTTCCTTTGAATGTTTCTGGATTCAACAAAACAATGCTATATAGCCTGTTAGGATGACAGATTTGTCATGTTTGGAACAGTTAAAGAGTAATTTTCTGTAAATGTGTGTACGTGTGTGTTTCTTTGTTTATTCCACAAAACCTGAATTGATTGCTTTCGAAGGGTATAACCGAATAAAGCGGTGAAAAATGCTCCCAAATCAAATCGATAATCGCGATGCTCATATAAAAGAGAATACAAATTGACGTAGATTCACAAAAAATCAGCGTCCTAGGGCAATCTGTTGCAGAGATACGAGAAACGTATTTTGCATGTTTTATTTTTTTCTCAGCATCAATTGCATGTATCAAGCTGAATAAAATTGCAGAGACGTGGAAACATAGTTCATTTTGAAGGTATTTTTGTCAACGAATTTTGAAGCCAAATTCATATAGTAAAAAAATTTTAGAAATTCATTTTCGACCTAATAACGTTGGAGTATTGTCTCAATGTTTTCTATAAAATGGGTCTTTTAACATTCTATAACATATATTTTTTCAGATTTTTAAACAATGTTCCAAATTTTTAAACTGAAAAAATTGGTTTTAAGTTTTTTCACTACCGTCCACATTGTTTAAAAA
Source organism: Teleogryllus occipitalis (assembly GCA_011170035.1). Classification (NCBI taxonomy): domain Eukaryota; kingdom Metazoa; phylum Arthropoda; class Insecta; order Orthoptera; family Gryllidae; genus Teleogryllus; species Teleogryllus occipitalis. Next base: position 802,463 of record BLKR01000084.1, on the reverse strand, counting down.
TCTGAAAAAATAGATGTTATAGAATGTTATACAACCTATTTTATGGAGGAAAAATGAGACAGTACTCCAACGTTGTCATATCGAAAATTAATTTCAAAAATGTATTTTTTTCTATATGAATTTGGCGTGAAAATTCGTTGACAAAAATTCCTTAAAATTGAACTATGTTTCTCCATCTCAGCAATGTTTTTCAGTCTGATACACGCAATAGATGCTGGGAAAAAATAAAACATGCAAAACACGTTTCTCGTATCTCTACAACAGTGTGTCCTACGAGGCTGATTTTTTGTGAATCTACGTCATTTTATATTCTCTTTCATATTAGCATCGCGTTTATCAATTTGGTTTGGGGGCACTTTTCACCGCCTTATTCGACTGTATCCTTTGGCACTAATACTTTTGGAAGGTCAGCCCTCGGAGACTCGTTGGTTAGCATGCTCGCTTTCCACGACGCAACCCCGGGTTCGATTTCCAGTCGGGGCAAAAATTAACTGTGCGCTTTCCTTGCAATGAACCAGCATCCGTTGCTGTGTGACAATGAGAAAGCTCACGTCTCAGTTTGAGGACCAGTGATAGGGCGTAGGGATCGCTATGTGCTAACCACACGTACCCCGCAACCCACGGCCGGGACGCCGCTGATAAGCCTTAGCTCGTAAAGAGCTGTCGTGCCAAAGTACATACATATGTACATACTTTGGGGAGGTCAAGAAAATCATAGAGGGGTTACGATTAAAAATGTTACCCCGAAATGCGCCTTTTAACAATTTTTTTCTATTGTAATTATACAATAGAATTACAGTTTACACACAATAGAATTAGTTTTCTTATTAGATTGCCGCAATGATGGTCGCGGAGGACTAGGCGGGGAAGAAAGAGGAGCGTGTGGAGGGCACAGCGGAGGAGGAGGGGAGCGGTGGGATGGGGCTGCTTAATAGATGACCGCGAAAAATAAATACGCGAGCAACGCCGGGTAATCAGCTAGTCTTTCATGAAAATATTTCGAGAGCTAATGAAAAATGTAGAACACAATTCTTCCGACATATCGTTTCATGAAAATTAATTTTCATTTGAATACATCCAATATTCACGGTATGTTACAACTACATTTAACCAACAAAAAATTGGATGGAAACTGTTTTTCAATGCAATGTACGTATTGTACGACCACGTATTCACAAACTGGACCATAAATTCGCGAGAGCTAAATAAACCGGAGATAGTTCCAACGTCAATCCATGTCACAAAATATTTTACAGTGGGTTATCAGTTTGTAGTAGAGATGTCTTTCATCAAATTCAATGAGAACGAATATTGAAGGAAGAAAAACTGACAGAAAACTAATCCGAGAAGTCGTCAACTTGTTTAATACTTCATTGTAGAAGGTACGTTCTTTATTCCTTTTTTACTAGTTTATACTAGTTTATGTAGACAATTAATGACAATTAATAAGACTAATTTTAAAGGATAAATACAGAGGATGTACCAGTCATTCCCAATAAAAATAATTCCTGAATAAGAGATTATCTATCGACCATTAATCCACGCTCAATATTTCCATACGATAGCCGTCGGCTCACCAATGCGCGTACTGTATAAATGAAGTTAACTTATGTTAGGTCATAAATCTTTTCAAAGACGTGCACAAAACCGACTACAAAATACCGAATACATGCAACATTGATTGTTATTAGTGACACTAGTCCCCAGAAATACATTCTGGATTTTATTTCTTGAAAATTAGTCATACACTTGCAGTCAGAATGCGTACAAGCAAAATAGAATACGTTTTCGTGCATTGCCAATGTAACCAATTACCATGCTCCTAGAACGAAAAGTATAAAATATCCGCCATATTACGAAAACAATTACTTTACCCGCAATTTACCAAGTTTCGTAGAGGTTTGAACAATATGGCTGAATGCTCAATTGAAACAGCTTCCCCCTCAGTTTTAGGTTGAGGTAGGTTTTCCACGTACAGTACTTTTTAGTCTAAACTAATGTAATAGTACCGTATAAAGATAGATGGTTAATATTGTAGTGGGGGATTTGATTCAAATACTGGCTAGAACGATATGTGCAGCGATTTCCGAAAGTTGCACAGAGGATCAAAAGTGATTTTGAACCAATTGAACACGTTTGATCTCTAGTATTAAACTTCAATTACCTATCTTTACAATATTGACTGGTATCAATATTGTCTTGAATAAATTATTTCACATTGAAAACGCGAAGTATGTATTTTGTATAAATTATAATTAGGTTGCCATTACTCCAAATGAAATGCTTGACATTTGAATACAAATGGAATACTCTAGTTCATCTCACATCTCAAAACTTTAGAATTTTTTCTGCCGTTCTACAGTTTTGGTATCGATTCCACTATATTATCGATTCAAAAACATCAACACATACCCTGGGAATATTGGAAAGCACAATCGTATCTAAAGTGTATAACACATTGCAACGTCCGTCAAGCAGCCCATACACTAGTGAGTCCGGCGAGGCTGACAGGAGCCTTCGGCGAAGTTCGTCTCGGGAGGTGCGGAGCAACCCAACACATGTGCTTTATTTTTCCAAGATCACGATCCTGAGCTCCACTGCAGGCTGTGCGTTCCTCTCCCAGTGCTCACTGTTAAGTATAAAACGCAAACCTACTGTGTAAACTCAAGTAATGGGAAAATTCCGGAGCAGTCATGCCACTTGCGTCTGCCACCCACTTTGTACCTCCCAACCAGACAGGTCGAGCAAGTGGGAGCGTTACCGAACAACGCCGATCTCTCATGTTGTTTGATTGATTGATTGATTTTTTCGTGTTTCCGGGCGCGTCAACTGCTTCGGTCATTGGTCCCGTTAGTGCATGTTTTTTTTCTCGGGAGATGGCGGTGATCTTCCCCTGCTAGATGGCGAGATCCGGCGCCGACCTACCGTCGGCTAGTGAGGTTTCCTCCTAACCAGGACTCTCCCACCAGCGGGGCACCGCCCCAGCCGGGACAAGCTCTAAGCTCCCGACCGGTGTCCCGGAATGTGTGGTAGTGTAGTGCATGTTAGTTTAAATGTGTGTGTGTAAGGGGAGAGGATAGGACAAGGAAGAGGAAGGAAAGATCGCGCGCGGTCCGTGGCCCGTTTGGTAGGATACTGCTCCGGCATTCGCCTGGTGTTGATCGGAGAAACCACGGAAAACTACTGATCAGAGCAGACGGCCGCTAGAATTCTCCTCCAGACAGCGACTGAATTCGACCTAACTGAAAAGCTAGTGTCGAAAATCCTGCCGCCGTGGGGAGTGGGAACCTAGGACCGCCCGGTCAGAGGCGCTGCAGTGACATCAGTTGATGCACTGAGCAACCGCTACAGGACTCTCATGTTGTCTTCGTGAAGAGAGACCAGTGACACGTCTTGGCTTTAACATTTCAGTGGCTGCGCAGAAATAACTCACCCGACGACATCACGAATACCGATCCCTCGTTTATTAAGAACTCTTCTTAAATAAATAGAAAACTCTTAAGTCCAAATTAATGAAACGAATAATTTCAACCATGACAATATACAGTGAACTATGTTTATCGACAAAAATCCATCTCTGTGCTTCATAGATTTTGAGATATTACATGTTCATAAGGTAATTTTACCTATCAAAACCTCCCACTTCTTCTGTCGCCAACTTTCTCAACACTTTAAGGCTGCTGCAGTACAAGTTTTGTAAATCGTTTGTGAAATTATTCAAGCAGACACATCAGCTTGTCCCTGCTTACAGATTAATTCTCGTCAACATTCTTTGGTGTCCGTAGTCCACCTCGATCTGGAATAACTTGTCATCACTCTATTGTTCTTCAATGCGTATTTCCCTTAAGACCCATTCACAATGCAAACATAAACATAAGCATAACACATTGACGTAAACATTAACATAAATGGTAGACTGAAGTATTCACAATGTCGAAGATAAACACATAAGCAAAATTAGAGTTCATATTGGCTGTGGGATATACTACTGGTTGTATATGAGATCGATTTCGAGGTATCGACTCTTTCCGTGGTGGAGGGCTCTTGCCATGAATTGCGTTTGTTCGTCTATAGACTTATTTCGATACTCGATTTTGAGTTAACGTACTGTGATTGGTTCCTTTCTTACTTCTGGCATAAGCATAACCACAGAAGCTTGAAGCTTGCAAGCTATTAAGTTAACGTTTTACGTGTTATGCTTATGCGAATGCATTGTGAATGAGTCCGCTTATGGACGTAGTCCGAACTTTTATGTTAACACCATGCTTTTATGTTTGCATTGTAAATGGGCCTTTACGTGGGAGATCATAAAGTAACAGTGAAGCCTCGAGTTCGACTCGCCAGCCGCATTCGTTGGAGTGTTGCAGAGAAAGGACGCGCATACAGATTAGAGATGAGCTTAACAGCTTTTCTTCAATAACTGTTATCACAAAAGCAGCTAACTCGTAATAGCTGTTATTAATAACAGTTGAAAAATAACAGGCCCATGACCAGCAACCTAACATGGCCGACTGCTAAGAGTTAAAGCAGTTGTAGCGACTGCTAAGAGTTGAACCACGCAAAACGAATAATGTTGGTAGCACCGTAAAGCCTGCGCAGCTACCTTACGGTGCTTCCTTGCACTACTTTCCCTAACATGTTTGGGCAGAGAAGCAGCTGATATTAACGAGACTAGATGAACTGCCAAGGATGAATAGTAATTCATATAATGTGTAGCGAATATGTATAGAATATATGAAAGTGATTCGGGTTCAGATTGCAAATATTCTTTCAAATATGCAACTTGTGCATAGTGAAGTGACGAGTGCCAAAAATAATGAGGAGAAACAGTGTTTTTTCCTACCTATAGCTAAAGTGGTAATGACTGTCGAATATCAAGTATTATAATGTGAGATATTTGACCGTAACTCATTTTATTTTATCGGACCTAGGGAAATATTAGTTGATCTCACATAAGCAGCAATGGGACAGAAATAAGTTAACATATTGGACGGGCTTAATTTAAAGGACAAACATCTTGTTGTATTGAATACAATAAAATATAAAAATATTGTGGGACATGGTGCGTAATAATGACGAATTATGTGTTAATGAATCTATAATTTAAACACTGGCAAATCATGATTGATTAGCTGCAGTGAAGTTGTTATCGTACAAAACGGTTGCCACAAAAGCTTGTAGTAGTTCGGATTAGGCCCAATAGGTTGCAGTTCTATGCATTTCAACCGATAACAGCCAATAACAGGATAAACAAAATAACTGTTATTTCGCGTAACAGTTACGAAACGTTAACGGTTAAGAAATAACAGTTTAGCTGTTATGGGCACATCCCTACTACAGATGCGGGACCGCTCGCTCTGACGATTGAAAACTCGCTCACTCGGCGCGACGGCGGGCTGCCAGCTAAACAATTTATGACAAAGTCTTGCATCTCTCTCTCCTCGCCACACCCCACTCTACCCGCCCCAAGCCACCCACCCCCTGGCCGCGGCTACTTCAGAGCTTTCGTGTTTTTGCACCAGATTAACCCCAGGGAACTTGATCCAGTGCGACGCGCTCCCTCGAACAGTTGGCAGCCTTGTTTGCAGTGCAATTTAAAGTTAATCTCGCGTTTTGCTAAGCTTCATATTTTTCAAAGTTGGACCGCTCCCTGCGCAATATTATTTCCGCGTCTCGAGAGCAGCGCTCTGAATCGATTCCGACTCGTCTCCGAACAACCACTCCCGCCCGAGCAGGAGGATTGCCGCACACCGAAGCAATTGAACAGCTTTGACTTTGTTACACAAGACGTCAACTCTTGACTACCGTTCAATCAAATAAAATGTGTACGAAAAGGCTCGTAGTACAATAAATTGAACAAAAATACGGTTGTCTTAATTTTAATGCTTAACCGGCAAGCCCTGCAATAAACGGAAGAGACTACAGTCTCACAATTAAAATTAAAGTAGTTTAGAAAGCGATATTTTGTACGGATTCTTTATGCACAACAGGTAATTTCATCAGATTCACAGAGCAGAAGAAATTAATTTTAGATATTACGCGTATTAGATGTTAAAAATTACTCCGTACAGAAAAACTCGCTCTGTTACAGATTTACATTCGAAATTTTTAAAACAGTAAGATTTGCATATAATGTTCTTCGCCGTTTTTACATCAAGATTAAAATATATCCATTACCAGACAAAATATTACTGCCTGAGGTGCCTCCGGGCATCAACTAATGTTCCTGCAGTGTCTCTGACCGGGAAGTCCTAGGGTTCTACCCATCGGTGGCAGAATTTTATACACTAGCTAGATAGCTTGGTCGAATTCAGCTGATGTCAGGAGGATAACGCTACCTCCCGTTTGTTCTGATTGGTAGTTTTCCGTGGTTTCTCCTACCGTCTCCAGACGAACTTCAGAGCAGTACTCTAACAAACGGGTGACGGACCGTGAGTTAACTTTCATTTAAAAAACATTTCAGTTAAGAAACATTTTAGATGAGACTTATACTTTCGAGAAAGTAGCACTTAATTATATTTATTGGATTTCAGTAGTAAAAGGTACGCCACACAAAAGGGTTTCAAAGTGTTTTATGTGAATAAAAGGAAAGAATGTCAGAAACAAGATCTTAACAAAAGAATCTGCAATGAGAACCATAACTGCCTTTCATTTGCAGATAAGCTGTAAAGATGCCGATTTTGATGTCCCTCTTATTCGGCTCCCAGTGAATGGTTTTATGAATCCTGAAAGATAGCGCACACAGGAAGGAAAGTTTCTATCAGTATTACCTGCTTGCAGCAGCAGAGACTTAACTAGGTTCGTTTTCACCCGGAGCATGCACTCTGGGTTGATTGATTGATTGACTGATAATGATACCCGGCCGCGTCTACGGCTAAGGTCCGCAAGACCGTAAGTGTAGTACATGTTTTTTTCCACGGGAAGTGGCTGTGATCTTCCGCTGGATGGCGATATGCTGCGCCAACCTACCATGAGCTAGCGGGGTTTTCAACACCCAGGTATCTCCCACCAGGGGGGCACCGCCCCAGCCGGGACAAGCGCTAAACTCCAGACCGCTCTCCCAGCATGTGTGTTATTGTAGTGCATGTTAGTGTGTGTTTAAGTAAGGGGGGAGGATAGGACAAGGAAGTGGAAGGTAAGATCGCGCTCGGTCCGTGGCCCGTTTGGTAGGTTACTGATCCGGCATTCGCCTGGCGTTGATTGGAGAAACTATGGAAAACTACCGATCAGTGCAGCCGGCCGCCAGGTTCTCCTCTGGAAAGCGACTGAATTCGACGTAGCTATCTAACTAGCATTAGCTGACAAACACACTGGAGGAAGGGGTAATTGCTTGATTTCAAAAGAAAAGATATTAAATTGAACGCCCTCTTCCAATCAGCAAATGAGCACACTCCCCGTCTGCTCCCCCTCCGTATGTGTCTGTGAAGCAGAGAACCAACCCGCCTCTTTCTCAAGCACTCCATTAAAGGTATTTTCAGGGGCCGTAGACTCGTGTAGCCTTTCCCCCTAAGAACACGTGAGAGAATATTCTACATTTGCTGCCATTTCCTCTTCTATTCCCTTCCTTTCTTTCTGTTATTCTGACTCAATTATATTTTGGATGCTTTTGTATTTTTTTAATTTGCAGAGGTTCCTTCTCTGTGGGACAGCAGCCGATCCGTCCCCTTTGTGCTTACTATGGGCCTCGTGGAGAAAACTGATGGTCGTGTTTGAACTGAGGGCATGTAAGAAAATCGCTCGTGTTAAGTGTACTAAAATGCAGTATCTGAGCATCCAAATTACGGTACACACACACGTAACAATAACAATGGTTTCATAGAGCACTTCGTTACAATGGTTCCGTATATACACTTGTAAGAATACCTGCTAGTTGGCAAATCAGGGCCCGTTTGCCAGCCGGGACAAGCACCGTATATACACTTGTAAGAATACCTGTAGTTGCCAAATCCGTGACAAGTAATATGCCGTAGAAGTATTGTTTTAAATATTTTTAGTTTTCGAAAAATTTAATCTTTTAAATTTTAAATGAAACTATATATTTTTCTCATCAGCAGTGGATAGATCATAAAAAGAAGAATCCAATGATGTATCATATGTTAGTATTTTGATATGTATGTAGGAAACCCCGTGTGGTCTACAACACCACAACTCTTTGCTTCGTCAGGGGGACAAGTCCCCGGGGTGGGCACCTTGGCCTTTAGGCTCTTATCCGCAACCCCACCGACACGTAAAATGCCGACGGGCTGACGTCCGGATCCAGCCGGAACCTAGTTTGCCCTCACGGCAACCTTCCCACATAATGCCTGGGTAAGGGCGGCCCTGCTAGCTCAGAGCTCCTAGCATTCCAGGCTAGTACCGGAGTCTCGACAATGCGTCACTCACTTGCACCGGGAACAAGTTGCCTCCTCTTTGCCCAGAGTATCGGGCCACTACCACGACGAATTCGAACGCCCAACTAGAGGTCACCTGAACTAAGGTCCAAGCGGCTCGTAGCCCCCATCCCGTCTCCCCAATGCTTACCACCAGCTATCGACATGGGTGACGTCGGAACCGAAGCAACCTGACGGATGATTTCTGGATTTCCCGCCGGACTTAAAAGTGGGATCCAGAGTACTGCGAAAAGCATCCTTCACCCAATCCTGCTACAAGGTCGACGCGCCGGGTAGCCGGGCGAACCCGACCAGTAGGAGCTTAGCATCGCATTCTACTGCCTGCACCTTCAAGCTAACGACGAGAGCGGCAACTGTCGCCTTTGGGAAAGGTGGCCTTTGCTTCCCGGCGCCGCCGTCCGTAACAGGCTCGGCGCCGCGAGGACTACCTTCCCCAGAAGCGACAGTCGCGAGGGGAAATGTTGCCCATTTAATTTAAAATCGCATGTCAGAAAGTCAATTTTTGAACTAAAATTTCTAACAAAATAATAACATATGATACATTATTGGATTCCTGTTTTCATGGTCTATCCATTACTGGCGAGAAAAATATATCATTCAATTTAAAAATTCAAAGATCATAAAATCTCTCAAAAACTACAAATATTACGAACAATGTCTACACAGAAAATTACTGCCCCATGATTCTGCGTGTTTGAACGAAATCTACGAGTACATTTCGATGTCGCAAACCGTTTAGAAATTATGAGGGTATACAATTATATGAACATTTATAAAAACATTGAATGAATCAATGAATGAATATTATATTTGTTTCATTTATTATGTTTCAAATGATGATCTATATACCTGTAAAAATAAATTAAAATTGCCATAACCTGCCCCGGACTTCCCTACTCTAAATTAGAGTTCTACTCTTATACTTCCATTTCAAAATTGTCAAATTTCTTGATTATGAAGTTACGAGAACATACAATATGACATTCTAATCACAGTTTATTCATAATTAATGATGATTCAGTTTTCCGTTTAGTTTTCAATGCACCTTCCATTATTTGATTGCAGGTTTATTATATTAATTTAATCTTATTCACGTAAGCATTGTCAAATATTTAACATAGAATTCTGGCAGTTTTACGTTTTATTGAATTGCATATACTGAGATTCCTCACAATTTCAATTTACATATATCAACATCTTATACGAAAAACATAAATACATACTCCGAACCTCAAAAATATGTGAAAAACATTCTTCGGACCCGAACAAACAAGCAGTACCAAACAAATGCACCAAGGACCGCACGCGATCTCCCCTTGGTTATCCTTGTCCCCTATCCCTTCACACACATTTGCACTTGCGTGCACTACACGATTACACTCGCCGGGAGCTTTCAGCTTGTCTCGACTGCGGCGGTTCCCCGCTCGGAGAGTTCTCTAGAGGAAACCTTGCCAGCTGACGTGTTATTTGACGCTGAATCAGACGTTCCAACGAGGAACACCGCCACATCTCGGGAGATTACGTGCATTACACTTATAGGCAGGGCTTGATTTCTGACGGAACGCGAGAGAACGGCGTTCCGGTACCTCAGGAACAAATTGGGGGAAAACATTGAAAAGGCAGAGGACAAACAGTTCGATTTTTAGTTCGACCAACTTTCGTAAACTCAAAATTACATTATTTTCTGCTTAACTGAGTCAGTTCTACTAATGTATTAAAATTATTAGTAAAACGATAAAGTATCATTATAAACTATTTTTACTTCTTATTATTATGATGATTATTATTATATTCACAAAGATCCAGAGCTACCACTTTAGCAATAGTTATTATGTTTGATTTATAATTATTAAATTATATTATAGATAAACTATTCATTTCTATTAAATTAATATTGATTTTGGGACGTTCCCGGATCTAAACTTTTGTGAATCAGGCACTGCTTGTAGGAGTAATGACCTCAGTAGTTGATGCGCCAGGAATAAAAAACTCATACTCTTCGACCATTCTTCGGGCGTAGTATTTTTTTTTTTTTTCTTCATCTTTAAGTAACCTAAAGGAAGTAAATTTAGTTTCAAAATTATACGAGATTCGCCTTTGTCGACGATGATAGGAAACTTTTAGGAGAAGAAGTCACAAATGGTGCTCCACTATCCCCCTTACAAGTGTACCCTTGAAAAAATAACTTTCAAGGATTTACTATTGCAATAAAACTACCGTAAAATACTTTGATGTGCAGAAATAATTTCATGATCCTGAAAGGAAGTTCAAAGTACAATATCCAATTCACGCAGATAACTCAAACAGCAAAGCATCATTGTTGGGGTGACAACACAACGTACTGCCCGAAAAGACATGCAATATTCAATAGAGTCGTTGAATATTTCATCAGTGCTGTCAGTACTCGTAACGATGCATTTGCATAAGGATTGGCGAAGACATTCTTGAATCTCATCTTCAAGAGGATCTTCATATTGCAGAGTAGGAAAACAAGGGCGCTAAATAATAATGATATATTGATGCTAATTGCCATATTTTTACACGAAGAGTGCAGAAAGTGGAAGGAATGGAAGAAAGCAACTGAAATTTCATGCCTTTTTTTAAATTAATCGAAAAAACAAAGAGGAACATTAATATTGAATAATATCACATTTTTACTTGAAGTTCAACTTTTACATTCCCCTATGCTGATTACATGCGTATCAGAGTGCTTAATTTCCCAGAATCAGTGAGGTGAAAGTAAGAATGGATATTGTTTCCCAAGCTACAGGGCAATTCTGAAAAACGCCTGGAATGCATGTAAAGATGTGTACAAGCCTTCTCGGAGTTTTAAAGCAGAAAACTATAAAGATGTAGTAAATGAAATGTAACATGCCATTCAAGTTGCATTCCCTTGACTGTCATGTAGACTTTTACACTTAGAACTTGGGACAGACAAGTGGGGAGAAAGGTGAATGGTTTCCCAAAGACATTACAGTGATTGAAAAACACTTTCTTGAAAGGTGGCACTGCACTATGATGGCAGAATATTGTTGGAAATTATCGAGAGAAATTTCTGATTGTGAATATAATAGAAAGTCAAAATTCTCACCTCCATTGGTTGAAAAATATACCAAAAGTATAAAGTACTTGCTTCTTTTTTGTTTTTTAAATAACTTTTTTCTAGAAAATGGTACGTGGTAGAGCATTTCAGTTTTCGTATCCTGATTTCCCTTATTCGAGGCAATGGAAATCTCACTATTTAATTCAGAGGGGGGGAAAGAGAACAACTTTTGGGAGGTGTTATTTCAATTACGAATTAGATTTAAAATATCATTGTGTATAATAAAAAATCTACGATGATTTTAAGGCTAGACAATGATTTCAAAAAGTGGAAAGGCAGAGGAGTTGCAAACATTTGGAGCTGTATTCACTACGCGACCCCTCCAACGTTATATCAGTGGGGACGAAACACCGTTTCCCTAAAGCAGCGGACGTTTCCTGCAATGCTATATGTACCGCACACAGAGCAGGCAATTTTCCTAATCAAATTTTGCTGAGCGCTATGACTCAACTTTTGAACAGAAGCATCCCCTCAAAGAACTCGAAACCCGACCAAGCGTTCGAATCGCAAAAGAACGCCCGGTGCTCGTACGTGGCGGGCTGAATAGAGACGCGATGCCTTTGTCGCAGAACGGTTCAAACTTGGAAGCTCCGCCTGAAGTGCGAGAGGCGGCAGCCGGCGATGCGGCTTCGGCGGCAGCGCACTCCGGCGTCGGCCGAATTAGTAGGACTTCGCAAGGCGCTTTCGCGGGGAATCTCCAGCAGTGTAGCGCAATTTACGGACTCGCGTATCATGTGACTTTCATTAAAACGGCATTAGGCTGCTCTGCAGCTTCGCGTCGCGGCCGGGATATACAACTGCAACTGTTGAAACGTCGAACTACATTAATTAGAACGAGCACGTCATTACGCAAAGTTGAGCGAGCATTGATTATAAAGCGGGCACACGGCCTGCTGCCGCCCGCCCGCCGCCGCCGATCCGATGGCGCCAGCCGCTCTCATTACGCCGGCGGCCGCGCGGCGCGCCGCGAGCGCTGCGGCGCCTGCGATTGTCACTTGTCGGCCATTGTTGCGACCGCGGCGCCGCTCGCAGCTCGCGCGCCGCTTTCATTAAACTTGGGTTGCCCGGCGACCGCGCGCCCGTTTAGTTTCGGCCGCGGCGCAGCGGTGGCGCCGCGCTGCGGGGACTGCCGGGAGCAGCGTCGCTATTGGACGCGCTGGAAAAGCCGGCGGGCTTTTGTAGGCATCGCGAAGGCCCGAATAGCACTTTGGAAGAATGGTCTTTGTGGAGGCCTGCGCCCGTTCTAGGGTTTTTCATTAAAGTAATGCTCGTGCGCCGTAACATTGCCCGTTTTACTGTGAGTTGACAGTTACATCAGACTCGTGCGACAGCTGTTTTCGGAACCTTTCCGTTTCAATTGGAAATTAAACGAGTTTCACCTATTGAGCGAATTAATAGGATATTATAATTTTTTTAAATATTGTATATCAATTTATCAGACATCTGATGCGGTATCTAGAGTATGTATTCGATGTTGCAAAGTAAGATTGCATTTTTTTCGTTATTAATCCCAGATATCATGGCCAGAATTATACGTATTTATTAACGCGAGTTAATCTGAACCAAATTACCACTTTATTATCAAAATATTTTTATTAAATTATGACCGGCCCAAAGCAGAGTACCTTGTATATTGATATGATACAATGAAACCTCGGAAATCCAATGCTTGAGGTTACTTTACCCTGGTTGTGCAAAGGCATCCACAAATATATTCACCAAACCGAGTTTGATGTGGGGGAATGAGCGAAACACATCTTGTGGTTTAACTAGATTGCTAACTAAACGTAAAATAAAATTATTCATTGATTACTTGCTGAAGGAATCATGGGACGCGGTTTATAATACTGTTAATACAAACATTAAATTTAATTTTTTGAACGTTTTCCTTTCATTTTAACAGTTGCTTTCCTCTTCAGAAAAGAAAATTAAATATTTCATGAAAAAAAATAAGAATTCTTGGATAACACAAGTGATTAGGACATCGTGTAAAAACAAACGAATTCTTTCTTTCATTTCTAAACATCATTACTTATCTCAAGATTTCCTCCTCTACTTTAAAAAACACAAATCATTGTTAAGAAAAGTCATAAGGCAGGCTAAAATCATGAAACACGATCAAGATATTTTGAACTCAAATAACAAAACAAAAGCAATGTGCAAAAGAATAAAATAGAATTGCTGCCGATCTCACTAAAGGTCTTCAGCCACAAAATTCAACATTAGACGTTTCCACAAAACTTTTAGACACGATGATCGTTTCCGAAACTTCTTCCTCAGAAATTCTCAAAACAGTTTGTAAATTAAATAAATATTCGGCTGGCTTAGATGAATTTCCACATTTGTTTGTTAAAAACTTAGGCGTCTGCCACCATACACCCGTTAACTCACATATTTAATGCAACCTTATGCACCGGAACTTTTCCAGATATTTTCAAAACAGCTAAGATTAAACCACTTTTCTAAAAATGTAACAAAAATGAAATTCAACATTATCGGTCAATTTCTCTTTTGCCAGTTTTCTAAAATATATTAAAGAGACCTTTTTTTTAATTTATTTATTGTCGCATCAACAGCGATGGTCATTAGCGACAATTAAATAATACATTTGGTTGTAATTACAATAATAACTATGTTAACAGAAATTGACATGGTTTCTAAATTATTGACAATAGTTAATACCTATTTATATATCTGAAAATATTTGAATTTTTTTGCAAAAATTAAGAATTTTTTCTTGGTATTTAGGGGATTCCAAAATTAAGGCAAATGAGTCATCCTGCAGAATTTGTTGTTTAAGAGTGTTGTAATGAGGACAGTGGTTAATTATATGATTTAAATTAAGAAGAGTGGAGTTGTCACAGTGGTTGCAGGTGGGAGGAGGGCTTTTGTTAAATAAGTGGATATGACTCAATTTGCAGTGTCCAGTTCGGATTCTAGATATTGCTACTTGTTCCTTTCTATTTAATTCAGCACTTGTTTTTAAATTGAAGAAATTTCCTATTTGTTGATGGAGTTCACTGGCTTTGAGCATGAACCACTTGCTGTTCCATCTGTCTTTCATTAAGATTTCAACATGTTTCCAGATATCATTGAATGTACAGGAGGTTTTAATAATTCCGTTGCTGTTTTCTTCAGTCGCCGATTCAGTCCCAAGATTTGCAGTTTCACTTCCTAGGACTTCATTGTCTTCAGGAACGAATTTGATCACAACAGACTTTCCTGCTTTGACAATATGGTGGTGCAATTCATGTATGATGATTACCATTTCGAGGTTATGAATATTATTGTTGATGCTCTGGATGGCTGGAATAGAGCTACAGAAAATGATAAATTTTTTATAGTTCAACTGTTTGATCAATTTGAAGGCTGTCATGAGAGAACAGATTTCTGCACTAGTAAGGCTGGCGTAGGGAAGTAGCTGTAGTTTAATTGTAGTATCTTGGGTAACAACGGAGGCATGTACTTCACTGCTGTTTTTAAAACCACTGGTGAATATGTGGTAACTTTCATTATCGGAATTGTTGATATCAAATTGTATACCCGAGAGCGTCCAGGGTGGGATGTTGTAGTTCCTTTTCTTTTCAATGGGAGGTTGGTGTACTTGCAACTCCTCAAAAATGTTCCTTACTTTCGCATGCAAAGGTATGTAGCGAGGATGGTAATCACATTGAGGAAATTTAGGGTTGTAGCCTTTGTAGATAATAGGGTTGTCGACGAAGCAGCTTTGAGAGCATATTTTAATGTTAAATATTCTCTGCGATGTGAAAGGTTAGGTTCTCTGGCTTCAATGAGTACACTTCCGATGGGACTGCTATGGTAACATCCGGTACATATTCTAAGACATTTGTTATGTATAACTTCCAGTTTCAAGTTGACCTTTTTGCTTGCTGAAGCATATATAATAGATCCATAGTCGATTTTCGATCGGATTAGTGCTTTATATGTTAACATCAGAAGGTTCTTATCAGCCCCCCCAATTGTTGTAAGAAATGCATTTTAGGATGTTTATTCTTTTTTTACAATCATCAACTATGTGTTTTATATGTTTCTTCCAGTTCAGTTTGGAATCGAAAATCAGTCCTAAAATTTTGGTTGTATTATCAAATTTGATACTGCAGTTGTTAAGCTTAAGTCTAGGAACTCTGCTTACATTTTGTTTTGAGAATAATGTGCCGACACTTTTCTGAGCAGAGAATTTGAAGCCGGATTTAAGAGACCATTCGTATATTTTATTTAAGGCAGATTGCATTAATTTTTCACTTGAATCTATGCTTCGTCCTTTGCACAAAATGGTGATATCATCTGCATATTTTCTCACGGTGACTGGGGGGGTAATTTCCATGTCAGCATCATTGATGGCCAATAGAAAAAGAGTTACGCTGAGTATGGATCCTTGAGGCACTCCATTTTCGATGTTCTTCTTATCAGAGAGCTTGCCATTGGACCTTACTTGAATGACACGATTTTTGGTAAAGTTTTTGATGAGTTGCAACAAATTTCCGCCGACACCTACTTCTTGCAACTTAAGTATGATGCGATGCACCCATACCATGTCATATGCTTTTTCTATGTCAAGGTTGACTACTAATGCATGTTGCTTATTGGAAAAAGCTTCTTTTATGTAAGAATCAATGCTTACTAGATGTGATAAAGTTGAGTGATGACGCCTGAAACCAAATTGGTTGTCTGATATAATCTTCTTGAACTCCAAATACCACTGTAGTCTATAGTTTATAATTTTTTCCATGATTTTACACATGTTGCAAGTCAGGGCAATCGGTCTATAGTTAGTACTTCTTGATGGATCTTTCCCTGGCTTTTGAATTGGAATGACAATTGCGGAGGTCCATATTTTGGGGAAAACATTATTTTCCCAAATAAAGTTGTAAATTTTGAGGAGAGTTTCAAGACCATTAATTGGTAGTTTCTTGAGAAGAATATAGGGGATGTTATCAGGGCCGGGTGTAGAGTCTTTGAGGACTTTGAATGTAGCCCTTAGTTCATTTAATGTAATGGGATCATTGATGTTGTATTGAGAGCACAGATCTTCGTAGTCAGTTAAAGGTTCATTTTCTTTCTCATTCTTAAAAATTTGGAAGGCTTCAGAATAATTTAGAGTGCTCGAATTATTGGCAAAGTTGTTAGCTAACTCGTTAACAATAGCATCAGGATCAGTGATAAACAGGTTATCTGTAGACTGAAGAAAATTAATTTGATTGGATCTTTTTATACCTTTGATTGCATTAATTTTTTTCCATGATTTTTTGATATCATGATCTTTGGTAATTTTGGAGACAAAGTTGACCCAGGATGAGATTTTGCTTTCTTTGACTGTTCTTCTTGCAGCAGCTCTCATTTTTTTGTATTCAATTTTATTTTCTACAGTACCATGTTTTTTGTATCTATTAAAAGCATGCTTGGATCGTTTTATTGCTTCTCTGCATTTTTCATTCCACCATGGGACCGATTTTGTCCTTTTTGAAGATTTACTAGACTCTATTGAATCACTAGCAGATTTTAAAATTATTTCTGAGAAATTATGGATAATGCTGTCAATATTTACATCATTACCTTCAAAGATGTCCGTATCATTCAGCCGCCTGGATATTAGCTCTTGGTATTTCAACGTTAGCTTTGTTGTAATTCAATTTATGGGGATTCATAGTTAGAATTGGTATGCGAAGAGGGCTACTGATGCCAATAAAGATGGGAAAATGATCACTATCGTGCGGATCATCTATGGCGTACCAGTTGCATCTTGGTGCAATTGTAGTGGAGCATAAGGTGAGATCAATAGCACTGAGGCTACCATTGCTCACATTAAAGTGAGTTGGTTGCCCATTATTTAATAGTGTTAGATCAAGCTCTTCAATGAGTGCTTCAATGGAATTGCCCCTGGAATCATTTGTTTTTGAACCCCATAAGGTGTTATGGCAATTAAAATCTCCGAGTAGAACAAAAGGTTTGGGGAGTTGTTTGATTATATCTTTGATTTCATTAATTTCAAAATTGTGGCTGTTAGGTAGGTAAATGTTACAGAAACACACTGGGCTATGATCTTGAATTATTACAGCTACAACCTCGATGTTAGATTGGATGTCAAGTTGTTTAACTGTTAAGAACTCTTTAACATAAGTAGCGACACCTCCACTTGCTATGCTGGATGTGGATCGATTTTTATGAAAAGGTTTATATCCTTTTATAATACCTACATGGTTGGCTTTAAAGTTGGTTTCTTGAATGCAAATGATTTCAGGTTTATGGTTTATGCATAATAATTGTAGTATTTCTAATCTGCAATAGAATCCGTTGACATTCCATTGTAGAATATTCATAAAATTTATAGAAAATGTATCATTTTATTCAGACATATCAGATCCTGACTCTTCTGGTAATTGATTATGTTTCTTCAATTTATTAATTATTCTTGTGATTCTGTTTTTGATCGATCTTTCATTTAGTAGGGGGTAAATTTCATTTAGCATTTCAATGATGGATTGCATATCATCAGTATAATCTTTAGCTATAACGATGGGGTTGTTAGAACCAAAAGAATTTTCAAGAAAGTTTTCCAGCTGTTCATAGGTAAGAGGGAACTTTTGAGGATTATTAGAGATAGTATTTTTAATGGGTGCAATAAGCTCTTCTACTTTCTTGATATGAGCATTTTCATGGATGGAGTTGTCATCACTTTTGTCTTGTTTCTTTTTCTTCTTTAATTTAGATTTTGTGGATTCATTTTTACAAGTTTGATTTTTATCATTTTCTGTTTCTAATTGTGATGAAGAATCTGAAGGTAATGGTCTTTTTTGTAAAGTTGGGAAATTGTTTCTGTTAATAATAGGTTCTTCGGATATGTTAGGCATCTCGACAGATTCAGATGGGTGATGTGGTGATTGGGTTATAGGACATTTGTTTACTTCATTAGGAGCATGTTCTTCAGTTAACTGAGGTGAAGTAGGGCACTGTCTGGCAAGATGCCCGGTTGATTTGCAGAGGAAGCAAGTCATATCATCAGTTGAGAGAAAGATTCTATAATTAGTACCTTCATGGAATACTGTTGTTGTTTCAGGGAGTTTGTTTACATCTTCAGGGGCTATAAATACTTGTCTCCTAAAGCTCATGATATGGGAAAAGCCAGGGTCAGGTATTCCAGCTTTAAGGAACGAAATTTTTGATTGAATTTCTATGTTTCTTTTGGAGAGTTTCTTTTGGAGAGTTCCTTTGCAATTACATCATGTGGTATTATGGGGCAGACATTTGAGATGATAACCCTTTTGAGTTTATTAATAAGGGGTCTTATGCTTACTATGCGATCTTTAATGTTTACCGTACTGTGATTTGCTGTTAGGTTTTCTGCCACTTGTGTACTACTTAAAAACACACATATTCTACTGTTAGATATTCGTGAAACAAACCTTATGTCACTGGCGTTTATAATAGTTGCAAGTTTAGTGATGTAGTCTTTGAGAGTTAATCCATCTTGGGACTCCAACACAACAGCTTGTTCTTTGCTGGGGAAGACATCGGTAGATGTAACATTGGCGTAAGACATCTTTCCATCAGATTCAGGTTGAACATTCGAAGAAACTGGGGTTATGTTTCCCCTGTACTCAGAAGAACTCATAACGCCACCTTAACAGCTGCGGGAGCAGCTGGGTTAATGCACGGAGTTGTCTTAAAATAGTTCTAATCACTGACAGATTTCAACTCGCGGCACAGGATAAATAAACTTTTCACAAACAGACAGCACAGGGACGGAGACCGCGAGATAACCGTCCGGTTGCCAAGCTCGATCGTGACTCCAAAGAGCCCTTTTTACGTACGAATGGAAACCTTTCTCAGTAAATACGACGAGTGTTTTCAGATTGCCGACATAGATTTCGAAACTCAAAATCTACGGAAACAGCCATATTTGCGTTTCGTAAAGTTGTCGCCTCAAAATTGAATCAAAATGAAGCACCAATTGGATTACTTTAAGATTTTTCAAAAGCTTTTGACGTCATTGGTCATAACATTTTACTTTCAAAATTACCTTCATATGGAATCTGTGGCATTATTCTAGATTTGTTATATTCGTACCTTAAACAACGATCTCAGAGTGGAACTACCTTATTAAAATGATGGAACATTATGTACTCACCTTTCCGACTTTGCCAATTGCACGTGGAATCCCGCAGGGATCAATATTAGGCCCTATTCTCTTCCTACTACACGTAAACAAAATGCCCTCGACGATTCAAAACGGAAGAACAGTTCTTTTCGCGGATGATACGAATGTTCTTTGCAATAAAGAAACCGTAAATAGTACAATATTAGAAGTTTCAAATTGGACCCGTAATAACAAATTAATAGTAATTGAAACGAAAGCTGTTTCAATGGAGTTTTCCATTTCAAAGAAACAATTTTGTACTCCATTGAAAATGAACGGTGTGCTATTGACTGATGTTAAGGTAACAAAATGTTTAGGTCAAACCTCAAATGGAACGTCCATTTAAATGAATTGAACACAAAATTAAATTCATTATGCTACGCGTTCAGAATTTTTCAAATTCAGTCATTCTTCATATTGATCCTTGTGTATATTTCGCGAATGTTCTTCATTCTCGCCTGAGATATGGCATAATATTCTGGACGACTAATAACCAAATCCCACCCACGTGATTCTTGTAAGCCTCTCTTTATTAATGTACGAATTTTTACATTCCCTTTATTGCTGATTTACGAATCAGTAGTTTTTCGAATCATTTTGACGAATCAGTTAGTCAAAAATGAGTTACTTAAGGGCGAGAATATATTTTCAGTAAAAGCCGATGTCTATAATTACAACACTCCACGTAGTAATCATATTCATCAGGTGACAGTATCAACAGCTCACTACTAAAAATTCACATACAATACATATGTATTATTTTACAACATTTTGTCAGATGACATTAAACGATTAAATTCGATAGAAAAGTTTAAATTCTCAGTAAAATCGTTTCTGCTGCATAACTGTTTCTATACAATTAGAGACTGTACTGAGCCTCACAAGGAAAGTATCATTTATTTTAACAGTGATATTTAATGTATTATGTACCATTTGGACTGTAAAATTCTAAACAACCTGTAACATATTGTACAGTAGCGTCTGGGTCAATGACCCCCATCTCGATCAGGTTTTTCGTCCAGTTTCCCTGATCCTTTGAGCAAATGCTAAGATGGCCCCTTGTTTTACTTCTGGAAATAAATGTAACTTCATTATCTGCGCACGTCTTCTAGAATTCAGTGGGAAATACAATTATTCAAATTATCGTTCTCCATGTTGTCGCGGCAGGAAGTTATTATTCCTTCCCAAATGGCATGAGGGATAAGAGCCCAAATTTACAGCTGATTTACTCTTGAAAATAAATTGTATTACATAGGAGCGAATATTTTATTAACAATCCTTGCAGAAAAACGCTTATTTATTTCTGCATTCAAAATTCAAGTAGTTTATGGCTTAGGATAGGGATCACAGAATTATGAAAACGTGTACAGAATTCACTTCCCCCCGTAGCACGTCACACACAGTTTTTAACTGTTTTTGACGTAAAATAAATAAATTAACTAATAACTAATAATAAATGAACTAATTCGCCACACTCGTTTTGCCTGGGCTGTCGGTTTATCGTTGAGGCCACTCTTTGCGAACGTAATGAGATATCTTGTCGCAGCTGTTCCACTCACACATGAAACAATTTGATGAAACTTTGGTTCATACCAAGTAGTAGTCTTTATTACTTTCAGGTCTCCACACATCTTCTAGCTTGGATAAGTAGCATGCGCATAGCTTTAGAGTCACCTTCTTGTGAACTGAGTAGCCGATTTGATTTCGTATGTACAACTTTGTAAGAGCACCGCCATCAAACAAGAGTTTTGAAGAGTGAATGTGTAGCGTCCACTCTTACACGTTGTGAAAATGTCCGAGAGCTCCAAATATACCATCATCATTATTTCAATAAATACAGTCATTGGCAGCAGAGAAGTAAACTTCAAAGGCACGCTGCTGCCTCCTAATTGATGTGACTTTATCTCATTAATGAAGTAAACTCCAGCCTCATAATCGCGATGTCAACAACTGTCACTGTGCTTGAGAATGCTTTAAGTCTCTACAAAGATTAAGTTCTTACTGCATGATGAAACGAGGTAACTTTTCAGATACTCAAGATCATGCTGCCATGTCCGAATTGCCTGAAGACTGCACACAGTTTTCATCAATGTTCCAATCACTTGGTGGCATAGAAATTGAGTAACTATCGTGAGGAACAAGGTCCAAAACAAGACTTAATATACGGTACTGAATAGCGTGCACGAAGTTTGAAGAAAAAACTTGCATTTAAGTCAAACTGTAATAACAGTAGAGATGTTATCTGTACTTAGATATTATCTTAACTGTAATAACAGTAGAGATGAAACCGTAAATAGTACAATATCAGATGTTTCAAATTAGTTCCGAAATAACAAACTAATAGTAAACGAAAAGAAAACGGTTTTAATGCAGTTTTCCATTTCAAATAAACAATTCTGTGCTCCATTGAAAATGAACGGTGTACCATTGACTGATGTTAAGGCAACAAAATTTTTAGGTCTCTCAATTCAGTCAAACCTTAAATGGAACGTCCATTTAAATGAATTGAACACAAAATTAAGTTCATTATGCTACGCGTTCAGAATTCTTGCAAATTCAGTCAGCCTTCATACTGCTCGTTGTGTATATTTCGCGAATGTTCATTCCCGCCTGAGATATGGCATACTATTCTGGGGAAATACATCTTATAGCTCCCAGACTTTTAGATTACAAAAACGAATTGTACGAATAACCAAATCCCACCCACGTGATTCATGTAAGCCTCTCTTCATTAATCTAGGAATTTTACCATTACCTTGTCTGTTTATTTACGAATCAGTTGATTTTGTCAAAAATGACTTGCTTAAGGGCGGGAATATATTTTCAGAAAATGCCGATGTCTATTACTATAACACTCGACGTAGAAATCATATTTATCGGGTGACAGTATCAACAGCTCAATACAAAAAATTCACATACAATACATGTACATTATTTTACAACACTTTGCCAGACGACATTAAACGATTAAATTCAATAGAAAAGTTTAAATCCCAAGTGAAATCGTTTCTGCTGCATAACTGTTTCTATACAATTAGAGACTATACTGAGCATCACAAGAAAAGTAACATTAATTTTAACAATGATACATAATGCATTATTTACCATTTGGACTGTATAAATGTGTATAAACAACCTGTAATAAGTATTGTACCACAGCCTCCGGGTCAATGACCCCCATCTCGATCAGGTTTTTCCACCAGTTTCCCTGATCCATTGAGCAAATGCTGAGATGGACCCTTGTTTTGCTTCTGGACATAAATGTAACTTCATTTTCTGTGCACGTCTTCTAGAATTCAGTGGGAAATACAATTATTCAAATTATCGTTTCCATGTTGTCGCGGCAGGAAGTATTATTCCGAAGGACAACATGGATAAGAGTCAAAATTTATTGCTTATTTATCCTTGAAAATAGATTTTATTACATGGGAGGTTTTTTTTTCAAACTTTTTCAAAATTTAAGTAGTATATGACTTAGTGTAGGGATCACAGAATTTTGAAAATGAGCACACAATTCATTTTTCCCCATAGCACGTCATACGCAGTTTGAACTGTTTTTTGACGTAAAATAAAATAAATAAAAATAAATAGATTCATGCCATACCATGCCATGCCATACCATACTGCAAATAGCGTTGATGATTAAGAACCTTGCGGCATTTTCTACTAGTACTTGCATATGTGTCACAACATTGTGTACTTGTGTCTTGGTTGCAATCTTGCAGCCAAAGAACAAGTGGTATACTTTTTTCACTAATTATGTCTTTGTGTTTTTACTGTAAATTCCCCACAAATGCAACAAAACACTTTAGGGTTGTTTGCGTCATCGAAACATGACGCACAATATTATTTCACAGAATATCACATATTACATAGAATCAATGTACACACATTATTGTGGCAACCAGCGTAACAGTGCGACAAAGAAGCAGACGATTTCCAGTTGATCATTTTCAATTGCACTTGACAACACGAGAAAGCTTGGTAAAATTGTAACACAGTGTTTTATCTGTAACATTATACCACTAAAAAATACACCTTCGATGTTGAAGATGCCACGTATTACATATAAATAGTACATATAAATTCAAAAACTTCATCTCTCACAATCATTTCTGTTTCTCCAGCTATCTCATATAGTCACCCTCCCTCCAAAATTTATTCGCACCACCATAAAACACCTGTCGACACAAAGTTAAACTTGAACATTCCCAAAATATCCTGTTTCCTCAAACAATATTCACTATCACGTCCGACAAAAGAATATTTTATTCGATACTCCGTATCTAGCAAAAAGTTAATTTAGAATGGCACAGACATTCTAATAGTAAAGTTTTCTAATTTCCTTGGTGTGGGCTATCTTTACATTCTTGTCCCAGCCTCTTGCCATGAGCCATCTATCGTTGTCCAAAATACATTTTTTGGAGTTCTTTTACTTTTTCGGTCGCCTAATGGTATATTCGAAATATTACTTTTAAAAAATTAAAGAAGAATAAATCCTCTTCCTATATGGAAATTTGCGTTGAAACTTTTGGAGCTGTTTTTTTAAAAAAACGTTTATGCTCTAGTATAAATGCGAAATTGGAAACTCTTTTTCACAGCAATCATTTGTGTTTTCTATTTAAAGCACTTTCACTCACAAATACAATAATGTATACAAATCGCTGGAAATGTGCATATTGACGGCATTTAAAGGAGAGACATTTAAAAAAATACATGTGTAATTTTTGAAGAAACAGAAAAGAATACAGCAAAATTAATTTTATGTCATCTTAAACAATGCAATTAGTACTATCCGTACAAAAAGTTGGAAGAATACATTTGGAGCCATTTTTTAGAAAATGGCGTTTGAGCGTTTCTAAAAATGGGGAATTTTGAGCTCGTTTTCGCAGTAAAGTTTTGAGTTTGCGTGAAAACTTTATAAAACATCGTTTAAAGTATATGTACTCGTAAATGTAATTATATGAAAGAATAGACGCTAATGTAAATATTAAAGATATGAGAGCCTAGTCAAAAAAATTACATTTTTACTTTTAAAAAACAAAAGAATAGAGCAAAATGGCGTTTACTTCATCTGTTGCAGTACATTTAGCACCATCACTATCAAAATTTTAAAGAAGAAATTTGGAGCCGTTTTTGAAAAAATCTTGTTATTGTTATTTTTTTAAATTGTACATATTGCATGAAAAGTAAAAAAATCAAAAAGTGTACATGGTCTAATTGAAAGAAATGGAGAAAGAAATATGGAGAAAAAATTTCATTTGAAGGAAAAATCTCTATCTTCAATTCTGTAGGAAGACACCGAAAAAATTTCAAACATAAGCAATTTTCGAAATTTCAACGTTAACAGTGAAAATCGGACCTATGCCACCTTTATAAGTGTACTTTACTCTATTCTTTAAAAATATTTAAAGGAAAAATTGGGGCCATTTTGAGAAAATTTTGAAAATGTCCGTGTGGCTTCATATGAAGTATCCCCAAATTTTAAAGAATGTTTTTTCGAAATCGTAGCGCTTCGAGTCGAGTCACGTCGACCGGGAATATCCATTTTGGAAAAAATCCTACGTATGGTTTAGACGCTAGTGGTGTTCACAGACGGACGAACGTTTTGAAAAAATAAAAACCACTCTTTCGGTATCAGGGGACCCCAAAAAGGTTATTTTCCGTTGAAATATCGAAATCGATTTTCCGCAGTATTTCGTAACTTTCTCTACACTACATGTATTACTCCGTATATACGTACATTTACGAGAAAGTAACTAGTTGTGCAGCAGAATGGCACAGACTTTCTCGTACTACTTAGTTTTCTAATATCTTTGGCCTGGGCTAGCTTTACGGTATTGCTCCATCCTCTTGCCAGCTGCCATCTATCGCCACCCAAAAGTCATTTTTTGAATTTTTTTCCATTTTTCATATATTGCGTATATATGTACGTATAAGAAAAAGTAAAAACTGTTAATGTGGGGCCTTGATACCGAAGAAGACTATAAATCATGTTCTAATATGAAGTAAATTACTTCCTCTAACATGGAGTGCTTGCTTGAGAAATTGGAAAACATGTCAGGATACCCGCTATTGGAAAGGAGTG
This sequence comes from Teleogryllus occipitalis, assembly GCA_011170035.1. Lineage (NCBI taxonomy): Eukaryota > Metazoa > Arthropoda > Insecta > Orthoptera > Gryllidae > Teleogryllus > Teleogryllus occipitalis. The sequence goes on along the minus strand of BLKR01000084.1, from coordinate 776,727 downwards.
TATCCGTGTTAGCATTTGCTGATAATCTGCAGCTGTTAGCAAAAGATGCCCCAGGAGCTCAAGAATTGGTTGGTATTGTGGTGGAATATCTTGGGGCCGTCGGAATGACATTGCGCGTCGCGAAGTGTTCATCATTCCAAATTACAACCTTTGAACGATCATGGTTCATTAAAGACCCGTGTCTGGAAAGGTAGGGGAGAGAATTCCCCTCGTCAGTAATGATCATACCCTAACATACTTGAGAGTTAACTACTCTACCTGGAATGGTTTCCCATGTAAATCATCCTTATATAATTTGATGGAAGCAGTGACGAGGCTTCAGAAGGCGCATTTAAAGCCCACTCAGAAGTTGGCATTACTTCACACCTTCATAATGCCACATTACCTCTACCAATTAATTTTATCGATGCCTAATCTATGTCGATGCTCAGGGAAGCGGACAGTCAAATAAGAGTGACCGTCAAACAGTACTCAAATGCAGATGGCTTATTTTACCTGGCCGAGAGATATGGAGGACTGGGATTGCTGCGGCTCCCCCAACACGTTCCTTGGGTAGCGCTGAACCTAGGATTACGATTAGAAAAATCTGCAGATCCCATTTGCAGATAGCTGAGCTCCTGTCCGAGTTTCTACCAACGGACATTTAAAACCGCCAAAACACCGAGACTCAACTGGCTCTATACTAAACAAGATTTAAGTGTTTATAAGAAGAAATGCGCCGATGACGAGGTAAGGTTCGCCGAAAATGGACCAGCCCACATTCTTTACCATTCTTTACCACATTCGAGGAAACAATGTAATGGAAAATTCAGTGACTTTTTGAAAAATAAAAATTGCCTTTGTTTCACGCAAAATTACGTAAAAATTATTCTTAGGTTAGCAAAATTGTACAATGCATTATTTCAAGATCAATTTTTGATGAACAGATTTCATTAACAAAAAAGGCTATCTTCAATATTCAAGTCGATCAAGGACGCTGAATAAAACTTAGAACTTTTGCAATTTTCGAAAATTCAAAGAATTCAACCAAAATAAGAAGTTTTTTTCTTACATACGAGGAAACAATTTAAAGAAGAATTAAGTAGCCATTTATAAGAAAATAATTGTTTAAAAATTGCCTATGTTCCAAGCATAATTACGTAAATGCTACTCGTATTTTCGAAATATTTACATGATCTTATTTCAAGATCTGTCTTTAATAATTAAGTAACAGATTTTTTAAAGAAAAATCTCTCTTCAATATTCTAGTTGCAGGAAAACGCGGGGGGGGGGAAGTGAACTTCGGGATTTTCGAATAATTAGGGATTTCAACGAAAATGAGATCCACGCCATTTTTTAAGTGTTCTTTTCGTCATGCGAGGAGTAAGTTTAATAAATAAATTTGGAGAAAAATTTTGAAAACGTTGAGGCTTCATGTTAAAGTACCCCCAAAAAATGAAAATATCCGTTTCAAACACGCAGGACCTCGAGTTCCTTTAAATCGACCGGGGAATCTCAATTCTGGAGAAAGGTTTAGGTGCTAGCGTTGACCACACACGGACAGACACGTTTTGCGACAATCGACTTTTCAGAGTCAAGGACCCACTAAACGTAGATTCTGACAGAACAACGTGTTAAAAGAAATAATTTACTTCATACCTATTTTATACAGGAACAATATTTATCCAATTTTTCGTCACTAGGGCCTGATACTAAGAGAATCGTCGTTTTTTCCGCAGAATTACATTCTCTATACTGCGTACGCGAGAAAGTAGAAATATAAATGTTAAAACACAGGAAATATTAAAGTGAAAATAACATACAAAATACATCTGCGTTTCTTTGGCGCAGAAGTACAATACAAACCTACTATAACAAGTGGATCATTGATATAAAATACTACCACTTGAAGCATTTAGGGAAAGTGAACAACTAAATAAATATTAAAAATACATATTTGTCTACGATGACAATTTACTCACCATAGGCCACCTGCCTTCCATTGCAAAATTACGTTCCAACCCTTCGACTCATCAAATTTGTAGAGAACATCTCATATCACTTCCGTCTTACGATCAAAGAGTACAGAAATGCACTCAACGGCTTCGAACATTGGTTCAAAGAGTGCGTGACGATGAACAATCGCCTAGAGTTTTGCGAGGGACCATTATAGACATACAGATATTTACATATATTTATGGTGTCTACCAACCTATTTCGCAAATAGATTTTCTGACGATAAATTTCCTTGTTTTCTAAAATCAGCATAAGAACAGTATACTCAGAAATAATATATTTACATAATATTCCAAGTCTGAAGTCGTATTTGCCTTCAGGACCAGGATTCCTTTCTCGGCAAACGATAACCTTATTAGTAAAGTAATTTATTCATATATTGCTCTGTAAGGTGTATACTACAAAGGCATGCATAATCTGAAGGAAGGCAGGGGTCCAATTGCATTTTTGGCCTCCCTAAACTAATTAATATATAAATATTATATAAAATAGTTCAAAGAGAAAGGATTTGTACCTCTATTGACAAAATCCATAAATAAAATTGATTTTATGTACAACTATTGTCAGATAGTTTGGAGACCCTCTTCCCCAAATGTAAAATAATTCTCCTAATTATCAGTTACAAAAGCCAAAACTCAGGAACTGAATATATTAATAAAAGGAAAATACTGTATTACATAATGCTACAGGGACCCTTTCAAAATTTTCAAGGGTTTTCGGATACGCTATCCCCAACATGGCTGTTATTGTATATTACAAACAACTCTAAAGTCTTGATCACATTCTTTTAAGAGACATTGTTTAATTATTTCTCATGCCAAATTAATAGATAGGTACAGATACACAACACAATATTTTGTGTTAATACGTCTACTTCAGCACTAGAGCCTCAAAATGCGTATTGTGCCTTTAATAACTCAATTTTTTAAATTCTCTGAAATTTGCCAATTATGCTAAACTTGACCTAAGGGCAACAAAATTCAATCAACCATTCTTCCAATTTACATTTCCCTGTCCTCATAGTCTGTGAGTGAACCATTGAAAAACTAAAATGGTGAGAAAAAAAAAGCTCTGTAGTATGACATTGGCTGAATTAATTTAATTTTTTTCAAACACAAAGGAGAGTCATTCTTGTCCACCATATTTAAATAGGTAAGCATTCTATTGAACTTCAGCAGAATTGAATAATTATCAAAACACTGAATTGCATCAATCTGTTTAATGATAGTACTATACTTTTCATTGCTTCCTAGTTTAGTGAGACAAAAAATAATAATTAAATATCTATGTAAAAAAAATGCCAATAAAGCAACTTGAAGTAATATAAAAATGAATTCTGAAAAGTTATTTTCATTCTAATTTACACTGTTTTTTAACGAAGTTGTAATGCCTATTTTCACCTTTTAAGAGCCTATTTAAGGCACCCGAAATATAAGTTTTAGGGCCTAAGAATCCGAAGTCCACAATAGCATCAATAACAAATAAATTACACAATAACGTTCTAGTATAACATTAACACTTGTCTGTGTTCATAAGCAATAGCACTATCTGGCTGCCCACAATTGCCTGTTTGAAAACTATAATAACTACTAGGCTGTATGAAACAGAGATGCTTATTTCTTTACTTGTGAGTAAATTCTCCAAAATATTTAATACCATGTTCATGACGAATATTTTACATTAAGGTACTCAAGTTTCTAAATACCAACATGGTATTTTGGAATTATAGAACTTGGTAATTTGGAACACATTGGATTTTTTGGAATTTGGAAAGACAAAATAGCTTATCATTTTCTAACTGAAAAAAAGCTTTCTCTTTGATAAAGATGTCATGCAAATATTATTTTTGCTAACTACAAAAATTAATACAAATTCAACTCCAATTCAGAACTCATTAACTTCTATTTGTATGGTATTAAAATGTAAGTTGTTCAAGAAGCAGAGTTCCTATCAGAGAATATGAAATGAAATAATTTATTATTTAAGGGAAAAAAGTTAAATTTATTGTACATTATTATCAAAGCTACCAATCAAATAATCTTTGTTCAAAAACAATTGTAAAGCAAAATAACAATTATGTTGTACAAAATATTGAAAAATCAAATATTGAAATGAGAACCTTGAAGTACCATAGTAATACTAATCACTTAAGACACAAAAACGTAACAGTTTTCTAAAGGAATTAAAAATAAATAGGAAAAAAATAGCAGTAAATGTATATGTGAATTTTATTCCAACCAACTGAATACAAATTTGCAAAACTTTTAACAGAAACCAATAATCATTTGTAAGCAATATCTTTGATGGATAAAAGGAACCTCCTGTGATTTGATACAAAAGACATAAACAAAATACAGAAAAAATGTAAACAAATATATAACAATACCCAGATTAAATCTTTCAATGCATTGAGAAAATGGCAGTGGCTCATGGAACAGTTGGCTCTGATTCATAAAATGCATTTAGTTAAAAGTTTCTAGTTGTTATCAATCAAATTTATGTTCTTCAGACATGACGATTTCAGTTCACAAGAATAGTTTTTAAAAAGAATAACTAAAATTTAAAAATTTATGTAAGGCAAAATAAAACCTAAAACTCTGGATAAAATGCCTTGTGGGATTATTTCTAATACAGAGTTTATGAAGATCATATGTGAAAGTCAGCAAGTTGTTCATAATTTTTGATCATTTAGTCTTTTTATCTTAAAAATAAACACCTATTTCCTTAAAATGTATCTGCTCGCCAGTTTGTGATTTCTCTTATTTATGTAATTGTTGCATTACGAATTCTTTGTTTGCTAGTATAGAAATTTCTACAAGGGTCACCACACCTACATTATAAAACATTTTGTTGAATTTCGTGCACTTTTTTGTGACGTAGAAATAATGTTCTAGATAAAAGCAAATAGTTTAATATCTTAAAATCCCTTAAAATTAACTGAATTTCAACAGTGCAAGAAACAGCAAATATATAAGCTAGCTGGCATGCATTTATGCACACTGAATGAATCTTGCAAATTAAATGTTTAAATAATTTTATAAAAAATTTATTTAATCTTTGGAAATAATAAAGTCTCTGTGGTAGTAAATCTTCAACTTCATGACAACATATAAATATATTCTAACGTAACCACAACAGTCCTATGTTGTTAATTGACAGGTACTTTTCATTTTGTAGTAAAATGGTTCATTTCATTTGTGATTTACTGCTTTTTGAAGTCTGCATGAATGTTACACGAAGTATCAATAAAGTGGCAAACAATAAAAAATTTACTTTTTGCTCTCTTAAAACAGAATGTAGAATTAATATATCAATTGCATATTTAATCATTTAAATGAAAAGCACTGCCCTCACATTATCAGAATGTCAGTATAATAACTCTTCTTGACTTTATCTATGCAAGAATGGATTAAACGAGGTAGCTAATTACATTATTACTTACATTTCTTGTATCAATAAGCTCTCCAATTGCTGTAAAGCATAATGACTGAAATCTACTCTGAGACTATTTAAAAATTTTGTCTCAAAGATAAAATATACTAGTATATTCTATAATTTTATATACTAGTTTGAAAGATTAACAAAAAAATCCACCTCCACACTGATGCCAGAGCCACTGCATACTTCAGAAAAATGTCTTTCAAATCGTACACATTCACATACACGGTTCACAATATTTCTGAATAATAGCATTTCATATTGTTAACACCCATTTTCAAATATTTTTAAACAAGTTATTATGCAACTATAAAATATAAAACTCAACATCCAGCACACAGTCATTTACACAGTCCTTTAAAATGTAAAATCAAATATTTTTTTTCTTCATAAACAGAACACTCTTTAAATATATACTTCTTGTATCTAAAAATATTTTATTCCATGCTATCTTTCAGCTAAAATATGTACACGGTGTGCTTATATTCTCATAAAAACAGGACAGACTATTTTGTGAAACTGAAATAAGTCTGTAGTAAGATAAACTGAACCATAAGAGTGAAGAGCAATTGAATCATGTAAACTTGCTTGTTCAGAACTATTATTCACACAGCAAGAATGTACATCATAAGTAATATGCCAATAATAATCTAAGTAGCAAAGCCTGAACCTGGAAATGTTATGTGGTGAGATTAACATGCAATTTATTAAGTAACTGAAAATTCTTATGGCACAAGGTTACAATGTTACTTATATTACCTATCCAGTTGTATAAATTTACAAGATGTAACTACATCTGAAACTATAATGAAAATTTAATGTCTCATATGTCCTTAGGAGTGAACATAACCAGTTCTAAAATATGGACATTTTGAAGTACAATAAAGAGACAATGCAATTTGTATAATTAATTTATTATTCAGTTTTACAAGCAAACAATGATAGTACATACCAAATATCACCAATATCAATGCATTCACCATTCCAAGCAAACTATTTTAAATGCTATCTGATTTTGCAGAATATGAAAGTTTGAAACTTTTTCACACCAAAAATCCTCTTATCTGCATTGTCATATTTGAAGAACTATAAACAATTTTCTAAAAAATAAACCCATGAGGGCCATTTTTCTAGAAAATAAACCATCAAATGAGGGCAGTTTTAATTCAGCAAATGAAGTTACAATATGTGAAGACCACTTAAAGAATTCACTGATCATAAGACCTAATTTATTTTATTATTAACACATATGATCAATTTATGAATTAAATAAGAAATAAAATAAAAGTGAAGGATTGTGTTCTTTGGGATATGAATTAATTAATTCAAATAATAAGAACCACAGAAAAATTATTGGTGATACCTGTTGTGCACTATATAATAGTGAGTAACAATCACAGTTCCAAACAAATTTATAAATGTCTGAATTTGAAAACACACTTTGTTAAAGATTTAATATGCTCCATCACTTATCAGAAGTATTCACTGACAAGCAAAAAATAAGTGACAGAACAAACTAGTCTGTTGAGGTAAACAAACAACAAGCAACGTGTTAAGCGCTTCAGTATTGGAAAGCAATGGCCAGTCACAAACAAATGTAGGCTTTATAGCACACTACATCAATTTGCACACTCAGTGGCAAATAGGCATGGATTGTTGAGACAAATTCTCTCACTGAAACAATTTCATTTCAAAAACATATTTATTTCTCAAGTTTCTCTCAAGAAATTATTAAACCATTAGGAAGAACGTTTTCTTTAAGTTTATACAGCAAATAATCTCAATTCAATTAATCCATAAGAGAAATTGATGGATCTGCCACTATGCGAGCGGTTTCTGGCAGACAAATTTTTGTCTCAGAGCAAATTGATGTATTTACCACTCAATTGCACTGGTCCTACTGTTCAGAAAACAAAAAACACAGAAGTAACATGCAGAGGGGATGGTGGTGTAACATCATTAGACGAGCAAAGAGGCAAGTACAGCTGGAATCATAGCAATGCTTGTCTTCACAATCACCTGCGTTTATAACAGTCATCATTACGGGTTTATCAATAAAAGCAGGTAACACCACAATGCACTCAGTAGTGAATTCCTACAAGTTCATTTTCACAGAAAGAAACATTTCAATTATGTCCTCCTTTGCAAACAACTACATAAAAGCTTCTCTTGGTGCTTTATTAAATTGTGAGCATTTTCTTATCTGTTCAGTCTTTCTTGATACTACAGACATCCTCTTTTGCACTGCTGCCAAACTGCATTAACACTGATGTAAATAGGTTCATGATACTGAAGATGCAGCATATCAATGTCAACAATTATAAAGATTAATAACTAATTAAATTTTGATATTTACTTATATGTTGTGGTTATTTAACACCTTAGCACAGATGCACAAGGCAAGAAGTCAGTCTCCATGTCTTGCATCACTCAACACCACTGGACAAGAAGCTAAATGTAAATGTTTGTAACTCAAAAACGAATAGGTGTCCAATGGCCACTCGCTTCATCCCGTCGATAATAGTGCGGTCTGTTGTCACGGAAAACAGTCACTGCAGGGAATGGATGTTCCTGGATATATTTTAATGTTTGCCGCACCTGGTGAAAACAAAAAGAAATGTTATTTATAATTTTTACTTTCTCAGCAAACTTGCAACATATATTGAATCCTCACATGTATACATGCTTAACCCAATTTTCACAAGTTTCTTTACTTAAACCATCTAAGGGTGATATTACAGGTGCAATCACCTAAGTTCTAGGAGAATTGTGGTCTGACAATAAAACAACCTCAAAAGACACAGTTGTAAGATAAAAGACATCAGCTTTATATTTTATTGAACCATCATGACAATACTTCGTTATGCAATTTACAATAAAGTAACAGAAATATTAATATCACATCAGTTAATTCAAAAAGTACATAAAAAATATATTTTTGCACCAGTTTTGGGAGACATTTTAATTTTCCTACATGCATTCAGTACATGGAGTTCTCTATTTCAGTATTAATGTTGTCTGTCCTCCTTGATAATTTTTCTCATCTGTGAACATCTTGAATTTTCTTTTTCATAAGTAATTGACTAGTCCAGAGTGCAAAAGCTGATTTTGAAACAAATTTTGTTATATTGTGTCTTATATTTGTTTTTGTAGCGTGAGCTTGCAAAGAAACTCTTAACTCATCAAAGTAAAAGTGGAAAACAGACAAATTTGTTTTGCATCTTAATTACCATAGTTGAATAAAATATGTGTAACATGAATCATCATTCCAATTATCTTTCTGTATGTATGTCCAAATTATTTGCTCTGTTATCAATACAAATAAATGATTATGATAATTAGTATTCAGAATCAACAGCTATTAAATTTCCCAAAACACAAGTCATTTTTGGATGAAAATTAATGAATTGTCAAAAGAGATAAAAAAAAAACTAAGAATATGAAAAAGATATAAAAGCATTAGTCAAGTAGTTATTTTTAGTGTAACTCTCCAGATAGGAATAATCATAGTTCATTGAAATATTATCTGAATGACTTTCCATAAATTTGATAACACAAAAAAATGTACTTCATTCCTTTAGATTTTATAGTCAAAACTATTTAAATTCTAATGCTAGAATGTGTTTCATTTCAACTCCTGGCATCATTTTGACAGCACAGTTTTGACTTCTGGTGATATTTAAGTGCTTGAAAGTTTTTCTATAGATCCAAGTTAGTGATTTCTAGGGGGCAGATTTTGATGACCTAAAACCACCAAAAATTATGAATAAAATGTTCTTACAATGTTTTAAAAATGCTTTAAAAACAAAGAAAAATGACGTAAAAAAATGTGATCAAAACCAGTTTGGATGAAGAACTCAAGCTGTCAGATACGTCAGTGATGCAATCAAAGTTTCTTCTATTCATTCAAATGAACTCAGCTTTTAGACTTTTTGGTTTGGACTGCTCTTTACCAGGAAATCTCTGTCTTTAGTTTTCCCGAAATCAGTTGAACTGATAATGGCACTGAAACGTGTCACAGGAACCTTAGATTACATACTCACAATGACAGATATTAAAATTTCCAAGGGAAGAAATCAATTAGGATACTCAAGAATTCTGTAGAGAATGTTTGTTCCATTTCGTAAATTTTATTTAAAGCAACTACCATTAAAATGATATTAAAATCTATTAAATCAGTGAAAATGCATTAAAAATGCTGAGAAAAAGGTAAAAAATTATTTATTAGTCAAAATCAAAAAAGAAAAATGCAAAAAAGACATAAAATTGTGTCACTTCCTTTAGTAATAACATAAAAATAATTTTTATACTAAATGGCATTTATCTGAAGTGGAAAAAAAAAAAAAAAAAAAAAAAAAAAAGCCATTTCATTAAAATCCTCCTCCTAGTGATTAATGACCTTATTTACTGGGTGTTAAAAGTACTGAAGTACGTATATTTTCTGATAAATAATCAAATTTATTTAGAACATCTGAAAGGCATCATTTCAATTCCTTCAGTACTATCCCATAGCTTTTGTTTTATATGATTCAACACTGAAAATGTTCAAAAGTGTTTCCTAGTCTTTCGGACTGGTTCTAAAGAATGTACATTTCTTCTACTTTTATAATTCCTGGCCTTTTAGTACAGTACAAACACATTGATAAAAGCATGAGTTGTTTCACAAGAGTACTGTAAGTATATCACTGAATTTTGAAAGTCAAATCATTATTAATTATTATATTATTACTGCAGAAATATTGTGGAAATCTATGTAGATAGGTACATAGATATAATCTTCCTAATACAAATGAATTTTACACAAAAATTCAGATTTTCCATTTCAGCATACATGTTATGAGGATTGGAAGGGAAGGAGGAGGGAGGGATAATTCTAGGCATTCAACCAAGTCCCAAATCAATAAATCTGATGTAAATCAAAATATCTGCTATTTTTATTCCATTTAAAAATTCATGACTTTAATCTGACCTGATTTCTTCAAATCATTAAGAAAAGTTTAGAAACGAAATTTCATGCTACAGGAGGGTATTTTGCACTTAAGGTGATTCTAAGGTCAGATTTAAGCAATTTTTACAGTCACCATCTCGTTTCATGATTTTAGAATTGATTTGGATATTTGAGATTTGAGAGGAAAGCAAATTTTCTCCTTCTATCTTAAAAAAAGTTGCTTTAGAATTACACGTTTAAAAGCATTTCATGGAAAATTGTATTTGTAAAATAAAACAGAAGAATAGAGGTGATAAAGAGCTATTTTTACTTCCAAAGTAAATGTTCTAGAACAGTACATTGCAAAAAAACTTGAAGAATTCAACATAAAATCTTGATTTGCAGTTAATGGTCACTAAAATATTTGTGCCAATGTTTTCCATATTGTGGAAAGATATATATTTCTCAAACAAAAACAAGAAACCTCTGAATAATGTAGCCATGATTTATGCATGAGAACACAAAGTAGAGATTGATCATAGTTAGAGGTCGGAAATTTGTGCAATGGCATGTTTTTGTTAATGGTCGTATCTTCCTGAAACTTCAAATATGTATTTTTCATGGCAAAATATTGAAAATAAAGTAAGAATTGTTTTGTAAATGATGCACGTTTTGCATATTTAGAGCTTTTTGGCACATAAATTAATGTTTTTGCATATTTTTCGACTTTTTGCCCGAACACTAAAATAATAATTTCCATGGAAAAAATGTATTAATATAAGTCATGAACTTTCTTGTTGCTTCAAACATATTAGAACAATGAGTTTCAGACTACTGATGGCCAATGCCACCAAAGTAATATCTGCTGTCATCAGTTGTCATTGGTTTATAGCCAAGAGTTGACATCACTTTCTTTTGGCATCCTCAGATTAATCTCGCATGGCAAGACATCCTCTTTCCCAAACCTTCCCATCCTCCCTCCTTCCCTTGGTTATTCTGTTTCTCTATGTGGCAAAAGGATGTAATGTCATTGTAAAATATGTGACCAAATGCTGCATATCTTAACAATTTCTGTGCATATTTCAACATTTTTGTGGCATATTTCAGAACTTAACTCTTGCATACACTTCCCAGCTCTAATCATAGTAGAAGGACCTGGGGTGTATTCTAAAAATGATCTTTAAAACAATGTTTTAAAGATCATTTTTAGTCTATGTAAAGTCATTGTCATTTTTGATCTTCAAGCCACACATGTTTACGTCATATAATGAGCCAAGTCAGCCATATGAAAATAAATACAATGAAAATAGAGTTTTTAACATTCCCCAACTAGGGGTTTATTGTCTGATGATTTGTTTGAAAAACTAGTAGTTTGAAAAGGAAATTCTTTTCATTTGAGTTGGTCATATTTTTTATATTATTTTATATTTGAAAGTGTTTTTGTGAAAGTTGAAGTGGAAGTGTCTCATATTTGAAAGTTTTTAGTTACAGTTCAGATATTTATGTCAGTCAATTAGTAATTTATTGTAATTGACAATTACAATATATTGTTACAATAAAAATGTTATAATGCAAAACTGATGCTTGATTTTGTTTTACTGTATTTTGAATATTTGAATTATTTTAAATATGTATGTATTTAGCAATTCAAAACCTAATGTATTTTGAGTATGTATTTAAATACTTATTTACAAAGTATTTTGGCGAAGTATTTAAATACTAAATTTAAAGTATTTTGCCCAACCCTGACTATATGTACAGTACAACAGTTCTTTACATATCAAGAATCAAAAAAAAAATTGGTTCTAAACCACAACACGTGAATAGCAAATATTTAAATGGAGGTGGGGCCTCTTTCTTGGAGCCTTGCTACTGTATGACACCTGCATCATAAGCAGTGATGCAATGAATAACAGAATTACATTGGTATATGCAGTATGAGAATAGATGAAATAACATAATTGAATATTTCCATTTTTCAGACAAAATTTAAACTCTTTCATTGTTTTTGTATTTTGCCCCAAGTTCCTGGGTATCAAACAAAATTGTACATTTCTCACATGAATGGAGGCTGCATGGTTTTTTTTCAATTTGTGTGCTCATTGAAAATTAGTAACATAGATAATTTTTATCCTCACAATTATTACAATTTTTAGGTTTTTCTATAAATAACTGAATCACAAACCTGCATAACAAAATGTGGTGATTCTACTTCAGGTGAAGTGGATAGATGTTGCAGAATGAAATCGTCAGACTGTTCTAACCATAGATCCACTCCTCGTAAAGGTTCGTAGTTGAAGGGGCCAATACGCAACATACCTAAACTGCAGTCATAGATGTCCAAAACCTGAAAACAAGTCTATAACAAATATGTCAAACACAATAAGAAATAAAATAACAAAATCTTCACTTTCAAATAATATTTTTTTCCATTACAATAATTTATTATTTAACTGATGTTTGCTTTTTAAAGAATTGTTCAACCAACTTATGTAAATCTCACTCACTCTTAAAGCTACATTTAATTAAAGGGAAAATGAAAATCCCCTCTTTGACAAAGAACTCTCAATCATGTTGGTGAAAATAAAGCTTTGAAGTGAAGACTTTGTTATTTGTGTTGGTTTTTCATTATTTGCTAATAGAATCTCCCAAAATAAAACTTATCAAGATGTACATTAGTAATGTGTGTGATAAATCAGGCCAAAGCCAAAAGTATAAAGAAAATATGTAAGAAAATAATGTAATATTAATTCTAAGGGAAAAAATTACAGCCGGTTCTTCCACTGATGGAGCAATTAAACAAAGGATAAATTTCTGTTATACTGTAAAAAAAGTGTCACACAATTTACAATTTGTTTGACACCCTGCATGAAAATACATTAAATTTCAGCCCCCAATTCTTAAAAGTTAAACTTAAAAAGATCTGTTTCAGTTGGAAAAAATTTTAGTTGAGTGACCAATTATAGTTTCTTGGCATTAGAAATATTTAACTGAAATTAGGAACTACAGTAAGATGGATGGAATATTATGTACTTCTGAAACATAATATAAGAATCACATTTGGTGATATCATGCTGGCAATCTGAAGAAGAATTGGGAGGAATCCTTATAATAGGAAAGGGACGAAGACTCATCATTGTGCATGGAGGAAGTGAAGTATTTGTAAATGACGGTCTTCTTATTTTTGTATTGGGACAAGCAAAGGTGATTATCGTATGACTATGAACTTTGAAAAGTTTGCCAAATGGCTTCAAGAATATATCCTACATCTTAGTAAAACAAGTGTTACAGTGATGGACAATGTTTCTTACCACAATGTCGCAGAAAATAAGAAACCACCAGTGTTTTGCTGAAGGAAGAGTCGGGAAGTTGAAAAACTCAATATGGAGTATGTACCTTCCCTAACAAAAGTTAAACTTCTGCAGATTGTTGGGTAAACAATCACCCCTAAAAGGTATGTAGTAGATGAAAGGGTCATGCAGCATGGTCACATACCCCTTCGTCTTCCTCCATACCATCCTGATTTGAATCCCATTGAATTGGAATGGGGTTTTATCAAGAACACTGTTTCACAACAATATGTGAATTCATTTCTAATGAGAGGAGTTATAATATCTCAGAGATATTTATTTGAAATTAATAAAAATATAATAGTGAAATACGATAAGTTAAGGGAAATTAAAGAAACGTGACGGTGAGGGATATACATTGCTTACATAAAAAGGACATGACGTGCTATTACGTATTTATAATACATTAGTTATTTAAATTAAATAAATAAATAATTTAATAAGGCATTATTGAGAAAGAACAAAAGAACTTAATATAGTACAAAAAGAGAAGAACAGAATAGCATTGAATATGCAAGAAAACAATAGAGAAAACAAACATGATCGGGATGAGGATTATTAGCTACTGAAAATTTCAGACAATATTGTACCTTGGGTGAGTACACATGTAGAACCGCAAGACGGATAATGTGTGTGAAAGCTCCAGGCGAGTATAGACAGGTGTTAGGTGTCTAATGATTATATAGTTGTGAGTAATGAACTAATGGACGTCGAGTTAAGAAGGAAATAGAATCACAGAATGAGACCAGACGTAAAAAGTCACAATAGACAATATTTATGATGGCACAATTTCCAAAGCTGGAAGTGTGAGAAAATTAGAAGATGTAAACAATGTAGTTCCAGCCAGGTGAATGACTTACATGGAAACCCAGGACAATGCCAAGAGTGCACATGTCATCTACACAGGGAAGTGCCCATAATTCAAGTAATTGCAAAGACGTTCACATGAAATGTACAAGACCAAAACTGTAGTAGTTCTTTGAAGAGTATTATTAAGATAAATAAGTCAGAATTCAAGTAAAAATGGCTATATTAAGAAATATTTTCAAAGTATAAAAATAACAGATCCGAAAAGGGTATAGAAAATTCAATTCTTTTATTTTCGAAAAATTTTACAAAAGTTTAAATAAATGATTTTTTTTTTTTTTATTTAGAAAAAATTGATTAAAAAAGTGAAAAGAGATATTAATATCCATATAATATTTATTAGTAAATTAAAGTGAGAAAGAGAAGTTATTCTTTCACTAGATTCTACAGAAAATTTGTGTCGAAAACTGTTTGAGGAATATTCATTTGATCAATGAAAAAAATGCTGTAGTCATGTACAACCCACAAAATCTTTCAAAATCCCAACCTTCATCCAAAAGAACCCACACCCTACGAGACGAACTGCAATAGTAATCCAAAAGACAATTCTACATTCTCATACCCTTCATATCCTTAACATAAGACAATTCGAACATTTATCCTTAACTTAAGACAATTCAAACATTTATCCTTTACTTAAGACAATTCAACAATTGAAAATACCACAGTACAAATCATGGCACAGACAGGACCAATTTATTTCTCTTTACAACAGTCCAAGAATGCACTCTGGCAAAGATAAACTGGACCACATCCTAGACAAGGACACTTCAACGATTCCACTGCGTTCCTATTATCAAGTAATAGACCAACTGAAATATCTTTTAAATTTTCTACTATTGTGTAATCCTCTATAAGATGCTTCTCTTTTTCTTAACAAGACAGGAACACGCCTGAGAATGAGCGTGCAGGACAACACATCCATGGCAACAGAAATTAAATTGCTCACTTCGCCCCAAAGGTAATGAATATGCCAAAAATATATTATACTTCGATTTTTCTATCGTGGCTGATGACATTAGGTCATTGTTACATCTCCTGCCTTATAAAATGAATATTTTTAAATAATTCATGAACGTCCTTCTCAACAGGGCTTATGGCCTCAGAAATGTGCTTGCCACTGTTAAAAATCCCAACATGGAAATACAAATATAAGATTCTTTATCACTAATACAATTTTCTTCAATATTTTCTTTGAAAAGTTGAATTTAGTGGAACTGTGATACAATTAATAACATAATCTATTATATGTGAACAGAAACACCACCATTATTTGTAACCTATTGATTTCTTAACTACTATTCACTCAGTGACGAGTTGCTACTACTACCTTATAACTGCTTTGTGAACTGTTTTGTGTGTCCAGTCTCACCTGCTGTCCCCCTGCAAGATGCCTAGCACACCGAAGAGCCAGGTCGGGCCCTTTGTCAGGGAACTGTGCAGGAAACAGCTCACCAGTCTTGATATTGATGCCTGTTACCAAAAAGATGTCAAATTGAGTGTTGCAAAGGTTTTAACATGTCAATTTATACAGCTGTACGTACAATCTAACTAAATCACATTCATTGTGTGAAAATGGTTTTTATTAATGAATATTTAGGTAATTAACAATATAATTAATTAGATACTTCATTACATAATTATTCATGATAATTCTATTGAAAGAAAATTATGAATAAAGTAATTGAAATTATTTTCTGAAAGTGGCAATTATCAAAATTTAAATACATAAGTATGTGCATGAAGAAAAACTAAATGAACTGGAATATTTTTATTCAGTTAAGAATAATATGAGTAGTTTAAATGCTTACCCACTCCATACAGGATAGGCCAATGAATGCCACCCCGAATAGTGGTGTTCACCTCTCCTACACATGCCATGGTCAAGTCAATCTCCACAATCTGACGATGGAATGCATCTGAAATTTAAATAAAGTATTACAATCAAGAAATACCTTATTTTTGATTAGAAAAGGGAATATCTTAGCAGGAGATACCTATTTACATAATTTTTCAAAATAATTAACTAGAGGTAAAAGAATTAGAATGGAATAAATTTAATGTGTTGGTTCACAATACAATCTCAGTCCTCTACAAGAGTCTGCACATACATTTTTAATATTTTAAATTGTATGTTAATGTAATATTACCATAGAAGTGCGCAACCTAAAACAAAGGGGATTCACGCAATAATCGCAGCTAGTTTAAATTTCGCGCCAGGAAGTAACATTCAAACAATATTCTCGAGAATGATCAGCGGTATTTTTGTTGTTGTTTTGTGTGTGTGTGTGTGTGTGTACATATGTACACACACAATAATTAATTAAATAACAAGTCAGTGAGTTAATGGCAACAGTATACCACAAATGTTGACATTTACAACTAAGTGCAAGTAAAACGCCGATTTTTTTATTTTTATTTTTCATATATATATATATATATATATATATATATATATATATATATATATATATATATATATATACACACACACACACACACACACACACACTTACGCAATAACACTTACTCAAACATAGATACTATAGCAGCATACCGATAGACTATTGTGCTTATCTGTTTATCATCACTGTAAATATTTAAATGTATACGTACACTATATTAGTTGTTTTACCTGGCATTTAACGTTTTTATGGAAATAATACTTTTTACTACGGAAGGCAACGGGGGGAAGGAGTTTCAAAATTTTCAGGGGGAGCACGCTCCCGTCTGCGCGCACATCGATGGTTAAAACGATTCCCGCCGTTGCGTCGGGCTAAACGCGAGGAAGAGAAAGAAGGACCGGCGAAGTAGCAGCCTAGTGGCGAATTCTCCGATTCACCGCGTATACCGCCGGTATACCCAGTAATGCGGAGTGTATAAGAAATATTTCATACGTTTGATTATCCACTGAAAAGTTATTGAGATTTTGCAAGCTTTAAAAGACATGCGAAAAAATAACTGCTTTGCTACCGAGACCCAGTCAGTCTTCCGCATCCGTTAGCGCTATGAAGTGCGAAGGAGTGAGAAGTTTCAAACAGTTCTTAATGCTGTCCAGAGAATTCGCTAGCGCAGACGAAGGGACCGCATGCCAGCCGCGATTACGTATGGCTCCTTACGTTTGAAGGGTGGGGATAGGGAAGGATGCGCGTCTGGGGGGTCGGTAGGCACCGCAAAATATTGAGGTGAACAGATCCTAATGATCCAGAAGTTATTGGTTTGTGTAATTGTCTTACAGAAAATTATTAAGTACGGAATTTCTTAGTATTGGGATTTCAGAAAAGCTCGAAATACAAGACAACGCCAGAGGTAGCTTCCGTAAAGAGCAGCATACTTGAAATAATGAGCAGGATTCGCCACTGGGCAGCCCCGGCTCAGAATGTGTGGCGACGGCGCGGCGCCGCGCTGCCCGGCAGGCAGATAAAAGTGTGACAGTATTGGACGTTATTGAAATGATTATTGATGCGCGGGGGAGCGCGCCATCCGTCTCCGTCAGGGCGGCCCCGGGAGGCCCCCTCGGCGGGGCCATTACTCACGCGCCCCCCTCGGGCCCTCCCCCTCACATATGGATGCAGGGGGACAGGGCGCCTATTTGTCAAAAACCATGGGACAGCGCGCTATCTGAATCTCCCGGGAGGCATTCCAAGCAATCCCCGTGTTGCACACAAGGAAAGATATACATCACACGGACGCTGCCGTTATCTTCTGCAGATCGGTTGTAGGCGATACAATTCTCTTTCCGAGCGAGCCATGTATCACGTATTCTAAACGGTTTATGACGGAGTAACTTGGAGTTAAAGCACACGAATCTAATTTCCATCTTCCAGGATATGTAGAGGAAGTAACTCATGATAAGAGGTTGCATGAATTATACTGATGAATGGATACAGCTTTTTAAAAGACGCTTAACAAAAACCAGGCGAATTCCTCATTCAAATGTGTACAAAGTAATAAAAATCACAATAATTCACGTTAATCCTTTGACTGAAGAAGTGATTAGATCGCTATTCCGTGTTGAAAACAGTGTTGACTTTCAGGAGAAAAAATACTGTTTAAGTATTTTTAAGTTACATTTTTAAGTATTTTTAAGTATTTTTAAGTTACATTTTCCGTATTCGCGTATTTTACGTAGTTCTTAGCATATTAACAACTTCTGTTCGACATTGTTGTAGCCAAGCAGGAAAACTGGATTTTATTTTTAATCTGAAGACGTTTTGAGATAATTTAAAAAACAACACGAAAGTAAAAGAACTGTCAGTTCTAGTTAATTAATGAGATTTGCTCAAACAGTCCGAAGCTTCCGAAAGCCGACACAGACAAATCTTCAACAACATTAATCATACAATCACATATCAATGTACATGACAGGCTGCGACAGTGATGAACTCTTCAATGGCGAGTCATAGCTCACGGTTACTCTTGGGTGAACTGACAGCAGGCATGGAACAATGAACTGTCCCATTCATTGATTGAAATGCCTACTCTCGCATTGTCAAGGTAAAAATGGAAATTAACTTCATTAACTGGGCGTGGTTGGATTGTCAAATGCGGTATACAAAAACGTGGAAGCTAACTTAACCAGTTCATTAACGCCGTTTTAATTTTAACGCCATTAATGACACCACATTTTGCAACTTGATGAAAGTAACATTTTAGCTGCAGTACGTCGACGAATGATGCCACTGGAACAAAAATAGATCCACAGACGTGTAAGTACATCCTCAAGTTTCCAAGATCTGTGTAGCGCGACATTTTATCTGCCTAACGAGGATACCAACTCGGTCGTTGCATCAACAACAAAAACAGGCGATGATACGAGGAGGTCGGAGTTTATCTGGGCGAGGCAAAGTCAAGTAAGCAGTTTCTCTCGCAGAGGACTGCCCTCGCGCCTCGAGATGTTCTTCGCAATCCGGGAATTGAACAATATTAGGCGTAACTCGCGAAAACTAAATTATGGCCGCGACGTTTAAGTATTTTGGGAGCAGTAGCTGACCTCAAGGTCAATTGCTTCGTTTTCAGAGGAGAGAGCAAGGTCGGAGACCAGCAGCGAAAGAGCCTTCGGTGAAACCGGAAACGGAGCCGCCTCCGGCGCTGCGGGCCCCGGCAGGCGCCCCGAGCCTCTCCTACATCGCCCACGAGGCATCAATACGACGCAATGAGGCAGGACTATCGACTTATATTTTAATACTAATATAATTTCCATTCCCAGCTCTATTTTGAACTTTATGTTAAGTAATAAGTCAATTTTCAGGAAATTCTCAGAAAGTATGTTCGACTGAAAAAAACTAAGGCCAAGGAGTACAATTCCTTTCGTACATAATACAATTTAATCATAAAATATATTTTAGAACGTTACCATAATAGTACACCATTAAGAGCCCTAAAATACGATTGAGAAAATGAAAGGCGTTTACATAAACAATAAACACGATACTAATTGATGTAAAAGAAAGTACTGAACATGAGTGACGTGTAACAACCGTTATCTACCGAACGTTCAACTACCGTTTGGTATGCACACACCGCTATTTATTTTACTGCTCATGTGAATATCATAGTTTGGATTTTCTCATGTTATGTTCTAGCATTTTTGTACTGTTTTCTACACCATCTTCACACAATTTATTTTATTTTGCCTGAGAATTAGTTGCCATGGACAAAACGCGCATTCGCAACAGCAAGGGGCGGAGGGAGATTTCACTTCTTCCCAATTGTGATTCAAATGCTATTGCCGGATCTTCCATTCTTCTGACAGTCTTCCATCTGCAACTGGACGCAAAGGAGAATATGACATCCTTAAGAATGCACATTTAGGCATAAAACTTTAATTGCGTACATAAATGATACTAATTGATTTAAAAAGCAAGATTATGGTATTACCCTGTTTGAAATCTCTTCGTACTTCTGTAGAGCACTTTGGAAGTCACTGAGGTCATTAGGTGAAACCCCCCTCCTTGCAGGCACGCACCGCCACTGATTTAGTCTTCATTAACTCATGTAAACGTATGTACGAGTAGTATGTCCTAGCGCACTGTACACGCAACTCATCGAGAATAACATGTCAGTTCACAATTTGAATCAATACTTAACAATAAATTATATTTTGGATCGTACCTTTTACGTTACGATGTTTTTGAGGAAACTGCAAATAAATGCGAGTAGTAACAACAAGAAATTAGATTAAGCTTTCAAAATAGTGCTACAGATTTGTGAAACTTATTTTTATGAATACTCAAGTTGGCATAGTTATTCCTACCAAAATGAACGATAATTTTAATTTAATTTCTATAATTTGTATCAATTCACAAGATTATTGTTTCCTTACGACTTTCTGATTTCGATACTTTCGATACTGATTTCGACTTTCTGATTTCGACTTTCTGATACGATTACTGTGTGTGCAAGTGCAATAATAAACTGCTTCGAGTCTCCGAAGTTTTCAAATTCAAAATTGTGATCCTCCTCTTCGAAAGTTTGGCAAACCTTGGGCTAGCTTCTAGAACAGTGATGTCATGGTAGCTGTCATCAGTGAGAGTCGGTGGCCTATTGAAATCTCCCCTCTAAGCAGTTGACTACCTCACCACCAGACAGAGGGAGTGAACGTAACCATAAAATTTACACGTATGATACGATTAGGTGATGGTTAAAAAATGAATTAAATGGTGTTTGCTATTATGTTTATTAACGTTATAACTTTTCTTTTCTGTACACATCCTCTGCTTTCAAGAACAAATTAATTCAAATCATTTCACGAAAACACAGGTCTCAACAGCGCCATCGCTCTCTGACAGCGCTAATCACGCCTTTCACGCTAGATGCGCGGATAAGCTCGTGCCATACGGTATCTTGAGGCGTGCTCTACATTGTAGGCAACCTGGACATCACTGATATAGACACGGGAAAGAAATAATGCCAGCAATAATTGCATTTAGTAAATATACCCAAGCCAGAAGTAGTTACATTTTGTGTGTGATGTGCACTTGTAGCACTTAGTTGTAACAACGAGGGGGGGGGAGGGTCGCGACGTAACGGCCAGCGCAGTCGCCTTCCACCACTGGGGTTTGGCTTCGATTCTCCGTCAATTTATTAGAACTTGTAACGGCCAAAGAGCTCTTCGCAGTTTCACTCCGGGTTCTCCTGTTTCTCCTGCCTCTCATTCCACATACTCCATCACCGCTCACCTCTTCATCATTGTTGCTATCGTCTACCAATTAGATCGCTACTCAAGGGCCTCTAAGATCTCAGCAGTAGAAGGACCCTCTAAACCCCCAATGAATGAACGAATGAAATGACACCCTGAGTGTGGGCGTGGGTACTCACGCATGATGTTGTAGAAGAGCTCCTCCGAGTAGTGTCGGCTGTCGGAGAAGCCGCCCACCAGCTGCAGCTCGAGGCGGCCGTCGGGGTAGGCCATGGCCAGCTCCTGCACGCGCTGCACCATGGTGGACACGGCCTCGTCGGTGCCCGCGCCGTCCAGGTGCGCCAGCGCCACGGCGCCCGACCCTGCGCACCACCACGACGCTCGTCACCTCACGGCAATTTTCAATTCAATGTGCCTTATACTTTGGACAAAACAGGAATAAATCTATGTGAATGATCTTGGCTGTCCGGGTGACGCCGCGTCGAAGGCTGTGTTGCCGACGTTTCGACCGTCTTTTCGTGGTCTTCCTCAGGGCTGGTCTGCCGAACCAGCCCTGCAGACCAGTCTGAGGAAGACCACGAAAAGATGGTCGAAACGTCGGCAACACAGCCTTCGACGCGGCGTCACCCGGACAGCCAAGATCATTCACATGACTCCGGCCGCGGAAGCCTACGACTTCACTTATGAATAAATCTATTCTGTTGCGCAAAATCGAAGTAAATTTATTTACACTTGCGCCCCGCTGCACACCAATTCACACCGCTCCAATCCGCCTTCATTTTATTAAAAAGAGAATAAAACTATAGATTTGTATCAACAAACAAAGGATACATTCTTCTTTGTACGAATAAAATAACGATCTCAAAAGAGTTGCCTACATTTTACCCAACAAAATACGCAACCGTTCATTGAGAACTTCATCAAAATCGGTTGTCAGATTGTGAGATTAGCCCAGAAAAACATACAGAAAAAATGTAAAAAAAAAAAATGTGTTTTATTTCTTGTACATAAACATGTGAGATAATACAAATATCTAGCTTTTTTTAAATTCACGGACACACTCAATTTTATTAATGTATGTTAGTTACCAAAGAAGAACACAAATTCTATAATTTTCCGTATTAAACTCAGACCTGGGTTCTGATTTACATAATTGTTTCTATGCTCCTTCATTTAGGGCAGTCATGCCACACATCAAGATTTTTGCGAAGGGGCAAGAACGTGGTTGAATAGCGAATTCTTTCCTTGTTTTCATTTTATTTTATTTTTTACTAAGTCATTTTTATTTGTTGCATAAAGCAACAATGTGAAATAAATTAACAAGTCTCTATAACTTCTCGTTTACCGGCGGGCAGCTCTTTTAACACAAAACATCTTTTGACATTGTAAGCTCCTATCCTGAACATAAAAGATACACCCAATTATTGCACAGTTAAATGCTACGAGCTAACGAGTGCTAAAACAAGATACTTCAATTCAAAATGTTTAATTTGATCTCGTTTGTCAATATGAAGCCTGACTGATATATTATTTCATTTTAATGGATAATTGGTTTGCTTTAGTAGAGTAAATAAGAATTAATACAGATACGTTCGGGGACATAACTGTCGATTGACATCTCTCATGGGCCGGGTATCCACTGACGTACCGCCACTCTGGAGCAACCCTTACTTTTAAATCTCGCGCCAGTTGCTCAGGACGCAGAGCCCGCGAGCTCTAGAGAACCAGTTACCTACCTTGCCTGCGACCTTGACATGCATGAATTAGTCCAAGTTCCCAAGCATGTTCGTCCGAAAAGAATCATCACCCGATATAATAAGAATGAAGAGTCAAAATCACAATATTTTCAAAGTAACCACAAAATCTGGAGAATTTATTTCCCGTTTTCAAAAATACATGTGAGAATAGAATAATTTTGTTGCTATGAAATAATGATACAAAATACTAGGATGCATACAAATAGGCAATATTTATAAAGCAAATTGAGTTCCCTCATACATTTTTTTCACATCGCAATAATACTGGAACTGAGAATTTGAAGAAAACATCATGTGTACATTACATACAGATCTTTCCAATTTTGAATATATTTCAATTCGACGTTTTACATGCGCATACATTTATAAATAATAAAATAGAATATTTGATTTTAAAAATTCAATATTTTTTAAAAAACGTGTTGAAGCATAATAGGTGCTTAGAAGTAATATTGAATGCACTATGAATGTAGGAGGATATCCCCGGATAAAATGGTAAAGAGTTCCCCTACAAACCAAATGATATATGAATAGTTTCATTATAATTCTGTCATAATAATATTTTTGAAAGGTTTCTTAAGTCTCCGTCCCACCACCCACACCCATCTACAGCCAAAAACGTGTTTATTTTGATTTTTAGCGTATGATATATTTATGTAAAGGATTAGAAAGATTTTTAAATGATTATTTGCACCTAAATTCCAAAATCAAAATATTACTGGGTGCTACAACAATGTATACACATGTATAATAAACATAAATGCACAGAACTGTTGCAGTCATTTTCCAAGTCTATTTAAAATCAAGGTGATTTAAAGGTAGGAAAATGGTTTTTATTTTTTAACTGCTGCCCAGCTGTCGAAAAAATTCTTTTAAAAAAATCACAACAATTTGGATTTTAAGGAAAACGTTTGAAATTGTTTTCAAGCCTGTTCCATGGAGCTTCTAAGACAATAAAAAAAAGTTATTCTTTTCAAAAGTATTTTTTTGTGTTTGAATTTGAGTCCGAGAAAATATCAAAAAATGTTTTCTGATAGTATCAATTGTTTCTTATTTATCATATTTTTCAGTCAGATGTGTGTGTGTGAGTGTTAAGTTGCCGAAAAAAATAAAATAAAAAAAACACGCTTTTGGCTGTAGAGGGGTGTGAGTGGTGGAACGGGGGCTGAGAAACAATTCAAAAAAAAAAATTTATGTTAGAATTATCATGTAACCACTCATACGTCATTTGGTTTAGGGGAACTTTTTACCATATTATCGGGAGTACCCTTTCTGGATGTTAGAAGAAAGTTTCTGGATGTTCAGAAGTATTTAAACCAAGGGCATTGAGGGGGGTTGAGCAATATCAACAACACGAACGCTTAAGTCAACTGGCTGACCTCACTGCACTAAATATGAATGAGAAAGTGAACTAAATACAGTCGACTTCGGTTATAGTGAACTCGGATATAGTGAATCCTCGGTTACAGTGAACTTTAAGTCACTCGTCCCGTTTCGCTTACAATACAAATAAGAATAAGAAAACTCGGTTTAGTGAACCTGAACCTCGGTTATAGTGAACCTAGAAAATACGTCCTGAAAATAATTCCCTTCTGGAAAAGAATATATCGACTCAGTCCCACAAATTCCAACTCTAGGCAGCATTCAACAGGCATTGAAGGGTGTCAAGATAGCATTATGATACTTAAGACACAGAAGTCAGTGTAGAATCAATTATGGAGACAATATGAATTCTGGAGAAGAATCTAGAGAAACTACTAATGAAAAAGTACGAAGCAAACAACTGAATAGACATTGACCTTTTAAGAACAAATAAATATATAGAAACTTTCAGTTCGTGCTGTTAATGTGTTTTGCTGAATGGTAATAAAATTAATATTTATGGAGAAATTCTGTTTAATTTTTACATCATCGGATATAGTGGACTAAAAATGTTAGTCCCAGTTCACTATAACCGGAGTTGACTGTATACTGTATTCGTCGATGAAGACTGACCCAGTAAAGCGAATGAAAACTTTTTCTCTTAAACAAAAACATTTTCTTTCACCACTCTCCATAATTTTTTCACAGGGAGAGCAAAATTAGTCTATTTTTAACTCCCACAATTTCTCCAATTTATCAAAAAGACACCAAAAAGGAATTACAAAACTCCAATGCAGTTCACTGGGTGGAGGCAATGAAATTCTAACACCCCGTGCGGCACGTTTTCTTTCAACTGACGAAAACGTCGGGTTTGAGCTAACCTGTCAGAGCCACATTCGCAAGAACTCGCAAATTGACAGTGTCCTGAAAAGAAGTCACTAATGGCCAATTAAAGTGGAAATGAGCATTATGGCGTAATTTTACGGTGATTTTGACAAGTCCTTCCTGCCGGGACTTCACGCGAATCTGCGGTCTTTGTTCAGGCGGCAGCTGTGTGGTCTTCGTCGAATTGTCTCATTAGTCGCGTTTCGACAGATGGAACTGGGGAAAATTCCATATTACTTTTTACGCGAGTGGAATAGGCGAAAATAATGCAGCCCTCGACATTACACTTCACTTACAATCTCGTAACACGCGGCGTTTCTTAAAGATGAAAGACAATGAACGCCAAACAGCAAGCAGAGAATTATTCGCTAAACTGTTGTTTTCGAATCAAGTGCAAAGCCACGGTGATGGCTGAAAAGCTAAAAGCTTTTCTAAAATAAAACAAAAATCCTACCTAGTGAGGTTTCAGTTTTTGAGATTCTCCGAAAGAAAACTGAACCACTTTGTTTCATAAGACTAAGTGCCACATTCTAAGTTTGTATAAACAAAGCAAAATTTACACGTATTTTGCAAACTCTTAACATATCCACAACTTCCTTGTTAAACATTTTACATTACAGAGTTTCTCAGCTCGTTTCTCCCTTCACTCTATTACGTACAAGTTTCACGGCCTTCGCTACTACGCGTTTCCTGCTACGTTCTCTTCTTTCATTCCATGTTTACTATTCCAAATAGTTCGACATACGGGCTCTGTTTCCAGCGCACTATTGTTTTAAACTCAATGTTTAACTTTTTATCATAATGGTAGTGTGTTTTCAGACAGACACTGTTGGCGTGTTAAAATATTTATGCCTTCAAAAGGCAATATATATTACTTTTCACAATATGGAACTCTAATAACTCATTGGTAAGTACTACTAATTTTTATTCTTCACTGTTACAGTCAGTACATACATAATCTATGTCGAACACTCTTGTTTTAGCTTGATAAGAAGTTTGCACCCGAAACGTGAACTGTTACAAAGTGATATAAAAAGCATCCTTTTAACATTGTTTTGTTCTCAACCGCCCAAAACTTCGAAATTGAATTTTCACAACAATTGATTTCTTCGAGTTTATGGTATAGTAGTTTATGCAATTAGTTTATTATGTTAAGCTTTATTCCAAGAGTACATGTTTTGAAAACGAGCGACGTTAGAAGCGAGTTTTCAGGTTTGTACGAATGCAATAAAGCAACATTATAAACGAGTTGCATACGCTATTGTTTGTATAACGTCATTATAAATTTGTAAGAGAATGAAACTTAATTTTGCGAAACAACTTTCTTGTGACATCTCGGGTTTTTGACACCTGTGCGAGGAAACGGTGGTCGGCTATTCCGTTTACCTCTACCTTTCCCTGATTCTCTCGCTGCGATTGGCAGAATGTGTGATGACTCGTGATCATTCGTGCCATAAAATCGAATATGTCATCATTTGTGCTATAAAATGCCCGATTATGAAGTTTTCTTGCAACAGAAATGGTCGTTTATAATACTAGAATATAAACAATGAACTAATTATTCAATAAAAAAAGACCCAAATTACAAGGTACTGGACAGACATGACTAGTTCTTGGTAATTTATTGATACATGTGATATAAACTTCGGTGAACCCTAAAAGCTTCTGAAACTTATTGAATTGGGCGATTCACTGACAGTTAAGATCACACATGATTCACATCCAAAATTTTATCTGCCAAAACTAACTGAAAGTTCTCTCAAAGTATCCTCACCAAAAGTAAGTGAAAGGGGTATATTTTATTACACTGAGTAAATTACAGTTTGTTTTGACAGCTAAAACTACCATATGAACTTGTAACCCAACCATCTCTGGGAAAAAAGATAGGTGTCAATACGGCTCTTGTTACATACGTATGAAACTTAACTCTCCAATTCTGACCTCGCGAACACCTAGGATATGAATCGGAGGGCACTAGCGTCCCAGAGATAAACGCTGAAACTGAGGAGTGGCTGTTGGTTTTCGATCGCACTGTGACCGCTCTCTCGCGCAAGAGCCGTTCGTTAAGGGCCAGTGAACCCACAGTGGGGGTTCTCACATCACCTGCCGACAGCCCACATGCTGCGAGCGCGCAAAGAAGGAAACGGACGAACGAGGCCCAAAACAAAAGATACAGCAAATGCTACTTCCGCAAGACTCGCTCTCATGCGGATAAGGATAATAAACAGTCCTCGAGATAACCAAATAAATCGAGTAAAAAAGAATAGGAGTGAAAGTAAGTCAAACCATTTCGTGCCCTTGGTGTTTTCTCAATGGTTATTAAGGATGCATGATAACATTAATAACACAGTTTATCTTTTTTATATCAAGGCATAAAAGCCACATGATGTAACAGAGAAATACGTATTTATACGGTAATATTAATTGTATAACATTCAAACTTTTATTTGCAAGAGCATAATTTTCTCTTACATTTGATATCCACTACAATGAGTACTTTAAGCTCTCAGACAAATCCCAAAATTCGAATGCAATATTTCTTAATTATTTTGAACGAATTAATTTTGTACGAGCTAATGGGTGTGACAAAGAACTCACATAGAACGTAATCTACCATGATGCTTGTAAAAGCATCCACGTGAGTGAGCTTATCTAACATTAGCCATCTTATTGTTAGATCAGTACCTAAACAAGTAGCGAGCCAAACGAACTAACAGTAGACTGGTGATAATTAGACTACCACGGAATCAAAAATCTTCGGATAATTCAGACTTAATTCCAAAAATCAAAATACAAATCACAGAATACAACACAAAGGTATTGTAAGTATGTTTTGGTTTTCTCCCTGTGTCTGCGGCAATACCTGTATCGCAGACACAGGGAGAAAACCAATACAGACAGTGGCAGGGTCAAACTGACGAGTGAATCCAATGATAATGAAATGCGACCACTTTTTTGATTCTTTGAATTAGTGATCATTGCATTGCCCAGCGCACTCGCCGGCTCACTTCACCAACAGAAACTAATTTATACACTTCTCTGCTCCGTTTTTTAATGGAGTGTTTTTCTTTTCTTAAGACTGTCTCAGTGAACCGGGACTCGGATGAAATCGCGAGTGCCCTGCATCCACAGCAGTGAAGCCGCCGTGTGGGGGCGTTCCTCTGGCCAAGCTCTGCTGGGGAATCCGGGCGAGCGGCGCGGCGTGGCGTGGCGCGTCGCGTCGTGTCGTAATTAGCGTCGGGGACAGTCTATTCAAGGCTTTGGCCCGCGCCCGCGCCCGCGCCCGAGCCCGCCCGCGGCGCCCGGCCGCCCAGCGCTCAGCCCCGCACACGATTTCTGTTTGTAATCCAGCTGCTTTGACGGCGGCGCGAGGCATCCGGGACGGAGGACGCGGCGCGGGCGCGGGCGCGGGGGTGGGGGTGGGGGAAGCAGAGGAGCGTCGCGCGGCGCGATCGCTATCGCCGGTCATTTGGGCGCTATTGTGGGCGCGCGCGCGCCTCCGCTCGCTCGGGCCGGGCGAGGGGGGAGGGGCTGGGCGGGGCGGGACGGAAAAGGATAGCGGCGGGCAAGCGGGTGACCAACCGGCCGGTGGACGAGCGAGCAGGCGTGCCTCCGCCGCTGAGCCGTGGCGGGGGCGGACGTGTGTGCGCGCACAATGGGAGGAGGACCGGGCCTATTAAAGGAAGAGCCGGCTGGCCATCCATCCCGCCGCGCCGGCCGGGGCCCGGGGTTCCTCGCTTGTTCGGGCGCTCGAGTCGCCGGGCGCGGCGCCCACGCGCGCAGCCTCCGCGCAGCGGCGCACGGGAGAGGCTCGGCTCGGCCCTCCCACGCGCACACTTACAATTAAAGGGGTCGGAGCAACATAACGAAAATTCCAACTACAATAAACGTATACAATGCCGCAGCAATCTATATAAAAACGTTTGTTTCCTTCTCACGTACAAAAATGACGTTATCACTGGGTTGGTCCCATCTCTTCCAATTCTATTAAATAAATTACCTACCAGCTCAAGAATAGATGTCAGGCAGAAAACACACAGGCTCATATCCGAATTCCTTTTTATTCGGTCCTATTAGTACAATTATCTATATATTTAAAAAAATAAGGTATTCTGCCATGGCTTCGTTTAGAGCTTCTACTGAACCGATTGTAGTATTTTTTCCTTTAAATGAAAGAATGTGATCCCTGGATGTGTTATCATATATTGTTTGTGTTGATTCACCAACATTTACGGTGTAAATTAATTAATTAAATCATTCTTAAATAGTACGCTTATCAATAGTCAATTGTTTTCTCCCAAAGGGTGGCTGTTTTAAAATTGATATACATGAGTCGATAGATGTGAGTCCCCGCCGCTTCATGGTGGCGCTGCTTGATGTTTTGTTTTGATTGTTGAGATTTGTTCACAATTCGTCAAGGTTTTGTTTCAGTGTAATAATTGCATTGTGGTGATGACAGTTTGCATGTATTTCCTTTAATAGTGTATTTTGTAGAGAACATTCGGACAGTGGGTTTTGTTCGGTTGTACTGAAGTAGTGAAGTTTTTCACAGGTTATGTCGAATTCCGTATCGTTGCCCACGCGCCCCAAAAGACGCAAACGTAGTACATTGACTGGGAGCAGGAAAAGAGAAAGTCAGCGTATGTGTCGTGATAGTGAGTTCATTTCGTTTTCTGTTCGGTCATTGTCTATGAAATGTCAGTTTTGTTCTACTTTGTACTTCCCATGTGAGAGAAATTCTGTAAACGCGTTTACTCTGTGTTGCTAAATGGGAAAATAAGTTTACCTTCGAGCAATATGCCAGAAGAAATCAAACAGTTGTTTATAGGAGATTATGACACATCAAAAAACCTTAGAAATAATATCCGTCAGTATAGTCGTGCTCTTTCTTTTGTGTAATTTGGTGCCGATATAGCTTTGCTACCTGGTCATGGGTCATACGTGTTCAAAATTTTGGGAACTCATCACAGAACATCTTCGTTATACCCTGAAGATCCAAACAATGCAACGTATTGTGAACATTAGTCTGGCCACAGTATTTTACATTTATCTCAGATCTCACCGTCAAATTTTGACGGGTTTTCACTAGTTCTTCATAAAATTAAACAACTTGATAATTAACCACAACGTTACCAATTTCGAATAAGACGAAACTTTAAAATAACAATCATCGATTAACAAACCAAATTGCGAATCTTTAATATTGACATTCACGAAACGATGAATATACTACATCTCATTGTTAATTACGATTCTGGTGATGTCAATTGCACTTTGAAATATTAAACAGATTTAACTCTTCATGTAAATTGTACCGCCTCTCCTACCTTGTATTTCTAGTACGTTTTCAGTCCAGGACTGCGGGACATGCTATTCATGCGATACCATATTGAGCGTTTTGAGACATCTGAGATTTGTTTTGGTGACTTTACAAGTCTAGATTTTTTTTAGTGAACCAGTCAGTGATAGAAAGTCTTTAAAACATTGTTTCTGCTTCGTGAAATGTTTGATTTAAAATTTGGCTGGATACGTTCCTGGAAAAATTTGAAATTTTGTTATTTAGGCACGTAGACATTCATGACTAATGACAAATCTAAATTTTTACTTCTTTTAAACTTTTTCCCAAAGCGTTTGTTTAAGGTTATATCTTCCTTATTCTTGCTTTAAAATGAAATATGATGATCCGTATGTGTGTCATCGCGATCTATTTGCGCTGATTCACAATTATTTACGTGGAAAATTATTTAAACGTAAAAGTGACAAAATGTGTGATGAGATGTAATTTTTTGTTCTGCTGAAGACCTACGTCAATCAGTATATTAGCGCATATCAAATGTGTGTGTCTGCGCATAGCCAGTGTGTCTGTCTGTGGTCAAAGTCACCGCCAAAACTGTTCAGTCAATTTACTTCAAAATTGATATTCGTTAATTGGATTAAAAGAACTCAAGGCCCTCTAAGTTTAAAATTTTTTTTATTTTTGGTGGTAATTTACATGAACTCTAAACAACACTTCAAAATTTTCTCAAAAAGGGATCCAAATTTTTGTATTGAACTTTGTCCTCGGATGGCGTAAAAGAAGCTTAAGGCCGTGTCCTGCGTGAGCTACATCTTGCGGCAGCGACGCGCGACAGCTTCAAGCGACAAATTTCAAACACACAGTATCTTATGCGCCCGTCCTGCGTCGGCGACATCCGCGACGAAGCGACGAAAGCGCTACAAGCGGCGGCGTCCGAGATTCAAACGTGTTTGAATCTTGTCGCTACTCGTCGCCGCTTCTCGCTGTGTCGCGCGAATAGTTTCGCTGCTTTGGTCTTAAATTTCCCATTTTAAACATGTCGAATGGCGATATAACGGAATGTTTAACTGAAGATGTGAAAAATACAAGGGAATTGTGGAACAAGAAATTGAATAACTACCACAGTATAATTATGAGCGGTGAATTGTGAAATGAAGTGACGATTGCACTGAAAATAACAAATAATTTTGTTTTTATTGATTAAATTATGTTAATTTATATTATTCCTATTGAATTTGTCAGATGCTAATTATATTGCGTAGTACATACATCACAATGTATTATATACCAGTATTCCTGTAGACGTAAATGAGGTTAGGTTTCTACTGTAACCAAAGTGGCAGGGCTATTGAAATAATTGCAAAGTCTGTCTTATTTCACGGGCTTCTGTTGAGGGTGAATGAAACCTATTACTAACTGGCAGAGTGAATATCAGTTGATCGAGAGTTTGTCGAAGAGTTTGTCGAAGATAAATTGAGTTTGTTGAACATAACAAAAATCTTGAATGTTTCCTTTGAAACATTTCGACTGTCGCTGTGGCAGCCTCCTGTCGCTTACGTAGGACACCACGCGCTCTGTCGCGCGGCATCGTAACTTGTCGCTTGAAGCTGACGCAAGCTATCGCTTGTCGCCGCCGCCGGTTGTAGCTCACGCAGGACACGGCCTAAGAGGATGTGCAGATCATATTATTATTATTGAAATCCTTCACCTTTCGTAAATTGCAAAAGTTCAAATTTTTTTCGGCATCTTCCGACAACTACAATATTGAAGACAGATTGTTTTCTGAATGAAATCTGTTGCATAAAGGTCTTGAAATAAGGTCAGGTACAAGTTTTCGAAAATATGAGTAATTTTCGCATAATTTTACGTGAAATAGGGCAATTTTTAAATAATTCCTCAAAAACGGCTTCATTTTTTTCTTTAAATTTTCTCCGTATGCTTTTTGCTTCGCAGAGGCCTCCAGAAGAGGAATTTGAAATTCTCTGCTAGTTCCGAAGAATGAGCTCCAGGTATCCAAGGGAGTCCTTAGTGGAAATCCCAAACGGCAATTCCAAGAGAAAGCTTAGATAATGACGGGTTCCTTTGCAAGAGTTATTATAGGTTGGATAGAAATCTTTCACGTACAGTCAAGACTGAAAGATCTGAATTTTAAAAGACGTAAAGTTCAGTTTCCAAGAAGTAATACTCGAGTGAACACCAGAGATGTCTTGCAAAACAAGACACGCTGTTTATGTTTGATGGTTTCTGTACCAAATAATGTTTCAAACTGTGAATGAAGTTGAATTTTTGAAGCCTTGCCGAAGAAGAGTGGGACGAGAAAGAGAGATGGGATTCCGTCTCCCGCAGGCGTCACAAGTTCATTGGGCCACAGGCGAAGCTCTGGGCACCTCACCGGCGCGCCCCACTTCCTCTCGCACTCGCATGAGCAGAGCACACTGCGGGAAGTAGCCAATTCCAATTACGTACTTAAATTGTGCAATTTTACAAATGATGGATTAGATAAGTATACTTGTATTACAGAGTGAGTCACTTCAGGGAGAAAAATTACACCATCGTGTTCCTCACAATATT
This sequence comes from Teleogryllus occipitalis, assembly GCA_011170035.1. Classification (NCBI taxonomy): domain Eukaryota; kingdom Metazoa; phylum Arthropoda; class Insecta; order Orthoptera; family Gryllidae; genus Teleogryllus; species Teleogryllus occipitalis. Next base: position 743,138 of record BLKR01000084.1, on the reverse strand, counting down.
AGCAGTAAATATGTTTTTTTGCCATTTTCGCCCCAGATACCTAAACTCTCGTAAAAAGTTTTGTTTTTATTGCTGTTGTCATTTTTAAATGTCTTCGCAGTACGTATGTCAGCGAATTTTGTACACATTCTCAAGACTCGAAGCATTGTTGTAGACTCGGGGAGATTAGTAAACAGCAAGTGCACTGAAGTTCTGGCTGTGGGCTGGCGACGTCGGGAGCTATCGTAGGGCCGCACGCGAAACAGAGTTGTAATTCGCAACCCAATTCCGTGAATTCACAAATTTGCGTTTATGTTTGTGTCCTACAAAAATATTTTTCTTCGGTATTGTTTAGAAATGCCATCAGCACTTGAATCATAACGCACAACCTTCCGGACGTCATTGAACAGAAGAAATGGTAAAAAAAACAGTAGTGTAGTATCGAAGCGTTTCTCAGCAAAACGTCGTAAGAAACATATGTTTAACTAATTGAGGAAAACACAATGATGTGTTTTTCCAGACTCCAATGCGCATTGACATCGTTACGTGCGATGATGTTTTTCCAGAGCAACTGTCCTCTTCACTTTCTGGATGAAGAAAGCAGAATTTCGATCGCATCAATAGGTTAATTCGAAGAATCGGTCCATTATTCGAAGCAAGAAAATATTACCAATAACATCTTATACAACCTCCGCCTAGCTGTAAATAATAATAATAATAATAATAATAATAATAATAATAATAATAATAATAATAATAATAATACCAACACACTCCGTAAACAAATTCGTCATATTTTGTAGAATGGGGAGCAAATGTTCGTCATTTAGAAGCAGCGGATTGTATTGAGATGTTGGGAATCTAATTCAGAGGTATTTGTTTGTAGTGCGGCAGCAGCCGCCAGGGCGTGCGCGTGTGGCTGGGCGGGCGCGCGCTGTCAAAAGCGGGGTCGCCGGGGGCGGGGCGGGGCGGGGCGGCGACAGGAGAGCAATAAACGGCGGCGCAGACAGCGTGTCTGGGCGCGGAGGGCGCCGGGGCCCGGTGCGCGGGGAAGGCCAGGGTCGGGCGCGCGCCACTTGACTGCCGCCACCGCTAACCCCTAGCACGACCTGCCCTGCCGCGCGACCCGACCTCGCCCCGTGACCTCGCCTGCCCTCCCCCGCCGCCGCCGCCCGCGGATTGGCGCCCGGCGCGTGCCCGGCGGGATTTAAATCCCTCGCCCGACCCCGCTCGCCCCGCGCCGCCCACCCACTGCGGAATTCCATTCCACCAACTGAGGGCCACCAACTTTGCCACTCGCTGAGGGCAGACAAGGGAAGATGTGCTGAAGACTTCCTCAACCTATCCTCCCTTGCAAATCCCTGGAAACCCAGCTATTGTTCACAAACGAAGCCAAATCAGCTATTAATATTATCGAAATTCTGAGATGACTCATGAAGTATCTTTGCTTCCATTTTGGTCATTTAAACACTACAATGCTACTCAAATTCTACTACTAAATCTCCTACTAAATTCCCCTCTTTCTTTTGCAAGTTTCACGCACGCCTGACTCCCTTTCACTTATCAAACGTGCGCCATTCACCATTTCTTTTAGAATTTTGTCATTTCCTTTGGATCCCCGTCCGCAAGGGCTAGCTGCAAAGCGGAGCGCTGACGCGTGGGGTGGGGCCCGACAGGTGGCAAGTGGCGCGAGGAGCGCAGCTGAGCGGCAGAGAGACGAATTCCGCGGGCGCGGCGCGGGGCTTGATCTCTGGCCCGGGGGCGGCGCCGCCTTCGCGCCGAGTGGCTCCCGGGGGCGTCGTCCATTGGCGTGAACGACCCGCCCCCTCTTCCCCGCCACTTCATTCCACCGCTCTACAATGGATACGTATGTGTGTTGGTGCGTGTTGGATGCAATGTAGGTGAAGGTTTCAGGAAGAGCTTCTGCGGCGGGATTCAGACGCAAGTGATAGTCGTAGAAAGAATTGATCAGAATACAAGTAATTAATAATTAGTTAATAATTAGTTCAGGTTGGATTTGGATTTGGGTGTATTATTCCCTTCACTGCAGATTGACTCAACTTCCAGGTGTTTGCCTTTCGCTGTACCGTGCTGACTCTTTTCCGGTGCTAGGTTTTGTAATTGCTTCAATACTCTCGACAAAGTCACATCTTAAAAATCATGTAATGTGGTACATAAATACAGCTCGATTCCCAATTCGCTGCGCCTCCACGCACTGTCCTCGCAAATTATTAGGCATGACACGGCGGAAGATGACACTCGAGTGCTCTCGGCTGTGAATAAGAATGGTATTTCAGCCTCGAGCAAGGTTATTATTAGACCTCGGAATTTAAGCACAAAAATTTACGATTTACGCACCTAAAATAAGTAACAAAATTTAGAACTTAGCGCTATCAGGCACGAACGACGGTTTAGGCCCTTAAAATAGGTTACAAAATGATTAAGCCAGGCATTTAAAAAACATTAGACATAAAAAGTTATGTTTCTGGCATCTAAAACTGATCATAAAAGGATTAAAATTGACACTTTTTTTTTTATTTTTCAGGAAAGTCAAGTATTTTTACGGTCATGAGAGAGCTACAAGCATATTATTTTTAATAACTTTCATTTTATTCATTCTTTCACACTTCGCTCTCAACCTGTCATCAGCGCAGCTGCACGGGGAATGGGTGCAATTACCTAAGAAGTGCGTGCTGATCGGAGACGAGCGTGAAACATCCTCTTAATATTAAGGTGCACAGCTCCTTATGTTCGGTGGGCTGGGTGAGAGATTTCGTTACGTACTCGATTGTGAATTCCACCAGGGAATATTCACGTTTAGGGAAATTCGGGAATCATTTGTGTTTTGATAATCATGATAATTTTATCTGCATAAACAAGTAATTGTGATAAATCATGATAATTTATCACACTTACTTGTTTTAGGGAGATTTAGGAAAAGATATTAAAATAAGCATCAACCGCTGTGTTAGGACTTTTTAGGCACTATTAGATGCTTTCAGTGGATCTATTTGTTTATGATTCGTAAACATCTGCAATTATTTACCACACCCTTCTAAAGGAACTAAATAGGCATTTATCCTAAAACCCGAGGTCTAGTTACTATGTTGGCCGCAGCTCCTGCAAAACGGTGTATGGGCGACACTGCTCATACATGCTCGATTGGTCTTGGCTGTCCTGGCGGCACTGCCAGGGCAGCCAAGAACAATCGAATAACATCGGCCACTGGAGACTCCGACTTCATACAAGTATGCTCGCTTATACATCTGATCCTCACACACAAATGTTGCAGTTCATGTTATCAAATAAGAGATATGTTCAAGAGAATTGATTTCTAATTTTTTTACGTCTCGTTAAGAATGAATTTATGAAGTTATTGTAAAAATGACGTATTATTTTCACGCCCTTCGTGTTCAACTCCATGAAACATAACTTGATGTTTCTAGAGAGCCAAGTCACCGGCAAATAAGCTTCGAAGTATCAATTTCAGAAGCAGCAGCAGCAGCGCGTTCAAGTTCAGTGCTCGGAATAATAGTGTTCAGGAGCGATGATACCCTGCTCATGAGGGGTTACGCTATCGCCCATCTGTTCCTACGTTGCGTAATGAGTGACAAGACGGGGAAGGAGGCAGACAAGTTGCACGGAGAGCCCTAAGAACAGAGAAGTCAAGCGCAAACCCACTCCCATTTAGCAAACCACACATTTTTAAAAGATCATTTCGGAACACCTAATTAATATATACAAATAGTATTGGAATGTTTGACTGTGATTTTGAAGTAAGCGTTTTTAGAACCTCATTTTATTATTTACATAATATAAAACCCATTGAATTGTTTTTACAATGTTTGTTTGTGCAAGCTAATTTCGGGAACGAGTTCGCCCTTTAGTGAAATCATTCATCAAAATTGTCGAAGTATTTTGTCGCGCATAATTGAGAGTAAGAGACAGTATCGGTCATTGTATACGAGTATCAACTATCTTCGGACCGAGTCAGTCATGTCCATCCTGTATTGGAGGAAGGGAGTCTGACATGCTGGGGCCATACGTACTGAACTTGCTCACACATCTTACCGAGAAATGGGCGGGAATGAAGGTCAGTATTTTTTACCTTCTACGGTATTACATAAGATGTTACGAATGCACACCGTGCGGTAACACATCCAGCGCACCCTTACGGCGAATTTGAACCTCCCAACGCTTTCTTGGGCGAAGTACGTCATTTGCCGCCCAGTCCGGCTGGCAATGGAAAGAAGAGGAGGGTAGGTAGGCTATACGCTGTAGATAGGAACCCCGCCCCTCCACAATACACAAGCAAACTTCTATACTCGAGAAGGCACTGGCACATGACTATTCGAACAGAGCCTGACAGTCTGCCTACGCCATCTCAGCTACGCAATTCCGTAACTGGTTCGTTCGTTTTGTTTACACAAATTTACCATTTCATCATTTCATTACGCACTTTACATTCTGAATTTACCGTCTATTATTCAAATTTCATATGAACACTGCATTTTATTATATCTCTGCGGTATCAAACACACGTGCTAGCTTCTTCGTGTTCCCTGAAATTCAGAATTTTAACCTGAAATGAATTACAAACACCTCTTTCCTTCAATTATTTTATTCGTCAATCACTATCGATGAACCAATTGGATGTAAGTACTGGTATCAAACAAGAAGGTAAAAAAATTGGCTCTATATAGCATTCTTGCCAATGCTCCACTCAGCCATAACGTCAGAGTAATTGCCAACAAAGTAAAACAAAATGTTGTTTAAAGAATGAGATTTTTAAGTTAAGCAAGGAAATCTGAATAAAAAAGACAAAAAAGAATCAGGGTAAATGATCAGAATATTTATAAATGGTGTGGTTTCATTCAAAAAATGTCAAAGGAAGGGTCCACAATATTACCACTGGAAGGGTTAGAAAAGAAAGTAGATACAGAGATTTCTTGGATAACAAAATGGAGAATATCCATAACAACTGAAAACGCTCGATACAAATACCGAAACTGCTTTTTCAATACGGACAATCTTAGATCGATCCAGTAGGTAGACTGGCGATGCTTGTTGCATCTAAGAACAAGAGTGGATCCTCCAAGTGGCGCCGCTACACTAGGCCTGGGCTTTCCCACGCCGCGCAGCGGGGCAGGGCGGGGCGGGGCAGTATGGGCGGAGAGAGCCTCCGCTGTCCGGTGTTTCGCGCGGCGCGGCGCCCGCTGCGTTGCCTTCGACACCGCCCGCTCCCCCCCCCCCCACGCTCCCGCCGGGAAATTAATGGGCGGCGGACACGCACGCGGGCGGCGGCGGCGGCGACGGTGGCGGAGCGCGGGCGGCGCCGAATAAAAAAACAAAAACAAAAACGTAATTAGCCGCGCGCGCGCGCGCGAGCGAGTGAGCGCAGACGCGCCGCTGCGCCGCGCAGGGCGACCGGCGCGCAGCGGGGCGCCGCGCCGCCGCCTAATACGTTCCATGCGTCCGGGAATTTAACAACTCTAACAGTGGGCGCGGGCGGGGCCGCGGGAGCAGTCAATCAATTGGGCGGCGAGCGCGGGGGCGATGACACGCCGCCTACACAAAAAGCGCCCACGCCGCTGGGCCCTGGCGGGCGCCGGCGCTCCTTCCCAGAATGCAGGCGGACGAACGCACGCTTACCTACACATGTGTCCCGCAACATTGTAAACTCTGTGAACATTACTATACCCAAACTAATGGTGCTTCAGCAGTACATCACTTCTCGCATTATTTTCGCAAATTTCGAAAATTCAGAGTTCAACGAAAATGCGACATTTCGTGAAGCATTCAGTTTAATGACATTCTTTAAGAGTCACTTGCGCTATTTGTCGAAAAATCTTTAAGAAAAAATGGAGCGGTTTTTGGAAAAAGTTATTTAAATATAAAATGCATAACTTCAAGTGGAACTTATAGGAAAACTACTCGTTTTCGTACAACAGATCTCAAGACATCAATCTCTACCTTCAATTTTGTATATTTGTATTTTTTTTTAATTTTCGAAAACCCTGACTTTGCCAAAAGTTAGACCATCACCAATTTTTCTACCGTCCCTTGATACATACGAAGAGAAAATTGAAAGAAAAAAATTAGTTTCATTTTTTGAGATAATACAGACGGACTGCCGGACAGACAGCTGACGTTTTGTCGCCGATCGATTTTTCGGTAACAAGAACCCACAAAAGATGGATTCTGTCTACACAATATGGAAGTAATTTACATATAGGGATAAGATTTGTCCACTTTTTCGTTACCAGAATCCGGCAGTAAGAGTTTTTCTGTCGAAAAATCGCAGATTTCCGGCACACGATTGCAATACTGCGTTTTCTTACAATGAGAAAGTAAAAGGTACGCCAATAATTACATCTACATTTCCAATATGCGCAGAAATTGAAAGATAAGGAAAGATAAGTACGGAGCCTCCGATCGTGGGAGGTGTTTACGATTTCTTTAGATACGCAGGAACTCAGCAAAAATGCAAAAGCAATTCAACAGTTTCTAAGTTTACTGAAAATGCAAATACTTCATTCTCTTACTCGTATTCCGCCTATTTCCACACTGCTTACTGATCAATGCTCCTACTCTACGAGTCATTGCTTTCGACACAGCTAACGTTGTGCAATAGCACGAGTCCAAAGATGAGGCCGCCTGCTATTAAAAATTTTATATTGACGGGTTGCGTTAAGGATGTGATATTCTTTGTGGGTAAATATTAATTGCGCTGTACATAAACTGTTCTATGTTATTGGAGTTTATATGGAGACTGTTTTATGTTAAAATATTACATTTATTGCAGTGTTATACAAGAACATTTTTTGTAGTTGATGCGACATAATATAAAATAAAATAAGAATATTTTATTTGTTGTTCACGAGCAATGTGTTTTGTTACTTTGTGGAGATGTGTTCAGCAGAATTTTTTCTAGTTTAATGCCAATGTCCAACATATATCTTTTTAGGTTCTCACATATTAATTAAAGCCAACAATAATTTTAATGAAAATAAATTTTAATGAGCTTGAACTGATAGGGCAGTGGGATGGTAAGATGAAGCGACTGCTGAACTGCAGGTTGCGTTCGATGGTAGGAGACTGAAAATGTATTCACGTCCAATATCAACGATTTGAGAACAGATTACTAGATCGGCTTTGAAGAATATTTTCATAAACATTTGTGAAATATTTCTGATATTGACATATGCCAATTAAATACATAAATATTCGAATTTTTGTGAGAAAAATAGTATCGATTACAGCTTTCAATAATTTCTTTATGCAGTTTCTCGTGACAATACTACTTCTTAGACAATGATTAACTATATTACAATGTTCATATTGGACATAATTCTTATAATGATTCTGAGATTTATAAATGAAAGACTTGAAAATAATGTAATGGTCGACGACTGTGTCCCTTTAATCTTCGAGAAGTTACGAACGCAAAGAATGACATTGTGAATCTAAGTGGGCAATTGAAGTGCATCAAAGAAATTACATTAAATTAGGCGCGACAAATGAAAGATCTTAAACAATTCGGAAAAATCTTGTCAAATAGCAAAGGATCTTTCTGGTTATCATTTACACATTGCATCAAAAGGTGCGTAACATTTACACTTACCGCCTTCTATTAACCTCATGTTACCGCCAGGGACCGGAGCCGTTCATGTGATTGTGGTCATGCGACCGTCAAGGAAACGACGCAACTCGTTTCCTCCAAGCAAGACGTTTGCGGCCTCAAAAGGATGAAAAATGGCAAGTTTCATCAAGACAAGCCTGGAAATAGCTAAAAAATTGGAAATGGCGAAAGTAACTAATTGTAACGGTACAGCAGCGGAGCTTCCTGGACGAGGCGGGAGCGAGTTCCAGCGCCCACCGGCCGCCACGGGCTGCAGCCGCTGAACCGTTACTGCGGCGAGACGCTGCGGATTACACGCGACCTCCCACCTCGCACCCCCGCACGCGCTCCACAACTCCCATCCAGCAGACCACCACTGCAGCCATGCACGCCACGCGACACGTATCATTCTGGTCCTCAAGCGAATCACTCAATATTGGCAGCCAACTGATGCGGACTCGGTAGTATAACGCTTAGCGTATCGGACTGTTGTAACCGAGTTTGCGGGTTCAAATCCGATCGAAGCAGTGGATTTTTAAGGGCGAAAAAATCCTGCATACGCCTTCCTTCGGAGAAGTAAAGCCGGCTGTCCCATGCAGTAGATTTACTGCATGTAAAAGATCCTGAAGCCTAAATAAAGCCTCTGAGCAAAATTGAGTTCCGCCTGTTTCGTCGCCCAAGATAATACCTCCTTTCTACGCTAGGTGGTGAAAGGAGAGTAGGGAAATTTGCGTGGTTAGATGGAAGAGCGGGTCTGATGGCCCGAGTCTCGCCACGTAAAATAAGGGATTAACTAACTAACTGATAATGCAATGCCGTTGTGACGCTACCAGAATTACAAGATTCGAATTGATAATAATTCTCGCCAGTATTAATGTGGTTACGTTCGTGGTATTATAAAATATTTCCTCTTTCCTTTCCGGTACTTCATATCTTGCCAGGCGCTCCTAGAAGTATGGTCATTCTTTCCTTTTTGGCACGGTCTCTTTCACGTATGTCTGTAGCTTTATTAAATAGGATGCTGTATCTCATTAAGTCTCCATTCTAGAATTTTTATAAATTCCAAATTAGTATGTTGCTGGAAGGATGAGCTATTCAAGTTGAACCATTTCCTTAGTGAGACCAACTCAATCACATCTTGTGCAATGTGCTGTTCTGTTGTATTAAAAAACCATTTGGTGTTGGTAGTGAAGCTATTATACTGGTAACCACAAGTTGAGAGGAAATTTCTATTGAATTTATTTAATTTCTTAGAGTAAATATGGGCATAATACCTGTTCATTGCTATTCTTTGAGTATCATAGAACTCATTATAAATAAAATACGGAACATGTTTTTTTCTATATTATATTCTTTGGTTGTTATATCCCTATACTCTTGATTCAGCTTACTAAATACGCCTTCGATACCAGGTTTCAAAATCTGTTACTGGAATTAATATGAACCTGTTAAAATTTGCTATGACTTCGGAATTGAAAGAATTTTAAACGATTATTTAATGAAGCAATATATACTGCTAAGATTCCTCATTAAGAAAGATGTAAATTTAATAAGAAAAATTTTAATAAATAATAACATTTAAATTTTTAATAAAATTTAAAAATAAAAATTTAATAAGAAAAAAACTATATAAAATCTGGTAAACATACATTTACGAGCTTGTTTAACCCACGACTTCAAACTGCAAATGGTGCGAAACCCATACATATTAAAAATATATGGAAAAAGGCATGTTGTCTAACTATAATGTTAAACAAGCTGCACTAAAAATATAAAATGAAATATTAAGGAAAGATACAAATCAAATTAAAAAGCTAAGAACCTGCAGGTCCAAAAACAAGTTGCATTAAGCATCTGATAATGTGTGTTGCATATAATTACGAAAGACCAAAATGTACATCAAGTATGTGAGTTACAGACTTATATAATTATTAAATAATAATCATATATATATATATATATATATATATATATATATATATATATATATATATATATATATATATGTATAGTATATTTATCTGATACTATGAATAAAAAGTAAGTTGAAGAACCAAGAGTAGTAAAGTATGTTGAAGAACAAAAAGTACCAAGAACATAAAAAAAGTTGCTGTTCCAAAATGCAACACATGAATAGCAAATCTATAATAGCGGGCGGACTCTTCATTAAAGCCGTGCTGCCGTGCTGACATCTGCGTTTTAAGCAGCGGTGCTCTGACGACCAGCATTCAGTCGGTACGCGCAGTACGAGAATAGGCGGAGCAACATAATCAAATATTCGAAATGTTTGCTCAAAATCATTTCTGGATTCCGAGTTTTTGATTATTTCATGAAACCACACACCAGAAACGCTTCTCACCAAGTCGGGGCTGCATAGTTTTCTTTCAATTTCTGGTCGCCTTGGAAATGATTCCAGGCTCGTAAATAAATCGAAAGAAAACCGAATGCTTGTCTGCGCCATCGCCTTAGAACCTCCACGCACGCGGAGGTGCGCCCAAGCCAACGGACTCCCCCGCGTGGGTCGCCGGCTGCAAATACTTTCAAAGGGAATCCTTTAATACTTTATTTCCTCGCCGGGCGGCGCGCACGCAAATCCGCTTGGGGCTGAGGAACGTCGCTTCGCGCTGGCCAATGAGCGCCGCCGGCCATCCCTCACGGCGGGGAAGGCGGATGAGCCTGGCATTAGGCGCTAAGCGCCGCCCGCCCCGCGCACGCGAACCAGCGCCCGGGCCGCACCAGGCCCCCGGCACACCTACTCCACTCGCAAGCGCTGTTAAGACTTTCGGTACTAGCTAAATAGCCACTGTCTGGAAGAGAATTCCAGTTAAGATTTTCGGTACTAGCTAAATAGCCACTGTCTGGAAGAGAATTCCAGTCACCGGCAGCTCTGATTGTACTTTTCCGTGGTATCTGCGATTACCACCCGGGGAATGCCGGAGCAGTACCCTAATAAAAAGGCCACGGGCCGCGCACGATATTTCCTTCCTCTCTCTTGACCTACCCTCACCCCTTACTTACATACACTTACACTTATATGCATTACAATAACACACATTCCGGGGGACCTGTCGGGAACTTCGAGCTTGTCCCGACTGGGGCGGTGCCCCGCTGGTAGGAGGTACCTGGTTGGTGTAAACCCCCATGCCGTAGGGTAAATCAGCGCAAGATCTTCCCATCCAGCGGGGGAAGTTCATCCCCACTTCCTGCGATAAAAACATGCACTACACTTACGAGACTAATGACCTTAGCAGTTGACTCACGCGGAGTCACTAATCAATCAAACCACGGGACCATTCTCGGGTCAGTACTACGCCACGGCTCACATCCAGCCGCTTCAAGCGCTAGCCCAAAACTACCAAGAGCAGTGCACACACCGTGGAATGTTCGAAATGACGAGCATTCGAACGATTTCAAACAATAACATAGAGCATCAAAATCAGATACATCAAACACAATGACGAGAAAACCACTCCACTGTCGCGACATGAGACCATCGCCACGCGTATTGCGATCTGCCGGCCCGGTCATCCACCCTGGACGCCGACCTCCCCAGCGCACAGGCCTTTCCGAGCCACTTCGCACACGCGCCCCCTCTCTAGTTTTGCCCTTCCGCCGTCGCGCGATCGACGCGCCCGTCTCTTTCCACAAAGTCCAGGCTGCTGCGCGCGTGCATGAAAGTGGCTCAATAAGAAACCATCACCCTCTTTCTCTCTTTCTCTCTCTCTCTCTCTCTCTCTCTCTCTCTCTCTCTCTCTCTCTCTCTCAATGTAAACTTTTCTCTCTCTACAAGATGGTTTAGGAACTCCATCTCTCCTAACAACTCGCTGAATGAGCTGAACACTTTACATAACTTACTGCTAGTCTATTACAGCTGCAGATAGTTTTAAGAAATAGTTTAAGTTTGACTGTAAGAAGTCTTGATAACTCAAATGCCTTTCTAACTTCAATTTGCCTAATAATCATGTTTTCACACTAAATTGAATTTTTAAAAAATCGTAAATTAATATGTCCGAAACCAAATCGATGAACGAAACCACTCTTATTTCCAAACCCTCTTGGAAATAATGAAGGTAAAATATGTATATTGACAGTATTTCTCTCCTTATCAATGTTTCGATGTCTAGGAAGAAGGAGAATGGAAATACTCAGTCTTTGGGAAAAGATAAATAATGAAATATTAAATAAAACTGTGAAAAATATTGTGTATGAATCCTAAGCATCCACACTAACCTAACTGAAGTGTACTCATAACAAAGATAAGCAGCATGGATTTAAGGAACAAGCCATTTACATTTAAAGACTACATTTCACTGCAGGGTAGTTCCAAATCGCCACTGGGCTTCCTTCACTTTACCGAAGACTGTCTCACCGACCTCGGAGCCTGCAAACGGTGGGCAAAGGTGCAGCGCATCAAGAGCAGAAAATGTCTACTCGCGAGCCACGCTGGGAGATGAATGGCGGCGCACAAAGCAACAAACGCTGAACAAACAGAGGCGAGCGAGTGTGAAACTGCGCTCAAAGCGCAGCGGGCGCACCGCAACGCGGCGGGCGAGCGCAGCAGGATACAAATGGCCGCCCCACCCCCCCGCGCTGGCCGGCCGCGGCCACGCCGACCGCTGCGAGCGAGCCGGGCAGATGCGCCGCATCCGGCATCACGCACCGCCCCTCCCCGCCCCTGCCCGCCCCGCCCACCCGGCCCGCCAGCGCTCGCCCGCATCTGCTCGGCCCCGCACCGACTCACCTCGCACCCTACTACAAACGCAAGTTGTGGTCTTGTCTCTCCTCCCTCTCCGCCCCGTCCCGCCCCGTCCCGCCCCGTCCCGCCCCGTCCCGCCCCGTCCCGCCCCGTCCCGCCCCGTCCCGTCCCGCCCCGTCCGTCCTCCAGCCCCCCCGCCACGCTTCGCCCCTCCCTGCCCCGCTTCGCCCGCCCGCCTCGCCTCGCCCCCTCCCGCCCGTCCCGCCGCCCGCTCCCGCCCCGCCCCGCCCCGCCAGTGCTCGCCCGCATCTACTCCGCCCTGCACCGAGCTGCCCATACCGACTCACCCCGCACCCCACCACAAGGCAAGTTGTGGTCCAGCCTCTCCTCCCTCCCCGCCCCGCCCGGCCCCGCCCCGCCTAGCATCTCGCCGTCCCGCAAATTTCGCTTACTCCCCAAATCATCTCGCACGTCTCCGAACCCAACAGCACACGCCATCGCACCGCATCTCCCCACCCGCCATCCCCAAACTCCCCGGCACCGCGTCCCCACCGCGTCGCCCCGCCCGCTCCGCGCGCCCACGATGCCTATCGCCCCGCCACGGCGCTCCACGCCTCGCGCTGCGCTCTCGCGTCACGCGACCCGGCCGGCCCGGACCGGCTCGGCGCGGCGCCTCCATAGCGCACGGACGGACGCACGAAGAGGCGGACGAGGCGGCGGCGGCGGCGGCGCGGCGGGCGGCGCAGACTGGCTCCGGCCCCGCCGCAGCCGCCCGCTGGCCGAGGCTAATTGGTAATTAGAGGCTGGCGCGTCCCCGCACTCACACACGCGCGCGGACAGTCGCGGCCGCGCGCAAGTGGGCGCGCGCGTCCCCGCCGCCGGGCGCCCGCCCCGCCCCACGCGGCCGACCGGTTGCTGCGAGATTTTTCTTCCGCCCCCGACAAGAAGCTGGCAAGCCCACTTTTTTCTTTACATCAAAACGAGATAGGTGGACTTTTGGATTCCGCTACTCGTCCCCTACGCTTGTGTACATACACAAGGAAGCTAAATGCCTTCTGCTAGCTGAACGTAACGTCATTTCACAAAATCATAAAACCTCAAGTCGTAAGCCGAGATGTCTGATTAGTCACGCCAAGACAATGATTTGAGATCACTGATTAACAACAAATAAATGAGTGGTACGTTTCGTCACGCTAGATGATGAGTTCAAATAATCACAGGATGAGTTGTTCCGCTTTAAACGTCAGTTTTCACGAGTAATCAGTTTGTTCACCGCATCAAGGACTTAACGTGATGGGAATCTGCACTGCCTCACCTTCTCGTTCACCCGTTGTTTAACATCGTGTATACCATCCAACAATTGTACCATGGTTGTGCCGAAAAATAGCCATTGGAAGCGCCCGCGGGCTGCTCAGAACGGTCGTCAAATCACGACGCAGTTTCGTACAATGTGTGTAACACAGTGCAGGAAAAATTACAATTGAAGATGTTTCAGGACCCTTCGAACACGAAGGTTGCGCAAAGAAGAATGTACTTCGGGTAGCTCGCCAACGTTATAAGATAAAGATAAAATTTATTTAAACTGCAATTGGGTGTAACCCGGTGGCAGTTAATTCCATAAATAAGATAGTAGATGTCATGCAAATAATATAATAATTTGAATAATAATGCTAAAATGATCATAATAACAATAACTAATAATAATATAAAAACTGCTGATTCTTAAAACATTAAATGACATGAAAAAGAAAAGAAAGGTCTATCATCTAAAGCCGCACTGAGTGTTTATACAATAAAAATCACTTCACTATAACACTAAAAACATTTATTTCATTATTTTTCTGCTCTACACTGCAAAAATCTCATTTCACTGTACAACTTAATATTCTTAGTTAACTACCTCAAAAACTCAAAAATACCCTAAATTAATTTCCTAAACTGTTGAACGCTTTGAGGAGTGGCATGGGAAAATCAGCGCCAATGGAGTCTGCATTTGCAGAATCGACGAATTATGAAGTGAAGCGAAGGAACTCTCTCTGCTTTAGGAGTACGTCTGAAAAAATCCTAAGAAAGCTCTTGGCTATGTTTTCTTTGTCAATGACGTTGATTTGGATATCTTCATTTGAACATTAGTGAAAAAACAAGGCAGCAATTGGGAATAAATTAATTATGTCCCTGATAAAAACAAATACTCTTCTGGCAGGGGTCATCGAATTTTCTCAACGGAGACAATTTCCAACGCCCTGCCCTGTTAAATCGCGGTTTCCCAATCTTAAAAAAAAAAAAAAAAAAAAAAAAAACTAGTGTATAATATGCTAATCCCAATAAGCTTCAAGTTAAACCCAATAAATAAATTCAATAATGAATGATGCATAAACAAACCCAAGAACTTTAATAATAATAATAATAATAATAATAATAATAATAATAATAATAATAATAATAATAATAATAATAACAACAATAAATTAATGTCTACTGGTCGAGGAGTTTCTTTCCAGAAGGGGATTTCTCAAAAAAATAAGGTCTAGATCTATCAACCTGTGCCATGCTACAAATAACCAGAGGGGAATTTTCATTAAATATCTTTTTTTTTCACTTTAGAACAATGCCGTTTCGTATAAAAATTAATACTATGTTACGACAAATGGAAATGGTGCGTTTTTTTAATTTTTTAATTTTTCTTTGCATTTTTCGTCGATTTCGAGTAATAAGTCATTTGTTACCCTTTTCCGTCATTTTTAATGCATTTTTGCTGATTCAATTGATTTTAATGAAATTTTAATGGTACTTGCTTCAAATGATATTTAAGAGATGCAACAAATGTCCTCCACACAATTCCTGAGTAGCTTACTATCAACTCCTGAGTTGATTTCATCGCTCAGAAATTGTAATGTTAGCCGTTGTGTGTAATCTAAAGTTCCTGTGACGCATATCAGCACCATTGCCAGATCGACCGATTTCGGGGTAACTGAAGTCAGAGATAAAGAACAGTCCAAACCAAAAGTTTGCGAGCTGAGTTCACTTGAACGAATGGAAGATGTCTTGATACATCAGCATCAAATTCAACAAGTTGAAATGCTCATCCGAGCTGATTTCGATCACATTTCTTACGTCATTTTTCTTTGCTTTTAAGACATTTTAGAAACATTTTAAGTGCATTTTATTGATCATTTTTGGCGATGCTTTAGGTCATCAATATCCGCCCCCTACAAATAACAAAAGAACACTGTTGTCTGGCCAAGGCCCTCGAATGCTGCCCACAATTCGTAAGCAACAGTGGTGCTCTCTTCCGCCCGAATCGTTCGCAACTCTCAGCCCAGTTTATCCGAAAGCGAGTTGCGGGGGCCGTGGCCGCGGGAGGGGGGGAGCAGTTAGCCCGAAGAGGTCGGTCGCCGCCCGCGAATCAGTGCGCAGATAACGAGCCACAGGCTACTTAAGCCGGCGATAAAGTCATTTCTGGGTCATTTGGGCGTCGTTGCCGGCCCCGCCCCTGCCCCGCAATTAACCCCGCCCCCGCGCGCCCCGGAAAGTCCGGGCCGGGCTCCGGAGGGCGAAAGCAGCGCATCCGAAATTACATACCGCGTCTCAAGGCTATACTCACCGGCAATACAGGAAGTGCGGTACCGAGGACCGGCTACCTAAAGACGTTTTCCACGATGCCTCGCCAGGGTGGAGTTTTTGACTTAATAGCGGTGCCATATTTCAATGCTAATAATCATTACATTACGGTCCAAAAACGATATCGTTTAACTTAGATGTTGCGATTGTAAACGGGATCGGACAACCGGATTGACATAAACTGACGTTCGAGCATTCTAGTCCCACAGTAGGCAACCATTTCATAGACTAAAATCCCTTGATAATTTCTTAACTAATTCATCCCTACCATTACATTTATCTATGCTATTCATTTTTATTTCAATACACATTCTTCAATTCAGTGGTTTGTTTACAAAAAATTGTATTTTAATGCACCAATGAAAGTATTATAAAAAGAAAGCGACATGGGTGTTCTCATTCATTTGTTTACATTCCAAAGACAGAAATGTTTTTGTACCCGAGAACGAGAACCCGAAAAAGAAAAAAAACAAAAACTATCAGGTATATCGAGAGAAAAATTCCCCACATTTAAGAAAATTACACAGCAATTCCAAGATTTTTCCTCGAATCCAAGTTGGATTGGAACAGTTGGCATCCTTGATGCCCTCTCGACCCCGCCAAGAGGAAAGCCCTCTGCCCCCCTTACGTCCGCACGGTTCGACCTGGACGGGTCCACAAGCAGCCTCGATTCCTTCCTTCAGATGTCAATCCGCAGTCTACCAGACAGAAGTCTCTTACTCTCGATAAGAAGTTTGAAATTCCTTATTCTATAACTTGCCATATTAAATATGCACTCAAGATAATGGGTCCCCACTTATATTTCTCAGGACTTGGGCATTTCTCCCGTCTCAAACCACTCCAGATCCATCGTTACCAGGAAAGAGAGATATTAAATGAATTTTTCTAAAAAGAAAGACCGACACACTCTCCAATTGTCATTTCTCGCATGAATAGAAAACGTCACCGTGCCCACCGACAGAGGCGCAACGAGCATTGAAGAGAATGAACGGTTGCAAGAGAGTCAGCATGCAGGTGGGGGAACGTGGGAGAGGGGGAGTTGAGAGAGACGGGCAGGGCGCAACAACGAGCCACGCCCGCGCCAAGTCATCGCCGCCGTCTCGCTTCCCCTCGCTTCGCCTCGCTTCGCCTCGCTTCGCCTCGCTTCGCCTCGCCTCGCTTCGCTTCGCCTCGCTTCGCCTCGCCTCGCCTCGCCTCGCTTCGCCTCGCCTCGCTTCGCTTCGCTTCGCCTCGCCTCGCTTCGCCTCGCCTCGCCTCGCTTCGCCTCGCTTCCCCTCGCTTCGCCTCGCCTCGCTTCCCCTCGCTTCCCCTCGCTTCGCCTCGCTTCGCCTCGCTTCCCCTCGCTTCCCCTCGCTTCGCCTCGCTTCGCCTCGCTTCCCCTCGCTTCCCCTCGCTTCGCCTCGCCTCTCCACTCGACCCGACTCGCACGCGCCGCGTTCATGGGCCACAGCCGCGACTGCGCGGGGCCAGGCGGGCGCGGGTGGAGAGGGGCCGGGCAAAGGCGGAGAGAACGGGGCTGGGCGCGGTGGGGTGGGGTGGGACGGGGTGAGCGGAGCGGGACGGGGTAGGGTTGGGGGGGGGGGGCTGAGCGGGGCGCGGCGCGGCGGGGTGAGGTGGGGGGTGGGGGTGGTAGCGGCGTAGCGTGGCGCGGCGGCCCGAAGTGGGGGGCGGGGCGGGGAGAGCCGGCGCTCTTCCAAAGCACATGCCTGTCACAAGCCTCAGGTGCGTCCAATCGATAATTCCCTTCGAGGCGAACACGTAAGTAAACGCCCGGCGTCAAGTGCAGCGCATGCTATTCGCTGGGACGTGCCTCGCGCGCGCACCGGGCCCTCCTTCCACCCCGCACGCCCCAAGAGCTGGCTTTACTCCCTTCAACCCGAAACACTTCACTGCCACTCAGGAACAAGCGCCACGCAGACGAATATTCTCCCTGGCAATTCACGTTCGCCTTAAAGCTAGTTCGGGGCTTAAAAAAAATCAGCAAAATGAAGGCGAGGAAATTTGGGAAGGAGCAAAAGTCACACTAATAATTATATCTGAAAATAACGCAATCAAGTAGAGGATGCGTTACTTTCACATTCGCGATTGCCTCATTACCAACAAATCTACTCGTAAGGGGGGGGGAGCAGACGGTCGCAAGGCCTGAGGCTCGTAGTGACGAAGGTAACGTCCGCTGGGAACGACTGACTTGGCGAAACTCACGTCGTTAGCTTCAAGGGAAAGCTGTGAGAAGGTTGTACTCCACCGACTTTGGGCAGGATTGGGCGTGGGCTTCGGTATCATGTGCAGTCGGCGGCGAATCTCAAACCCACATAGAAAAGACCGACACAAGTATGAACCTCCCTGTCAGACTGCCTAGGTTCCGGCGGTACTCACATCACCAGCTTCAAGGTGGGGGCAATAAGGAGACGGGTTGAGGGCGCCGAGCCACCAGGCATATTCCGGGCGGCCCCCGGTTGCGCCCTTTTCTTCGCCTCGGCAGTGGCCCGATACTCTGGACAAAGAGGAGGGACTAGTCCCGGCACATTGCGAGTGGCGCTTAATTCGACACCGGTGCTAGCCTGGAAAGCTACTAGCTCCGAGCTGGGAGAGCGGCCCGACCAGGCTTATTTGGGGAGGTTCCTGAGAAGGGTAACTGCGTTCCAGAGGGATCCGTAAACCAGCCTGAAGGTGTTCCTGCCCTGGAGAGAGGTGTGGATAAAGACCACAGAGCTTAGGTGCCCACCCTGGGGAACAATCCTCCTTGTAAAACAAGAATTGTGTGGCGGGTGTAGGAATTAGTAGCAAAGCTACATTTTACGGAACCAGAGGAAAAAATATATTGTATTAACTTTGAACATTGCTCATTTCATTGTGAGTGAGCAAAGTCATCCATTATCAAATGTGAGATTATTACCTTAATTTTCCTAGTCATTTTCTTTCTTTTCATTATACTGTGCATAAGCACCGTTTATTATCACTTACACTATTCGTATGTTTTTGTAATTCTGTAAGATGTTAAGAGGGGAATCATGTACGTACACTTAACAGACAGATTTTCTGTCACAAAAAACGTATGATGACCACATAATGGCAATTATTTTGTAGTTACTTGTTGAATATCTTCTGATGAACAAACATGTGGCAAAACATATTTTCAGTGATTACTTTCAATTATTCTGGAGGCCTGCCGCCGTAATCTACGAGTGTATGTGTGTGTGTGGGGGGGGGGGCGAAGAGGCGGACCGGCGGGCGGAACCGACGACTCTCGTCTCCGGTTGCACGCAGCACCTGGGCGACGCGTCGCAAACACGACAAAAACGCAATTGCAGAGGTCGGAAAGGGCTTTTCTTTTCATTACAACCGAATACATATGTTCCACATACCCGAGCATAAAACATTGTCGTCCCGCCTACTTGACCGTGGTTTTCGTCCTTTTTTTTTTAGAATATCCACGAAATGAATAATGAGCTTTCCTTGTGTTTGTACAGAGGAAATTTAGTTGTAGTCTTCACAAGCATAACGTATACCAAACTGTTCGTTAACACTAGCTTATAATTCATACTGTTATTACAAGTTTCTCATGGTTACGAGTAAGGGTTCTAGTTCCCACAGCGATCTGAAAATGACAGCGTCAATATTGAGAAAACGCAGTAAAAAACTTCGTAGTAACTGCAGAATTACGTTCTGTGTGCAGAAGTGATTACTATTTAAAATATCGTAGTAGCAGCGTTTCTGTTTATTTCAGCATAGTTTTGTAATGTAGGTCGCCAGTTTCAACACTGGCTGTTTCTAATTCCAACCCCTGATTTAAAATCAACACACCGAAGAAAGAAAGAATGAAGATCAAGTACACACGTCTCCTTCGATGCCCCGTTGGTCTTCCCGCGTTGCGAACGCCAGAGCAGCAACGCCACAAACGCTGAGCTTGTGCCGCCAGCAGCTAGTGCAGCTCTTTGTGCGCAGCGGAGACGCTATCCCGCACGGCGCGCCTAACGGCCAATTCATCGCCCTCCCACCACCCCACCCCGCCCTCCCCGCCCGCCCCGCCCCTCCACCGCCCCCACACGCCGCCGATCGTCTATCGCGGATATTAATTGCAAAGCGCACAAAACACGCAATTATAATTCATCACCGCAGCGTCCGACTAATTTTTCCTATTTACATGGTGATTAATTACGAATTTTCAATTATTTATTAATGACAAATTCCGAATTCCACGGGCTCCCAGCCGGTAATTTTTTATTGTTTCGTAACACAAATAAAACAAACATCCACAAGGGGGAACTCGCGTGCGACGCGACGGCAAGAAGCCACGAGCGGCGCAGGCGGCGGCGGTTTGTTTATGGGGCGAAAACATTGCTTTTAACAAATAGCAGCCGTTAGGACCCACAAAGGCGGCGCATGCGCAGAGGCGCGGTAGCCCCCGCGGGCGCTGGCAGAGTCCCCAGCGCGCAGCTTGATTAACGAGGCGGTCGCTTCCTGCCCCCGGACAGGCCTGTCTGCCCGCCGCGCCGCACGCGCTATCTGTCCACGTCGCCCATCGCCGCCGCCGCCGCCGCCGCCGCCGCGGCGCCTCAGGAGCGGTGAGGCGGAACGCGCCCCTCGCCCCGGCCTTCCCAGGACGAGGGAAGGGGTCGAACCCGGGCCCTTCCACAGGCAGACGCCTTTGGTAGGCAACGCCCCGCTCCGCTGCATGATGCGAGTTCAACGCTTCGGACCTGCCTTCAAGCTCAATAACTCATCAGAGATGTGCTTTAGTGATGCTTCAGCAATAACAAAACAACCATGTTCAAAATTGAAACATCCATGTGTATTATATGTGCATCCATGTGCACTAATACTTTACAGCCACGAGAGAGGGTGATATAAACAAGGTCTCCTTCTCTTTCCAAGCTGGTTTGTCACGAACATTGTGCAATATATTTGAAAACAGAATCGTAAAATCCTTCAATTCAAACATTAATATCCCGAAGGTAACCTCTTTATACCAGATATGTAGACTTCATACAAGTATGAAAGCAAGAAAGAAAGTTTTCTTTTTCAAATTAATAGTATTCCAACAATATTGCTCGTCACAATAATATTGGCATGTCTTCCCTGCGTGAAACTCCGTACGTATAAACGAGTACTACCCGGTTATTGAACAAGGTTCTCACTTCGGTTTTTCCACATGCACTAGCTTTTCGATCATGATTTGCTAATCAACAGCAAAATGTATTTCAATTCATAAATCATGAATTATCATACACTCTCATATTTCTTAGCCTCTGGAGAAATGTACGTATACAACATAGATATGTGCGTTGCGTATAATTCGAAATACGCAAGCAACATCTCGTGGGAATAAAAGCAGATGTCTAAAAAACAAAACTGATGAAACTGCGTTACATTTGAAAGGATAAATGTGGAAAGTTATTTTAGGCGGTCTGTGGCTAAAAGCGTTCCGCTGCAGAACATTAAAAATCTGCTGCCGGTGATAGGAACAGTGGGTGTGTGTAGCGGAGTCCTTCCCTTGCCTTGCCTTGGGCCGTCCGCCCAGCGCCGTGGCGCGGCGCGGCTTGGCGCCTCCCATTTGGAAAGCCGCCGACAATGAAATGGCATGTGGGCCCCACCCCTTGGGGCGTGGGTGGGCGTGGGCGGGGCTGGGCTGGGCGGCGCGCGCCACCGGTCGCCTGCAAGGTCAACGGCCTTAATCGGTCAATAGCCACGGCCCGTCCGGAGCCGCGGCGAGGCGGGCGGGGCGGAGCAGGGCGGCTGCGAGCGGCCATAGCGCACGGCTGCGGCGGCGGGAGGGCCTGGCGGGGCGGGGCGGGGCGGGGCGGGGCGGGGCGGGGCGGGGCGCGTGACTGCCTGGAGCCGGGCGCATCTCGCCGGCGGTCAGGAGCCTGCCAGAGGAGCGGAGGAGGGGGACGAGGGCCGGCGGAGGAGGCCAGCTGTGCGTCCGCAGCACAGAGCATTTCAACTGCCACCCAACACGAGACAGCTCTGGACCACTCACTCGGGCTGCATCGAGGTATATTTTTATTTATTTATTTAAAGGCGAAAATTAGTTAAAAAATATGTGATACATAGGCGGTCAGATAAAATTTGAGCAAGTGTTACACGAGGGCCCCACTAATAATTCAGATCGCCTACAAATATAAATCCACAATAATTAATGTTTGCTCGATCCCAAAATAAGAAATAGGTAATTTTATTTCGTGAAAATGTACACAGCATAATTCGGAAACTTTTATGAATGAAAGAAAGAAATTCCATAAGTTTGTGGCATAAGAGACCGAAATGGAAAAAAGAAATTAATGTTTCAGAAGAATTTCGAAATGGTTGTAAAAGAAAGGCCACCCGTTGGAATTGATGGAATATACTAATTTCAACACTGAAGGTCAAGAAACTGTAATGGTTGTCCATTAAAGTGAGGAAATCGGAATCAAACCCTATTAGCTGGAGGCGAGCCTAGAAAAGGTCTTTTCCTTGGACCTTTCCTAGCATTGCCGTAGAGAACAAGTAGGAAAAAATCACAAAACCTAATGTTATTATATTTATTTTCCTTTGGAATAGTTGCGGAGAGTGTACCATTTGCACAATCGTTATGATAGAATTCATTTAAAAGAATTGTATTATATTTATTTTGTATAGAATTAACAGTACATGCAACAATTTTCCAGATGTTCCTTTTGACATTCAAGATTAATCCAAATTTCACAGGCACGAGAACATACATTTTCCAGATTCAGTTTTGTACTACGTTTTAGCGTTCGAACTAATGAATGATTTTTAATGCTTCAAGAATTTACAATACTATCACATTCCATAAAAGATATATTGAAATTATTTTAAGCGAGACACTGTAAAGATTAGTTTGGCAAATACATGTACATTCTTGCACAATGCCCGAAAATGTAACAAAATCGGTTATACTGAATCTTCTACTGTGTAGAAACTTAAAAGAATAGAAAAGCCCATGCTTTCAAATCGATTTCCCGAAGTTTCCCTGATTTTCTCGGCTTTTTTTTCTGTGCCTCGTTTTTCTCAGGTATGTAGTTTCCTTACCACTTCGATTGTTTCAAAAGTCAAATCCCTTTAAAGTAATATATTGGTGCAAATAGCGTAAAGGTCATTGAGCATGTCATAAAGGATCACTATATATGGACTTTCACATGGACCCAGCACGTGTAATTTCAAACTCGTAATTAAATCTCTTTTTTTCAATTGTTAAAAACGCTCACCATTGTCGTATACTCTCTGTATGTAGCTATATACAACAACTGTATACATACTACAAGTATCTGTACACAGTATTCAATATTCATTAACACACTCCCCAAATCATACACATGCTTTACGAAAGCAACCAATATTGTGAGAAGACTCCACTTTCTTCGAAGGATTCAATGGATACAAACTCGCAAGTTCTGTCCAACGAAACAAAGTTTAATAAGCCGTTTTCACGCCAGAAAATGGCGGCACGCATTCGGCGATAAATAGCTAGCAGAACTCACCCGAATGGCGAAGCACCACGATGCAGCATGTAGTGACGTCATCTGCGCCCAGGATGTTCACGTGCTCTGCAACAGGACACGGGATTATAATCAGCGCCTGCGGGGAACAGATGGCGCTGGAGAGGAGTAGGATACAAGGGAATCAGATAAGATGAATAATCGTAAAATAAATCTTCCCTTTTTTTCCGCTCTACTGCATTTTCACGAAAAAATTTAATTTCGATGATCTTTTCGATAATTTTTATTGTTGCGCTTTTTTAGACATTTGTCAAACTAACAATAGTGCGGTAGCTATTATTATTTCTTTGCTATAAAAAGTTAGTAAACTGAATTTGGAATTTAGAACGATGAATACAATTTACGATTTTACGAGTTGTTCCTAAGCAATACTCCATCATGACACCTTTTGACGAGAGGAGGAATAATCCATTCTTGTCATCTGTGCTTCACAGTGCAAAAACCTCCACGAAGTGCAGAATGACATTTTTTCGAGAATTATGTTTTAATAATTCTCTAAACAACATTACAAACTATAATCTCCTTACATTTAGTCGTGGCCGGAGTCGCTAGCCGAATTGCTTCATTACTTACCGTGAAGTCACGGAAGTTAAGCAACTCGATACATCGTGTGTTCCTGGATGGGTGGCCGTGTGAAAATTTCGGGGATCTACGGGAGCCGAGCCCCTGGCCGAATGGGTAAAAGGCATTCACTGCCGACGACTGACTAGGTAAAAGGGGGATTACTCCATTTCACGTTGAACGTTAGTACATGGCTATATTCTATTTTCTACATACCAATCTAGATACGATTCAACAAAATTAAATAGTTTACCAAAGACCAATTATTTCCTTGCCTTCCTTTAAGCTTAGTCGTTATTAACGCACGCCTCTCATTTGAATTGATAAAGAGAGGTACAAGCGAACGCCCTTTCCTGAAAATAAAAAGTTGGTAGCGTGGAGCAATAATGTAGAATTGGCAATTTCAACATCAGTCCAACCCACCGAATGATCAAAATTCCCTAATTAATAACTTCTTTTTTTTTTCATTTTGGCCCGCTTTTCGGAATTTGGCCCCAGTGTCTGTCGGCTGAAGCGTGGAAACGAGCAAGTGAGGGGTTTCTCTGCACTTTCCATCGAGCTGCGGGCGCCGGATCGGGACAGATTCATTAAACCATAAAGCTGTAGCGAGGCTGGCGTTTCACAGCCGCTTCCTGCGTGCACAGCCTCGCACTGCGCCACTTCGCCTTCTCACGACGAAATCGGGCGTGTTGCAATTCAAACCAATGCACCGCGAACCTCGCAACGTCCCACATACAATCCTTACTTTTAAACCACGCGCCAGTGGCTCTGGATGCAGTGCCCGCGAACTCTAGAAAGCTAGTTACCTTGTCCGCAATGTCGACATATCTGCATTACACAAATGTTCAAAAGGATCTGTATTATACATGCAGATTAAATATCCAGAATATCGCAGGATGGATTCGAAGGAGCTAGTCGTTTAGAATCTGGGAGTTCAATATTTTCGCCAATTTTAATCTTTTTTTTTTTTTTTTTTTTTTTTTTTCACGATTCGCCGACTTGAACATGTTATTTACAAACAACGCCGTGCAATAATTTTAGCGCAAAAAATGAGTAAAACTAATAAGCTATGACTTAAGCTGGGCAAGAAGAGTTGTGTGGAGACAGGGAACTGTAGTGGGGACGCTAAATAATGATAGCCCAAGAACTTACAAATTCCCTTCCGGAGAAGGCGCATAATAGGGTCCAAATAAGGGCATAATAAGGTCCAAATTGCATTTGGACCGTAACTATGCCTTCGGCGCAGTTTGCAGCTTCTCAAGGCCGCTCAGTAACTGATTTGATTGATGGATGGAGCGGAGAGCCTGTCACGTATCTTCACAGTCGCAGTTATCGTCACCGTCTTTGTTCTGCTCACAGGAGGTTCAGAATAAATTAATTTTTTTATCTATTTCCCTACTTAAAATATGATTAGTTTTGCAAAAGTTTCTTCGATATTTTATTACATTATAAAAGTGAATATTTTGTATAATTGCTCCATCTTCGAAAGTATCGACTATAATATTTTTTCTGACTTATTTCCTATCTAGAATCTTTATACGAATCTTTAGCTAAGGATTGTTTCGCTTCACGAATTGTTGTTTTACGGCGAAGTCCGCTACACCAGTTTCTTCACTTGTCGTCTGTGAAACGTTGTCATTTAAACTTATTTTTTAAGTTCTTAAAATACTCATGAATTACACATTATTTCTCACGCCTGTTTTCTGAGGGGTCTGCCGGACACCGAGTATGACTTACAATTAGAAGCAAAAATACACATCAATCATTAAATAATTATCCTCCTATTCATCGGAACTAAGTTCACTGGAATCTCTATTTGCTACGAAAACACAGTTAACAATTAAACCTACACAGTTAAGTAGAAAGTTTCGAAAATCCGCCACCGTCGGGACTCAAATCCTAGGCCTTCGTAGACGAACCCTAGGCGATTATTGCTCAGGGAGATTAGAAATATAGTGAAATGGATGATTACTACTACACTAGAAACAATAAGTGCACTTAGGCGGCTCAAGCTCATTTTATAAGACTTTTGACTTTGCACACTCGCGTTGCCCGTCTTCTGATTAATTCTGACTCATGCCAATCTTCCAAGTTTCCAGTCTGCGTATTGAGGGCAGGGAATATGTGGTTGCAATCACGGAGGACAAAGGGATAGCGATCCGCCTGAACAAAGTGTCTCAGAATCAGAGTGACTAAGAAAAATTGCTTACAAACTTGTAGAGCAATTGGAGACGTCGAGAATAATCACATAATGCCAAGAGTGTTTGGTGGGAAATTTTATTGAAAGAAGTTACACTTGACATTTGTCCCTTATTCTTAGGCATCTTCTTAAGCACGAGTTTTTGGCAGGTCATTGTTAAGTAGTAGGTTCTCACGCAGTTACGAAGATTTCATGTTCCTGCCAAACACCTGTGCAGAGAGGGTTGCCTAGCAATCAGGGGCAAATGTCACATGTGTAACTTGAAAGAAATTTTCCATTACATGTTCATTGGCAGAAAGAGCTGATTTTCGACATGCTCCCTCTACACGTACTAGACGTTTCTAGCATTTATTCTGAGACATCCTATAACTTCTTTTATTTCAACATATCTATAAGCCCTTCAAACGCCGCCAGCAGGGGAAACGCCGCAAGCCGACGATTAGGTCAGCGCCGATTCTCATGTTCCAGAAAAAGAACACTCACCTCCCGAAATATAGCATGCACTACACTTACGGAACTAACGAATACAGTAATCGACCGGAACACTAGAAAGCAATACATCCTTCATTCTCCCAGAATTCTTAATTCCTTTCAAGAATTACAACTTAGATATTATTTTAATTAATGTGTCAGTAGAGATCAATGACCCCACAACTCTGCTGGGTCAGAGTTACTTACAGCTTTGTAGCTTTGGCCTTCTCATTTTGGGGCTAGAACTTTTACTTTTTTATTTTGGAAGGACAAATTGTCAAATCATGATTTAAGTTGTGAAAATAGTGATTTCTCAGCTTCTAAACGACACCTTTATCTTTCAAATACTTGCAGCGGTTATCTGGATCTTTAATAATCATTTTACCGTATTCATAAAACACATAATTTTGAACATTCGTTTAGTGTTTCGATTTCGCTATAACTTTACTTGGTAATGACTTTACACCAAGCTTGTCGTGTAGCACGCGGACGTATTAGCTACTAGCCCGCCTGGAAAGGCCGGCGCTCCTGTGGGCGCGGGACAGTTCCCCTTACCCCGCGCCCATTTCAGAAAGCGATGTACACGCGCAAGATGAAGCGGCTCGAGGTCTAAAATAGTGGCTGCATTCGAAGATGTTTCCCAAATTCGTTATATCAAACAACTGAGATTTGAATTACGATTATATTCCCTTCAATTTATTACTATTTCATATACATTTACTTTTTAAATTCTGCCCTATACAAACATTTTTGACAAGAAGAGGAATATGTTTCAATAGCGAATTATTTCCTCGTTTTTGTTCTGTATAAATCATTCAGTTATTTGCGTATTGCAATAATAAAAAATATTACGAACAAGTCTCTATGAGTTAACAATTGTCGCTTACGCACGGGCAGCTGTTTTGACGGAGGAATCTTTGTCTTTCAAAACTCGTAACCTGAACGTAGAAAGTTAATGCAATCAATACACTGCAGTGCCAAATAAACACTATTACAAAACCAAATTACTTTCGATTCAAAATGATGAATTTTACTCTCAATATTGACAATTTAAAATCTGACTGATATGTTATTACATTTTGACGGATCATTTCTTTGCTTTAATAGTTGAAACGGGATTAACATGGGACAAAGGCTAAATGAGCAATATCTGTACACCGACTTCCCTAAAGACTGTCATAGGCAGTTATCCGGAGTAATTTGTACAATCAATACTACTTTTAAATCTCGCAAAAGTTGTTCTGGACGAAGTGCTCGCTTACTCCAATAAGCTAGTCATCTTTCCTGCGACATTGACATACCTGCTTTATATCGTTAAAGAATTTGCAGCCCTTCATCATGTTTTCTGATAGTTTTGTACCTCACAATCACAATATCATCAAATTATTGGTGGACCACAGGGACATTGAATCCTTTTAATTACGGGAAAGGTCATTTTAATGAGGGTTCGTGAGTGAAAGTGAACTTATGGTTGACTCACTGTCATGTTTTCTGATCGTTTTGTACCTCACAATCACAATATCATCAAATTATTGGGGTACCACAGGGACATTGAATCTTTTAATTCGGGGAAAGGTCATTTTAATGAGGGTTCGTGAGTGAAAGTGAACTTATGGTTGACTCACTGTCATGTTTTCTGATAGTTATGTACCTCACAATCACAATGTCAAATTATTGGGGTACCACAGGGACATTGAATCCTTTTAATTACGGGAAAGGTCATTTTAATGAGGGTTCGTGAGTGAAAGTGAACTTATGGTTGACTCACTGTCATGTTTTCTGATAGTTATGTACCTCACAATCACAATGTCAAATTATTGGGGTACCACAGGGACATTGAATCCTTTTAATTACGGGAAAGGTCATTTTAATGAGGGTTCGTGAGTGAAAGTGAACTTATGGTTGACTCACTGTCATGTTTTCTGATAGTTTTGTACCTCACAATCACAATATCAAATTATTGGGGTACCACAGGGATTGAATCCTTTTAATTAGGGGAACGGTCATTTTAATGAGGGTTCGTTAGTGAAAGTGAACTTATGGTTGACTCACTGTCATGTTTTCTGATAGTTTTGTACCTCACAATCACAATATCATCAAATTATTGGGGTACCACAGGGACATTGAATCCTTTTAATTACGGGAAAGGTCATTTTAATGGGGGTTCATGAGTGAAAGAGAACTTCAAACGGTTGACTCACTGTCGTGCGGGACGGTGACCGCGAGCTCGCGCTGGTGCACGTATAGCAGCCCCACGGGCCCCACCACCTTGGTGGGCACGTTGATGAGCTGCGACGCCGCCTCCTTGTAGAGCGGGTGAGCCTGCAGCAGCGAGTGCGAGTCGTGCGGCGGCTCCTCCTGCAGCACGCCGCTCAGCACCAGCACCATCCTGCGCACACCGCACCACCACCACCACTTCAGCGCTCGCCCCCGCCACGCGCCTTGCGCACTATGCCCACAAACAGACTGCACTCTCTCGGCATAGTATGTGGCAGAAGACTCACTTGGAAATAAATATGCTACACCGCCGGACTCAAAAAGACACGCCCTCTCCGAAAATATGGTTGCAATTCACCTCTATCAATCAATGAGCCCACCATACCTCTCCTACGCTAACCAGCACAACGAATATTCTAAAAATCATTATTCTCTACATCAAATTCCTCCTGGTTCAAACTTGAATGAACTCGGCATAACTCGACTCTACCGTTCATTTTCCTTATTCCCTTGCTTTCATCCTAAAATATAAGTTTACTTCAGCCGTACATTTCAAAATTGGTAAATAAAAATTCTCGCCGTAAACGTCTCATACGAAAAATTCCACATCAGGTTTTTGATCCACCATAACTAGCATTCACCCGATAAGGCTTTCCACATCGGGTCAAAGAAATGTCAAAGAAAATGTAAAACTGATCAGTAAACATACCCGGCTGCTGGCGGCAAACTAGTCAAGCAGGAATCCCCCCCTCCCCATCTGGCCATAATGAAATACTCTTGATCAGTTTCAGGAAATGCAGCAAAATCAACCTAAATATATTGCAAATAGTACAAAATAATTGAACACCCTGAGAGACATTAAACACCCCGATTTATTTCATCAACCTACATTAGCAACATATTTCACATAACTATTCCAAAATTCCTTTTCTGATCTCACTTCATCCCCTTTTGCACATATTTTTTTCTAGATCAGGAAAACCAGGAGAAGAATATTTACGTAACCATTCTCACTTCCCCAAAGACAAATTCACACTACCTTAAAACAATATACATTTAAATATTCTCTGACACACTTACAAATTATAAAAGAACATCAACACAAAAAATGTGAATAAAATTGAAGTACATGCGATCTTTTTACATTGCGGCACATTATTACAACGCCATAGATACTACGTTTAAACACCACGCTGAGCAGGAAGAAAGAAATGTGCACAACAGGATTTTACAGTGTTAAAGACTACGTCACACAATAGAGAATTGTGTGGGGATTATGTGTGGTTTGGCCTTTGCTGAGCGCCAAATGGTCACTGCGCATCCTAACCGCGACTTTTTTTTTCCACCAATAGACGCGAACGTTCACCGAGCCCCTTAAGACTGGGCGATCAGTCGCTCGGCAGTGGCCCAATGACGCATCTGTGGCGCCACTTTACGCTTCAACGTTCCACATTCATCAGTTCGTTTCGAACTCAAATCCAGGAACGTCACTGAGGCTTCCGATAGGGTTTGTTGTATTGTAATATTGACCAATGTTATTGTTACTATGAGTACATACAAGTTTCTTCCGATGAATTTATTTTTCACCCAACAGTTAAAATATTTTAATGTTCTTACAGAAAGAAACAATATTTCTTTCTTTTGAAAATCTCAGCTCACCCAATAAGCTCACTTGGATTTTCTTCCCTTCAAACCGTAAACAAAGTCAACGCCTTTTTCATTTATAACCAGATCCTTTAAAAAAATTCCCGAAAAACATCTTGACTAGAAGACTCAATAAGGAATCCTCAACCATCTTAAATTTTAGATATAAGTCAGGAAATGTCGTGAATACAAAATTAAAGATACAAATAAACAATAATATACAGCCACCAAAAACAAACAAACAATAAAAGTAAAAAAAAGTCTTTATCCACAATGCTCTTTGGTCGTCTATACACAAGAGATGGGGAAAATTCTGCAAAATATTCCGAATATAACTGAAACGTTATGAGCATTGCCAAGCTTCAATCACGAGAGTTACCGTCTTGTGGTTCGCGTTTTCATTCAAATTTCAAATGTAAAAATCTAACAGGCAATGGTGCAAAAGAAGGTCAGACAGTGCCAAATTTACTGAAAAAAACAACAACTTTTCATTATCACACTATGTCAAATTTCCGATCTGGAACGAATATATTCTCTAAGCTGTAATGGTACGTTGGGTGAGCTGGTGACGCCGCCACCTCAGTTGTGATGTCAAAGCTTGGGTTGTTCTTCATTGGACGTAAACGCTTACATGTTGCGACGCGTTCTGCCCTCTCCTCTTGGTTAGTACAAAGCGCCCCAACTATACCATACAGAATTCATCACACATTTCCCACTCCATCATGACCACCGAAAGAAACACCATAACCTGCTAGCATTGTGCTTCAATACGTTCGAACGGAAGACGCCCCAGCACAACTCCGCAACTCCAACTCCTTCCTTCCATTGTGTGGTAATTCACATTTACCACCATGATCACGCTCGTTTTAAATTCAAGGTGATGCATTTATTCATGAAGACAAGAAATGCATGATTGTTCGCACAAGCAAGGCATATCGTTACAGTTCGTAATGTTCAGGAGGAATAAAAACGTTTTGGGTACGTCCACAAGTGTAAACATAGCATCTCTGAGACAAATTTAAAAAGAACATTCTGCTTTTAGTGCTTTCTCCGCTTTAGCAATTTCCAGCTCGAAGAATGCGAAAGTTTCACAATAGCAGTACGCTTCGATAGGAAGTAAACGCTCCACGCGAGTAACACCCAGCAATAAACCACTTTGAGGAACTCAGAGTCTTCCAAGATTGGTTCAGTTGTTGACGTGCTTCGCCGGGACCATGGAATTAAATTCTCGGAATAAAATGAACAACTCTTTCATAATTATTATGGCACTTACATGGATCTACCGAATGCTTAATCAGATTTAGAGAGTTTCAGTTTGCAATCGGTTTTAGAAATTCAGTTGCCACGCTTGTCGGAAAGAAATGGAAACTAAAATCTCTATATAAGGCTAAAGCCCATAAAAGAAAGGATTATTATCCTTTTTTCTAGCAATGACCCCTTTTCTCGTAAAATGATGACTTGCTTCCCTTTATTATCTCTTTCAAAATAGCTAAAATGACTTCAAGACTGATACCTTGAAAGTCAGAAGAAGCGGCCACTAGTTCTTCCACGACTGACTTTACGGGTGTTTTACATCTTGACACAATTGGTCGATTCCCGTCGTTTGATCTAGTGAATCACTTTCTTCAACTTATTTTTTATCTACCAAAGACCAAGTTCCTGATATCGAAAACCCGTTCACTGCTGTGCTCATGGCCGCTGAACGGATAAAAGCTTTTCCAAACGAACTTGAGTTCTGATGCAACTAACAGCTTTGTGCGGACGGGTGCGAAACCATGTTCTTAGCTCCCTGTCACACCCCCGAGCTTGCTTTTATGTTGTGGTAAGCCTAGATACAAACAATTAGTTAAAATGGAATTCATGTACGCCATTTTGATGCCAATAAGCCGATATATGTATGTATGTGTATATATATACACAAACACATACGTACATATATATAAACACGTGCACCATTTGAATAATTGTCAAAGTGCAACGCATATCAGAGCTTCAAAAGTTCCAAAATCTTGCAAATCAGACTTGAAAATGTAAATATGCGTTAGGCGTGGTAATGAGTTGTCATGCAGGAATGGGCACTCTCGCTATGACACGGAGCTCCTCCTTCCCCCCTGGTTCCCGTGAGCTTCCCCAGCCTTGCGCCGCGTCTGAAGCGCGGGCCGTGGCGCGTGTGGGCGGCCACGCGCCGCTGCCTCGCCGGAGGTCGAGCGCTGTCGCGGGCGCCGGCGCGTGAAAGAGCCCGCCCGGGGCACGCGCCGCCCCGCGCCGCGCGCAACAAGTGCCTCCGCCGCCGGCGCCGGCACCGCGCCGGCCTTTTTATCCGCGCTCCGCCGCGCGCCCCCAGGGGCCGAGCGCGGGGGCAGGGCGCGGGGGGTGAGAGGGCGGGGTGCGGGGGCGGGTGGCGCGGGGGCGGGGCGCGGGGGCGGGTGGCGCGGGGGCGGGGGGCGGGGCGCGGGGGCGGGGCGCGGGGGCGGGGCGCGGGGCGCGGGACGGGGGCAGGGCGCGGGGGCGGGGGCGGGGCGCGGGGGCGTGGCCGGCTGCCGTAAAGCGCTTCCCAGAGGCCTAACCCACTTCCTTCCGCGCCCGCTCGTTCGCTCGCTCAAGCTCCGGGCTCCACTCAAGGGCTGCGCGCTACCTGCCACCCGCGCGGACGAGGACGCAACTGGCCACTTCAGCGGAGCTCACGTGCCTACAGGGACTCTTCACTCCGCTCGTGTTCTAGCGGATACTTGTCACTCGTAACATAAACTACTCATTATTATATGAGTACGTGAATAAGTGACATTGATTTTCACAATTGTCTTTTAATTTGGGAAATTGGAGACTACAAACTTGATACAGAAAACGAAATTAAATTAGTATTAATGACTAACTGTTAAAACAAATCAGAATTACGACTGCATTAACATGAAACTCGCCTTAAAATTACCCCTAGAAGATATAAATGTATGCACAGAATTAAGAAAATTCAGTTTGTGTGCTAGAGTTAGAAAAGGTGCAATTAATTTTACATTTTTAAAACGACTTACACAACATTTGACAATCGATCAACTTCACTAGTGAATTCGAAGTACAAGATAATGTAGTAGCTGATACTGAATACACAGCAAGCAGCTTTTGATAACACTACCCCTGGGATGCGTTATGAAAACTCGCAGCGACAAGGAACTTTTTATTGTTCTAGTGCTCAACCGCTATATGTGCAAATTCTAACTCAGTGAAAAATTCGTGTCATATAGTCCGGATAAATAAGAGCGTCCAATGTAGTCCTCCCGATATCACAGAGGTCTGTTAATTTTTTCTGCTTTGCAGAGATAAATGTTTGCAAGGTATTCGTAAAATTATTGTTCTTCGCCTAGAAGCATGGAGAATGTAATATTTTTTCTCATAGTGACATCTTGTACAGCAGGAAGACTCCTTATATTTCATCCGTCAAAAATTGCACCCGTTCTCTATTTTTCAACTCCGAAACACTTTCTAGGCTGGAGGCTGCTCCTCTGAATCGAGCAGTGAAATGGCTGGAGCCGGCAGCGTGAACGCGCCGTTGCCGGTCGCCTTGATTTGCCTGTGCGCTCGTCCACCATCGCCGCGGGGCAGGGAGGAGCGGAGAGGGGCGGGGCTGGACGGGGAGGGATGGGGCGGAGCGGGGCTGGCCGGGAAGAAGCGGTTGATTGAGCAGAGCGTCGCGTCGCGTCGCGTCGAGCCGGTGAGTCACTGTAGCCGCCGGCTGCTCGTTAATTGAAGCTACTTAAGCCCCGCCGCATCTGCCGGAGCGGCGCCGCCACGGGGAGAGCTGCTTCCTTGGAGACGCAACACCACACGGCGCACCGAACCCCGAATCGATTCGAGATTCTCGACCTCCGTTTTCGACCACGTTCGGAAGCTTCTATTTCTCTGCTTTAGAGAGAGGAAGACTGACGAAAAGCATTCACAGATATCGAAAGAGAAAATTTGCACAACGATTCTTAAAATCACTGTGTAACATTAATGTTTGCCTAGAAGAGAGATTAAATTTTAAAGTGACCGTGTTTATTCACGTATAATTAAAATTTAACTGCTAAAAATATTTTAAAATGAAAAGACAAATCAACTTCAGCATATTCCGCGATATTCAAATAATATCGCATATTTACAGTTTGTCAAGAGACGTTTTTACCCATTCAATTCTTCTTTTTTCAATAACTATCCCACCACTCACGGGCTTATTTTTTTCCGATGAGACGCAGTCAACAATAGCAAGTTGTATCTTAGCCCATTACATAATTATTATAAGGGGCGGATTTTTAATGAAATGACATTTTTTCACTTTAGAACAATGCCTTGCAGGCACGTTCTAAACACCTTGCATCCTACAAGCCTCAAACCGCTCAGACTGATGTATGACATGTAGGTAGTTGCGACATATTCATTTTTATACTGTCATGTGTGCTGTTTGAACCTCCCTTTTCCCTGCTTTATCATTCACCTCTCGTCAACACTCTTCCCAAGCACTGGAGGGCACAGCACATTGTCGTCTCCAAATGGAAAAACACAGATCCTAAAAAAATGTGTCAAGTCGTTTTGTTTGGTGTAACGGTTAGTGTCTTCAATCATCATATAATAACCGATGATGTTCACAGATGCAAATACAGCCGAAGACCAAGGACTGCTGAGAGCTGTGAGGCTGAAATGCACTGTATTCGTTCTTTAAGTAAAGCAATTTGACTTACGTTGTGGCTCTGAGCAAAATTTTAACACGAGTTTGCTGCTCAATGCAATACGTTAATTTGGGTCAGATATCACTATTACGACAGGTCTGATTGGTATTACACACTATTTGGAAATACAAAAGAAGTATAACGTAATGCTATAATGGAGAACATCAGAGACCCCCGGAACAATGGTAGATCCTAATCCTTGATGAAGATAAAGATTATATCAAATGGTAAGGCTCCTCCTTAGACTACGCTCAATTTGGTACTCGCCATAAGACAGGCTAGTGTGGTCCAGCGTGTTTATTTTAATGAATTACGTTCCTTTCGTTCTCCATCGCCATCACATCTCCTGAATGGCCATCCGAAACGATTTCCATACAGCATTCAAGTCTGAATTCTATTGAGGAACTCCAACGGTGAAACTCAAGCAATCGAACGAAAATTACAGGTTTTGACAACAGCAACATAATTCTTTACGCTGCTCCTGGTTCCCACATACATCGAAGGAACAATTTCTTCCTTTCTGATCAGAAAATTCCAAATACCCACCCTCCGTGTCCGTCAACATATCTCCCCTGACATGAAGGACAGAATGCCCTCCACGGTCACTTTCCGGAGAATCGTTTGTCGTAACCATCTTTACATCGAACACCTCTCGTGCACTACGAAACAGTTTTCCTGTGTAAATGTAAGTTGGTAATTCGTGTATTACAACGTTCGTCTCACAAACTATCGGAGAAAAAGACATCAAAGTTGTTTCGTGCCTCTAGACGTGACGTCTTTCGCTCAATTTCAATTGAACGTCTCACGAGCATCCACTAATACGTCACGCACGATGTCGGAAATTTCTTTCATTCACTCCGCACACATTCCCGCACTTTTTCCCCACCGCAACATCGGCGAACATCCTCTGAAACGCAAGAATTCAATTGCCGAGCGAGAGGCCAGAAGAGGAGGATCTTCTGCCGACACGGCTGCTTCGCGAAGAGGAGCAAGAGAGTAAGAGGCGCGAGAGAGAAAGGCATAGCCGAGAGAACAGGAGCCACAAAAATTGAGTGCAAGAGCCAGAGAGAACACGAAGTGGGAGAGGACAAGAGCCAAAGAACCAGAGAGAACATGTCCAGAAAGGAAGCGAGAGGGCGGAGAGAAAGAAACAAGGGCCAGAGAGAGACACGAAAGGAGAGAGAGAGAAAGAGAGAGAGAGAGATCGAGAGAGAGAGATCGAGAGAGAGAGAGAGATCGAGAGAGATCGAGAGAGAGATCGAGAGAGAGAGAGAGAGATCGAGAGAGAGAGATCGAGAGAGAGAGAGAGAGAGAGAGAGAGAGAAAGGGAGAGAGAGAGAGAGCATGGAGGTTGCGCGTTGCATCAGCGCGGCGGCCTGGCGGCAGGGCGGCGGCGCGCGGCGGCGGAATTACAGGGCCCCCGACCGGCGGCGGCGGCGGCGGCGGCGGCGGCGGCGGCGGCGGCGGCGGCGGCGGCGGCGGCGAGGATGCGCGCACGGAGCGGGGCCGCCGGGAGCCAATTGAACATGTGCGGCGCGGCGCGGCGCGGCGCGGGGCGGCGAGACGGCGACTCGCTGCGCTGCCCAGCGTCCACGGCGGCGCGAAGCCCTCCCCCCTTCCTCCCCCACCACGGCTTCTGCTTCTCCCATGCGCTCCACACTGGCCGTCATTAAATTATAAATAACCGGGCTTATGTGGTTCAGAGCCTCTGACCAAGAGGTCCTTGGAGTCCCGATGGTGGAAGGATTTTCGTCCATCCTAGAAAGTTGCGGCTCACTGTATGTAGGCTTACTGCCTCCGGTCCTCAGCAACTGAGGCTTTGCAGTGCTCCTACTCTTGCACTCGGGCAATAATACTGGGAAATAAAACAAGCTCCCTGTTTTAATATCCTCGCTCGTTCACATACTCGTGTAGAAACGCAATAACTACCATTTACCAAGGGCGAAGCTATCGACCTCGATTACGCACATCGAATGAGACAAGACAACTCATACAATAAATTTCATTGACAAAATGTTTTTTATCATTGCTATTATGCTTTTGAGACCATCTGCAGGCTATTCAGTACTCTACAGTAGCAATAAAAAAGCGAATTGAATATCGTTAACCAATTACAAAAACTACACAGACTACGTACTCATAATCTAGCATTATCACATTGAATACCAGACAATCTAATACCGAAATCCTTCAACTAGTACAACCAAATGGAGAAATAGTAAAGCATGCCAATCACGCGACGGTCAGAGCCTCATGAAATCAGAACTGTCTTTTCTCAATTGTTTAGCCGGAATAACTCAACTGCTGATATTAATGTTGTTTTGTTACCATAACAAATCTGCTTCACGGAGGGGGGGTCATTACCAAAATAAACATCAAGATTAATTTACGAATAAGTATACGAGCAATATTAAATTGAATTTGATTTAAGAATAAGCTCTATTATTATTATTATTATTATTATTATTGTTGTTGTTGTTGTTGTTGTTGTTAGTAGATTTACTGCATGTAAAAGATCCTCAAGCCTAAATGATGCCTCTGAGCTAAATTCAAATCGCCTGTTTCGTCGCCCAGTAATACCTTCTTTCTCCCATGGTTGGTGAAAGGAGCGTAGCGGAATTTGCGTGGTCAGGCGGAAGAGCAGGCCTCATGGCCTGAGTCTCGCCACGTAAAATAAGGCCAATTCAATTCAATTCAATTGTTGTTGTTGTAATTCTGCATATGGTATAGAATTCATTACATCTTCATTTGTCCTGGTGCAGAAATACCCAAAGCAAAACCGTACTCAAAATAATCAAAGGGTCAATTCGCCTCTCATGTTTCCGCCGCGTAACCTCCGCGAGGGGGAGGTGCCCCTCGTGCCTGGTGTGGACGCTGCCCCTCAGAGGGCACCGCGGCGGCGATTAGCTGATCTTCGACACCTCGTGATTGATGGCCACGTTTTGCTAAAGGGGACTATAAAAAGCGGAAAGTGACCCGTTTTTCTTCACTTCGTAATTCGCCGCTCAAGTCCCTTTTACTGTCAGTCATGTGTGACCTGCGCCGGTCGATACGCGACAGCCTCCGACGCCTTCCGTGACTAATTGCCAGATACAAGTAAGACAATAATGAGATCGCAACAATAAACGCGCCTCGCATGCCCGGGAAGTCTGTTCGAAACGATTAATGAACTCGTCATTCTGAGAAAAAAGAAAACTTTTTTATGAATGCTGTCTGAAGCGGAATTTGACGTATCAAATAAAGGAAAAAAAGAAGGTTCGTGATTAACAATAGACAAGTATTATATTTTCTCGAAGATGGTATCTAAGTCGAGACTGTGTGACATTTCAATATCAATTTTTAACATTCGTAAATACCAGTTCACAATCAAGAAAAGACTATACGTTATTTTGGGACAGCAACATCGATCAGAGTTTTCGCCTAGGTTTCTTTAGTCGCTATAAAACCAACCGAAGTGGTCACCTCCTTTGCTTCCGGAAATTACCGACTTATTTTTTGAACTTAATTATTTTCATTTAATTCACACTATATGTATAGAATAAAAAGTAAGCAGAAACAATTACATAAGGTTCTTTAACCATACTTTTCCAACAAATGACCAAATTGTCTTCATAAAGTTAACCAGGTGGTGAAGTAATACAGAAGTGTCCAACATTTTGACTCACTGTGTTTCGCCGCGTGGCTAATTAAGCACTCGACTCGTCACAACTCAATCCTCTTGGAACGCACACCATGTCTTCCCATCCCCAGAAAACGGCAAGTGCGCGAGGCGCGAGTGTTTTGTCAACAGTCAGGTAAAGACAGGATAAGGGGAGCACGTGTGGATTACGAAGTGTATTCAAATGCAGTGATTCAAAAAGTTGTAAAGCGTTACTACTGCAAAAGTTATATGTTCAATGCGTGTAAAATTCGTTTATTTTCTACTGATACATTATTGCTTGATATTGCCTTCGATTCGGAGCTCGATATACACTGCATAACTATCGAGAGGATTTTGATTACGAGGGAAATATGGAAACCGTTGAATGATGCTACATGTTCTCTTAGGGAGGGAAATATGCAATGACAAACGGAGTTATGTTTACAACTTGTTAATTGGTAAATAAAATGTGAAATTAAAATTAAGTAAGAAAATAATATGTATGTACCACGGGCGTTAACCGGCTCTAATAATCTAGGGCGACAAAAAGCGCTCGGGCCCAAAGCCATGGCGCTGTTTGTTGCCGCTCGTACATTAGGACCCTTATAACGCCCTTGGTGGAGAAATAATAGTTTCTTCTTTTAATGCCATACACTGATTAGAGCGTAGGCTAGTCTCCAGAAGCCCCTAGCGGTTTTTTCTGAGACATATCCTGAGCAAGTATACCTAGGGGAGTTTGCCATTGCTTTTCCTTTGCCAATTTTGACGTTTGATTTGAATACCAGATAGCGCAGGCCAAGATACAATATCCGCAATCTTATGCAGTAATTCAAATCGAAACTCTGATTAGTGCTAAATTGCTAGAGGATTTTAATTTTGCATGATCGCCCAACTTCTTTTCCTGGGATCTGTTTAAAATGCCGACAAGCGTCCGCATGCATACCGTCGATTTTTGGCACCCCAAAACTCCCTTCACCGACTTTGACCGGGTTTGAACTAGGGATGTGCCCTTAACAGCTAAACTGTTATTTCTTAACCGTTAACGTTTCGTAACTGTTACGCGAAATAACAGTTATTTCGTTTATCCTGTTATTGGCTGTCGGTTGAAATGCATAGAACTGCAACCTACTGGGCCTAATCCGAACTACTACAAGCTTTTGTGGCAACCACTTTGTACGATAACAGCTTCACTGCAGCTAATCAATCTTGATTTACCAGTTTTCAAATTATAGATTCATTGATACATAATTCGTCATTATTACACGCCATGTGCCACAATATTTTTATATTTTATTGTATACACCACAACAAGATGTTTGTCCTTTAAATTAAGTCCGTCCAATATGTTAACTTATTTCTGTCCCATTGCTGCTTATTCAACTAATATTTCCCTAAGTCCTATAAAATAAAATGAGTTAGGTCAAATAACTCACATTATAATACTTGATATTCGATAGTCATTAACACTTTAGCTATAGGTAAGCCAAAACACTGTTTCTCCTCATTATTTTTGGCACTCGTCACTTCACTATGCACAAGTTGCATGTTTGAAAGAATATTTGCAATCTGAACCCGAATCACTTTCATTTTAGTAATATTCTATATTCTATACACATTCTATGAATACTATTCATCCTTGGCAGTTCATCCAGTCTCGTTCTTATCAGCTGCTTTTCTGTCCAAACATGTTAGGGAAAGTAGTGCAAGGAAGCGCCGAAAGGTAGCTGCACAAGCTTTACGGTGCTACCAACGTTATTCGTTTTGCGTGGTTTAACTCTTGGCAGTCGCTACAACTGCTTTAACTCTTAGCAGTCGGCCATGTTAGGTTGCTGGTCATGGACCTGTTAATTTTCAACTGTTATTAATAACAGCTATTACGAGTCAGCTGTTTTTGTGATAACAGCTATTGAAGAAAAGCTGTTAAGCCCATTTCTAGTTTCCTAGGAAGTTCTTAACCACACTTGCAAAGGAAATTCAAGTTGAATTTTCAACGTCTGTGATCGTGGTGGTAAATTCATCTAACGTCTTCTGATATCTGATCCAATGAAAATTCCATCCTTTTTTTGGCTTCTGAGACGTGTAGGAAGTTATCACAGAAATATTTAAAGCACCTCCCATTTCTTGTCAGAGCTTTAGTGAACTGTTTCATAAGTCCAAATTTGATACGCAGAGGTAGTCGTAGTATTTTCTTTGTCTCAATAAGACCTTTCCTTAAAATGTTCTTACTTCCTGTTTCTACTAAGCCATTGTCATTGATGCACTTTCGCACGGCTGTCCCACTCACAAAGGAAATAGGAAACTTTGTTTACCCAGACTGTTGTCCATCAAGCGTGCACAAAATCTTCACATATCACCCAGCTGTGATTGTCGTACTGTATTTTCGTAAGGATCAGTTCAAGATTTTATAATAAGTTTCTTTAAGGTGAACTGCATGTCCCACATGTATTGAAGCATACGCGTTGCCGTTGTGTAATAGCACTGTTCTTTTAACTTGTTTTGGACGAATCCATGAAAAGTCGCGACATTCACTTTGTATTCGATCTCTTCTTCGTATTAATCCAGGGATGTCTCTACAGTACACTTATTCACCTTCCTGTGAAAAATAATGCGTAAATTCCTGTTCTCGGCTTCTCTACTGGTAAGTAGTTGTGCCTGCTGCCGGTAAATTCTTTTCTCACAACCTGGAGTCTAGAAGTTCTGTTTTCTCTTCACTTCGACCTAAGCCCCTTATTATGTCGTTGAGATCCGTCTGAGAGAAAACTTCTGGGCTACGACCTTCCCTATCAACTTGAAACTCAGCATCTTGATTGTCCGAATACAAATCAGACGCAGAAGGATCTTCCAAAAATGCTGACGGTTGCGGAACAGAGACGTCTGGCCCTTGAACTACAGGACGCAGAGCTGATGAAGATTTGAATTCACGATGACTTTCTTATTTCTGATATTATAACAGTCAACCTCACAGCAACAAAAATAAGAATCGTATCTGCGATTTCTATGCTCTCACCATATCATTGGAACTCCAAATCTGAATGTTTTCTTTCTAGCTTTAGGTCACAACCATAAATCTTCGACGTCGATGTAGCACTTTTTGTGGGGCGCCCTCATTTGTTTTGATCACCCAGTTGAACTCCGATACAAGAAAAGTACACTCTTTAACAAAATCTGTAATGTTAACAGTAAACTCGCCACAAATGAAAAAATTGTCTGGAACATTCTTACAACTTCTGCTAGCTATGTCTCGAAACCTACAAATACATTTGGGGTTATCGTGGATCCAGTACGTAAGAGACAAGGTAACATGAACTGTATAAACACGTTCCAGAATTTGCTGCCAACGACGGTTTATGTTCAGTGAAGAGGAGTTTCTCACTGTATCTGTAAAAACAATTCCTTTGCGCATCTATCTTGGACGCCCGTGGTTCACACTCTCGTACGCGTAGGCTTCCGCGGCTCGAGTCGATGACTTCTTCGCTGTCCGGGTGACGCCGCGTAGTGGGCTGAGAGGCCGACGTTTCGCCTGACATGTCGCAGGCTTCATCAGGGCATTGACAGGGCATGTCAATGCCCTGATGAAGCCTGCGACATGTCAGGCGAAACGTCGGCCTCTCAGCTCACTACGCGGCGTCACCCGGAGAGCGAAGAAGTCGTTCACACTCTCATCTCATACCACAAACAGGCACATACTGCCATGTGGAGGGAAAACTGCA
Organism: Teleogryllus occipitalis; assembly: GCA_011170035.1. Lineage (NCBI taxonomy): Eukaryota > Metazoa > Arthropoda > Insecta > Orthoptera > Gryllidae > Teleogryllus > Teleogryllus occipitalis. Next base: position 700,582 of record BLKR01000084.1, on the reverse strand, counting down.
GAAATTGTATCACCAGTTATACTATAGAGTAAATAGATGTAAAGACGTAGTATAGATGGTGTCAGTGAAAAGCTGCCTATTGCCGCCTGGAGGAAAACTACAAATTCTATCTCAGTTCATAGGTGGTGTCACTGAACTGTATGCTAATTCCAGAAAGCTGACAGTGACCTATAGAGCATAGAGCATTTCTAGATACATTTTTGATTTCAGCATACAAAAATACACGAGGAACAGTTGAAATTTTGAAAAACGTTTTTCATCGCAGGCTATTTAGAGGAAGGGTCCAACAGGGCCAATAACGATCCCTCAATGCACCTGATGACGGATCGGTATAATTAAGATACTAAGGAGTAAAAATATTAATGAAGTTGATACTTAATCGTTTTCTAATATAAAGCTTCAAATATCTAACAAAAATTACACATTCGCTTCTCTTTTAGGATTTTAGACCACTTCCTTTCATTAAAATCGAACGTTTGTACAATTATAATCTGTGATTTTGTTTTTGAAAAGATGTATGCATTTGTAAAATTGAAATTGACAATAGTAAAAAGTAATCAAACAAATCTAATAAACCATTTTCAAAAAATGTTATTCGTTTTCACTAATAAATGTTTTTAAGTCATTTGTGAGCCAACAATTGTGCTGTTTGCTGTATTGTAATGCAATCGCCCAAGCGGATCGATTTTCGCCGCGAGGGAAAATTAATTTACTGTTACATGAGAAACCACGCAGTCCAAAGTGTCAGGAATTGTGCAGTTTTGACTTCGGGAAGGCGTTTTATGGTTCGACGGAATGCGGGAACCGCCGCTACCTTAGCGAGCATTGCGTTGTGTGCAGCGCAGGTCACAGGCAGTTGGCGCCTCGCAACGTCGTCGAGACGGCCGCGAAGGCCAAAAGACGGATCCTGATTGTTCGGTTACCGACCCCATCAGCGACCCTCGATTTACCATGACCAACCTTGTTAACGCCTCACGTCACCTGGGGAGTCTGCGAGCCCTTCACCGAGCTGACGAACGCTTCGCGACTTGACAAGGGAAGCGGCGGTGGGGAGCCTCGCCCTGGGCTTCGGCGGCGGTGGGGCGCGCGCCGCCGTGGCCACCGCGCCGTCGGACGGCGCTGGAGCGGCAGCAGAGCAATTCGCCACGAGAGGAGATCATCGTCATTCGAAGCGAGAAAGCGCTGCAAGTGTGCGGGCCTAGGAGCGGCCTGGACTCGCCGTGGAGCGCTAGGCAAGTGTGCGTGCGCCTACAGCTGCCATCGCATCGATCGCGCGCTGCCCGCGCTTTGTCATCGCTATTTCCGCCTCCGCCTTTCCGCGAGCGGTCACTGCGGAAACAATGGGGGACGGGTTCGCCACCGAAGGAGCCCGTCCGCCTCGAGACAATCGCCTTCGCAAGGGACAATGCCCCTTCCAAAACATTATTTAAAAAAATGGAGTCATTTTTGAGAAAATTTTGAAAAGATTGACGTTTCATGTAAAGAACACACAAAGGCCAAAATATCCGTTTCAAACTCCTAGGGCGTCCAGTTCAGATCGGTCGAGGATGCTCAATTTTGAAGACAAGCGACTGTACTGTTTATGTGCTAACGTTGATCACAGACGGACGAAGGGTCAAGGGACGGACGACAACTCGACTGACGATACAATTAACAGAGGAAATAATTTACTACATATATGACCAATATTTTTCTTCTTTTTTTACCAATGTTAAAAAATTTGAGTTTTTCTCCAGAAAAATCGTCATTTTCCGCCCCAAAATTACAATATGTTCTCTTTTCTACGTAAACTTAGTAAAACTAGAAAGGAAAAATCGAAGGAGGTCAATAAAGAGAAATAAAGGAGCGATGAAAGAAAATGGTTGAGAACTCCTCTTTTAGAAGATACGCTGTATATAGTACTAATAAATAAGCAGACGATTTTAGCACATCATTGTGTAGGGTTCAAGGGAAATATCGACGGCATGTAGTAAGTGTTTGATGTTTGCGCATCAACTGATAAGGCATTTAGTCCCGTAAATGTTGTGTATGTTTTTATCGCGGGAGATGTCGACGATCTTCCCTGGACGATGTCGAGATCCGGCGCCGACCTACAAGTCGATTAGCGGGGTTTTACCCAAACAGGTACCTTCCACCAGCCGGTACAAGCTCTAAGCTCCTGATTGGTCTACCGACTTGTGTGGTTATGTAGTGAAGGTAAGTATAAGTGTGTGTGTGTAAGGGATGAGGAAAGGTCAGGAAGAGGAAGGGACGATCGCGTGCGATCCGTGGGGCATTTGTTAGAGTATTGCTCCGTCATTCGATTGGTGTTGATCGGAGAAACAAGGAAAAGATCCGATCAGAGCAGCCGGCCGCTAGAATTCTCCTCCCGACAGCGGCTGAACCCGACCTAGCTAAGAAGCTACTGTCCATAATTCTGCCAACACCTACACTCAAACCTTCGACTTCTCGATCAGGGACATTGCAATGGCATCAATTGGCACCCCGAGCCGCCTAAGCCGTTATGTAATACCGCAAAGAAAGTAGTACGCGATGACGGCAAAACAAATGAGATGGCGCACTGCGTGCGCTGAGGACAACAGCGCCGAGGGAGGCGAATGCGACGCGTGCGTTTGAAAGACGCGAGCGAATAGCCAAGACGCGTGAAGTGGTCATGGCGAAATGAAAGCGGATATTTTCCACCACAATAGTCGTTTTCATACGCGCGTATGTGATTCACTCTGTGTACAGACTCTCTCAACACATAATTTCTTTCAAAAGCAGCGTCATAAAAATGAACTTTTTGAGAATTCGAGGTACCGTGTGAATGTATAGTATTATTAATGTGAAAATATTTTTTAAAATAATAAGAAATGAACTATTCCAAAGCTTCCAATTGGAAAAGTTCTTTAAGTGTCTATTTTCTATTTAAAAATATTTTTAAATAATGCAAGTTTTGTAGAATATTAGTATTCAAATAGTTATTTAATTAACATGTAATAAATTAAGATATTTCGTTGGTTGATGCGACAATATAATGACAACCGCCCTTCTTTAATTTCTTTAGATTTATTATTTTGTATTTGGTAAAAATGAATAAATGTAGAATTATTTGTAGAAGGAAGGTAGAAAATGTAATGGAATTTACACAGTAAAACGTAAAGGTTGAGGTGACAAAGATGTGCACTAAGGGGTGCGTCTGGACTCTTGTTGCGACTCGAAAAGGGGCCGTGCGACTCGACAAGAGCAAAATTCTTCCAAATTTTTAAGAGAGAAGTACTGACTATTTGGTACGAAAAACAATTGATTCCCGTTAATGGAAGGAACATTAACTAGTAATCTATATAAATATTTAAATTCATTCTGAAAATAAATCCATAAAGTTTGAATGAATTTAAGAAAATCATACAAAAAATACGAATTAATTCTTTATTGAAAAAGATGAATTAGAAAATTATGAATTAGCATCTGTAAGTACACTTTCGGAATAATTGCGACAAGAAAGGAAAGCACATGTCCATGGAGGTATGTTAAAGCAGGAGATACAAATGTAAGTTACTGCAGTTAAAAATGTAATGCACTGAGTTACATGAGGGACACATATTCATAGTACGTGATGGAAACGTAGAGACTCACATAATGGGAAGGACAAGCATCAAAATCTCTCTTGAAGACTGAAGAAACTAATTACGTAATGCAATATTGTAATGTCAATAACTGAGATCAGAATTCATGTCACTAAGCATGAATTTACTGCTGTAGAGTTTTTAGTCACACATAGACAAGACGAGGAGGAGATGGAAGGAGAAATGACGAGCTATGTAGTTATTTGAGTTTACTTTCCACGTCATTTTTACATTCAGAAGCTATGAATAATCCGAATCAAACCAGAGTGGGTTTGAACACTGCAGCTAATTCCTCTGCCAAATGCATATCTGAGTCAGCCGTTGAAATAGAAGCAAATAAAAGGTGTCTGCCTATACTTGGCATGTCGATGATAAGATGAAAGAGATATATGGCTGATAAGTCTCTTTGCCTTAGGCTTTCAAAACGAATCTACTTGGCGACATCTAAATACGTCCCGAATCACAGGAGCAGCAGTGGCTGACGCCGCAGCCGAAATCGGCCTTTTTTTGTTACTTCCCAAATTCTTTTAGGCTTCATTATTATAGCGTACTAGTTCTCTGACCGCCCGCGAATATTTCAGAGGAACGTTATTAGCGAAAAATACTTACGCATTTCATTCATCTTTGAGCGTAACGGTAACCGCCGTGTACACGTTCTTCGTCGTTTTTGTGAGGAACAAAAGTTCGAATTATAGTCCCAAACTGCGAATTAAAGAACATCTGCAATCCACAGATTCTTGTCGTGTATAACTTATATTAAAAGTTAACACAGGCTAAATTTATAAATGAGTCTCCTTTGCAAAACATAAAAAACAACAGAAAATCGAACGGGGAAAACCCTTGACCGTCAACTTCACCGTGGAAGTTCCCACCATGCCAAAGTGCAGCCTTTTGTGTGGCAAGTCGCTCTCCGAGAAGCCGCTTCAAAACAGCAGTGGCAAGTGCGGGCATTTCGACTACTGTGGAAACCGCTTGGCAGGTCGTTCGTTCCTAAGCCAAGAAGCCGCGGCTGGCGTGCGCGTCCGTCACCCGTGCACGCATGGAGGGGCCCGCCCGCGCGCGCGGGCGCGCGTGCGTGGCGTGGGGGGCGGGGCACGCTCAACGGGGCGCGAACGCAGCGCGCCGAGCCGAGGCGAGCCGAGCCGGCGGCGGTGGCTGCGCCGCGCGCCCGTCCAAGATTAATTCCGGCGCGCGACGCAAAGGAGGCCCCGGCGCCCACCCCGCCCCGCCCCGCCCCGTCCCCCGGGGCGCCTTCGCTCTCTGTCTCGCGCCCCACCCCCCGCTCCTGTGTGTGCGGGCTCGCGCAGTGCGACTCTTTCCGGATTCGCGAGTCGCCTCCCTCGCGGCGAGATGCAGCGCTCGAGGGGCGCGCGGCGCAGTTGGCGCGAGCGTGTGTGGCGACAGCGCCCGCTTGAAAGAGGCGACGCCCCGAGGTGCGATGAGCGCGCGCGCGGAAAAAATCTCCCTGAGAAAACACCAAGCCAGCCAAGAATGCCTAAGGCCCACACAGCTCTAAACAACAACGTTTACAATTGTTTATGTTAAAATTTTGCGGTTTTAGTTTTCTAAATAAATTACTTTTGTGTTGTACTCGTGTTCTGATGTATCATACGAGTGAAATAGAAAATCAAGGAAATGTCATAAACGACGACTTTTTCTCCATTTTCAACAAATGCTACAAGAAACGAAAATAAAGACAGACGCCTACTACACTGAAAAAAAGAACTGGTTGCCCTACATTGAAAAATGGTTCTCCCACCCAGAATTAATAGTAAAATATGGCCCATCTATTTTTGTGGTTGACGCACCGAAGGTGCCGTGTGTGGAGCTCTATGGAGCCCTGAACCACCGCTCTGTCTTGTGATTCCCTTGTCCACGTAGGGTCCTGAACCACAAAATGTTTGCAGTTCCTGGCTGATGCTCTCGGAACTTCGGTGAGAGGTTTCACAGCCCATATTTTAGAGCTACAGTTCCTACGTAAATGTTTATAGCAAAAATGGAATTATTTGCCTCAACCCTTGTTTGCTAGTGCTGCTTACCTTGTTTTATACGTGGTTTTAAATAGTTATGTTGCTTAGTCAAGAATTTATAAAATTTTGCAGAAATGTATAAATTCATGCCTGTAAGAAAGAAAATTTAAAACCACGAGTATAGGCAATTTCAAAATTCAAATTTTCCATGAAATTTAGTGTAAATAAATTTGATTCTAGAAAGTGTTACATTTTAAAAAATTGAACTGAAAAAGAAGTAGAAATATGAAAATAGGTGATACCACTTCAATTAAAGAAATGTTTGAAAACTTGACCCTAAAAGCAGTTACTGGATAGAATTAGATAAATAAAAATTAAATCTGAAATAATTTCATTAAATTAATTTGCTAAATATATTCACTCCTAACATTTAGTAGCAACAAGTAAACTCTCTTAAGACCTCTACCCCACAAAAAAAAAAAAAAAAAAAAATTAATCAAAACTCAGCAATATTATAGAGTATTTTTAAATATGACTTAATTTATTTCTTTGGTCACTTGTTTTACCAAGTCATTGGCAGCTTGTGGTGCACAACCATCAATATGTGAAGGTTAAAAACTTTTACATTTCATGAAACTAATTTATTCATTTTAACCTTCACATATTTATAGCTGTATGCCACAAGTTGCACATGACTTAAGAGGGACTACGGTCCAAATAAATTAATACATTGAAACTCAATTACTTTAATATGCCAAGTTTTGTAAGCATGAAAATCAGAAACAGTAATATGAACAAATGTAAAATAATTTGAAATAGATAAATTTGGGAAATTGATGTGGAAAAAAACAAAACAAAAACATTAGATTCATACAAAGAAATAAGTGCTATATTATATTTGAAACAATTAATTACATTATCTTTTTACACATTTTCATAATGAATGATTCACAGTAACAAGTAATAGCTCATAAGTGCCCTAGTTCACAAAAAAATATTATAATGAAGACAAACTTATTTAGGTTATTTCAGTTTCAACAGATCCTGAAAAGTAAGATACCAGTTTTGCATCTCAGAATGCAATAAATTTTCTCACACAGTAAAAATCATACATGTGTGCACATTAACATTTTGAAAGGAGCCCATAGCCTCCTTAATAAAAATATTTCATGGAGTGCTTACTCCTTTAGAACACGAAATATGATAAAGAGATCAAATTAAAATTCATTGAATTTATGTATATTATTAATTTATTTCATTGAACTTGTTATTATTACTTGAAGGGCCCTCAGTGTTTAATGAAGTTCAAAATAGTCCAGTCAAAAAAGTTTTGTTGTCCTTTTAGCAAGACAGGTAAAAATGTAAACATTTTTAAAGAAAAAATATGAATTACAAAAGAAAATAGCTTTCATCAATCTTAACATCAATCCCAAACAATAATAAATATTCCAAAATCATAAAGTTTTATTAAAAACTCAACATAGCTTTCTGAAGTAAAAACAATTGTGAACATATCCAAATAAATATTCAAACTAGTAACAAATCATCAAAAAATATGCATTAAAAATTAAATTAATAATTCAATATTTGTAAAAAAAAAAAAAATTTGTTGAAGTTGATTATTTGCATAATATTTAGTTGAAAAACTCAACACAATATCGTGCAATGATGGAGAGTCTTTAGGATCAGGTTCTAGAGGATAAAGATTTCCTGCATCTTCCATGGGAGCATTTGGATTTTGATTAGAGGAACATGGATTTGTGTCTACAGGATTGCTTCTCACATCTGCAACACTTTCAGAAGTTAGAGTTGCTGAATGCCTCAATAATAAATGTTTCTGGTACAAAGGCCAGGAAGAAAAGACACGAAAACAAGCATGTTCATGGCATCTAAAAGTACTGTTTCTATCAATACTGTGACCAATGGTCAGATGCATATATAAACTATTTATACCGTTAAAGGTATTCCTGCATTCTGGGCAAACAGGCATGATTGCAAGTCATATATACTCAACCCAAAAAATATGCTTATACAAACACAAATACAATAAGTAGTTTTTTTATGATAATAATACTATAGTAAATTGTATTAATTGTAAATGCACTGAACTGTGCTTCCAATCTTCTGCAAGCCACCAATAATCTGAAAACAGTAAAAATTTAATATGCCAATTTTGGAAGTACATCACAAAATGCAGTTGCACAATTTTGCTAACCACCATTAAATAGATAAGGTAGGCCTTTCTTCACCTGCAAGACTTCCCTTTAAGAGTGCTCTTCAAAATGTAATTGCACAAGCTGAAAATAGAAAAAATATTGTTGGATTTCAGTCTCTAAAATTCATTACCTACATTCTTTCCTGAAGGTTGATTATTCTCTTTAAATCTCTTTTCAATTTCACTATTTACTCTAATCCTTTGATTTCAATAAATCACAGGTCTTTATCTCCTAACACTCTCTTCTCAGTAGTATTAGATTTATTAATTTTTTAAATTTAAATTTATTAATTCTATCTAAAATGAACTTTAGGCTGTTATTATACATTTGGTATCAAATACTCACCTTCAGAGACAGTTGCTGCATGTTTTAGTTTCCTATATTAAATAAAATGACAAATTAGTTTAAAAAATCAACATGAATCTGTGATAACACGCAAACATACATAAAACATTCAATACACTCATCTAAAAAGGATCTCATTCATTTTAACTGGAACCCAATTACCAAGACTTAATCATTTTCCCAAATCTCAATTGAGGATTCAAGACCTTTCCTTAGCATAAAACCATTCCTAACAGTGGAAATTGTGTCAGGATATTATTTTAGAATTAAAAGAGCTTCGTAATCCATATGATTCCTACAAACCAAATAAAGTCTACAATTTTACAATCCAATTTTGGAAAAGATAATTAATTTTTTTTAAAACTTCTTGTGTATAAGCAATTTTTTTTGTACTCGTGGGATAACAATGCAATGATCCTAAAAGAGATCATATTTCTACCTAAGTACCTTATATTTCCATTACTTTATATTGCATACTATTGCAGTGCCTATTTTTTGGACAACCATGCAATTAATAGTGTTACAGAGTTCCACATTCTGCCATCTCGTGCTATTTTATTCAAATGAAACGTAAAACAATTTATGTTACATTTGAATAAAATAGCATGACACAATAATGATAAAATAGCAAAACAGCAGAATCGAACTCCATAACACTTTTAATTATCCAATACTTCAAAAATCAAATAGGACTGTAAAAGTACACAATATTATAAGTGACAAACGGACTCTCAATTAGTATCATATTCCATTATTTTCCTCATTAAAGTAATAAAAATTTTTCATACTCTAATTTTAAAATAAATCAACTAAGTACGTTATAATTTTACATAATCACAGAACAAATCTATTTGTTTTGAACACTAATAAAAAGATATCAAAAAATAGTTTCTACATTTGATTATTATGCACATTTAGTGCAAAACTTTGGTAAAAATAATAATTAAACAAATCAAGCAAATCTCTCTAATGATACATTAAATGAAAAATCATATCAACCTATTAAAATAAACCTGACTATATAAAACCAATGATTTTGTGCAAAAATGAAATGTATCTCTTATCCAAATTGTTTTCTTTGAACATCAAAATCTAGAAAAGATACCAAACACCTTTACATTATCTAACAGCAATGGTTATCACTGAAAGTAACAATGTTTCCTCCCACCTTTTTGTGATTCTAGTTGAGATGGAAAAGTAGGAAGAGATGGAGAACTGTATACACCCGAAGAGGCAAAAAAACTAAGGCAATTTCTTAATTCTGTCTTCCTGAGAGATTTGTTTAAATTCGTATATGCATCATACAGCTTCCCTGAAGCTGTACGACCCTTCCCCCTCACACTTGATGGAATGTAGTGAGTCTCCTGCACAGAGTAGGTTACAAGAAACAGTATTTTCCTTCAAATCCATTAACAACAACAACTGAACTTACTTGAAATTCAGCAGAAAAACATTGAACTATCAAATTTGCCAGTTCTAAAAACCTCGGTTTGGAGATTCTGCAAGAAAAAAATATTCCAGTTTCAATGAATTTCCTAATGCATATTTTTAAAATGCTTCCTTCCTTTCTTACCACTTCAAAACCATACTTAATAATAATAATAATAATAATAATAATAATAATAATAATAATAATTTATAACTAATTTAATTAACAATCACTTTACTAAAACCAATTGAGGAAAAAAGCTGTAAGACTTATAAATGCATATTTTCAACATTCTTACAATGTATTTGTATTGGCTCCATATTCTGCATAAATAACAAGCTCAGCTAGCTTGCAACGAGAGCTGTTATCCAAGCCACGTTTACCATGAAGAGCGATAACAGACTTCCCAATTGCAGTCTTTTCCAAAACTTCATGTATATACTAAAACAGAAAACAAAGTAATATTTTTGTATTCAGACTATTGTGCTCTAAAATTCATTACTTACATTTTTTTTTTTGCTGGTTGATTGTAATCTTTGGGTTCAGTTTCTTTATTTGATCTTATCTTGTTCAGATGAATCTCAGGAGACTGAATTTTCTTCCTCAAATTCCCTCTGGTCAATAGTAGGCCTACTAGAAATTTGTGTCTGAAATTCACTTTCTGGAGATTCAATATCTGGCTGCCAAGAAATTGGCAGGATATATTCTCCTTCAGAAGGAAGACTGAAGGATGTATTAATTTCCTACATCAAATAAAATGAGAAATTAGTTTGAAAAATCAACAAGAATCAGTGATAAAATGCTACATACCTAAAAAATTAAATAAATGAATGAATTAATTGCAGCCACATTAATAGAATGAAAAAACCCTTCACTGACCTCATTTAACGATTCCAATCCTTCCCTTAATATTAATGCATCCCTGACAGTGGGGATAGTGGTGGAAATAGAATCAGGATATTTTTTCAGAAGTAGAAGTGCATCATAATCCATATTATTCTCTGCAAACCGGAAGAAGTTTAAAATTATATGATCAGGATTGGAAAAGAATCTGAACTTTCTGTACAAAAAAATAACTAACATAAAAATTCTTATGCATAAACTTATTTTGTTTACACATTGGAACAATAATGCAATTATCATAAAATAATGCTTTTATTTACTTTGTAATTTCCAATGTAAACTAAATTTTTTAAGATTTTACTTATTAAAATGATAATTTTTCATATATTAATTTTCAAATAAAACAACTATACAAATTACAACTTTGCATCATTGCTTCACAAATCTACTCCTTGTTTCAAACACTAATAGAAGTTAAAAGAATAATTTCATTTTGATCTGTGCGCTCATTACAGTCTGGTGATTTGAACCTTCTCGGAAATCAATTGAACAAAGAAGTGTTTCTTTAATTTTGCATTTTTGGTCAAATCAATTTTTGGAGTCAAAATCCTTTCACCGACCAACCCATCCCAGCTTCCTAAATAAAATAACCTATTGAACAATACATTAAAACGGACTACTTAATCATTCTTTTAAACCAACTCTGATTATGAAATTGGAGGTGTGGGGAAAATGAAATGTAAATTATATGAAAAATAGTCGCTATCAATTATTTTACAATTGAGAGAGATTGGAATCATGCAAATGAGCAAAATAGCACTCTAAGCTCACCAAAAAAAAAAAAAGAAAGGAAGCCTGAAAATAAATCCGACAGGGATGTCCATTATATACTTTTACAATGTGGGCAAGAAAGGAAAGGTTAAAAAAAACGTGCGCGTTGTTATTTCAATAACAACTTAACGTGATCTTTCTGAAATAAACAAGTTTCGGAAACGGAACATTTAAACAAAGTATATTCTCCGTATTACACATTACACAGTAATAGTATTTATTCTTACCAGCAAACTTTTCTATTAGATGAGGAAGCCTCATTTTCTTCAGTGCTTCTTTACACTTCGTGTCCATTCTCACGAATTCACACGCAGAGCACTTGCACTTTTTATTCACCAATTCTCATAAAGCACTTTGTCGATCCAGATTTTCACTGCCAGACCACACAAAGACAGACCTCACACCTCCAGCACACCTCACACTTTGTCTATGCCAATTCGCACCAGATTCGCACTCTCTGCCCGACCGCACAAAGAAAGACTTGTATATGAATATGCGGGAATCCCCGCGCATCCTTGAATAGGAATCCCGCCAAGAAGTTTGGCCAACGTTACCATACTAAAGGTCTTATATCCCATGCCCTCAGCGTTCACAAATGCGCTCTGGTGGAAACCATTTAGAAAGGTAATGAGAATTAAATGGTGGTTGTAAGATCCACGCATTTTCCAACGGTCGTCGGTTGGTTAGCTTTATCAATACACCTTGGGCACGTCATCCTTGATGATTATTGTCACAATGTCTAAATCGATTGTCACAACTGGAAGACACGCAACCATAGGTTAACGGTTGAGAGAGCGGTGGTAATTTTTTTCAGTGTATGGCTCATTACTCTTTCTTCTTTTTCAACCCTTATCTTTCGCATTGTTAACGAACCTCTTCGTTGAGCAGTTTTCCCTAACAAATATATGTTCTCCCCCCCCCCCCCCACATTGGCGACGAAGCTTTTGCAGAATTGTGTGGTTCCTTGTTTACGATAATGTTCTTTTATATAGTAAATTACTTCCTCTAACAAGTTGTGTAGTCAGAATGCACGTTCTGTGTGTTCTTGATACCCAAAAATCCACTGGCCGCAAAACGTCTCACTGTCTCTCTCAGGTCAACGATAGCGACTATACCTTTCAGATCATTTTTTTAAAAATTGACATTCCCCCATCAACATAACTCCCTGCGAAACTCCCTGCGTTCGAAACGGATATTTTTATTTTTGAGAGAACTTTACATGACGCCTCAAGCACATTTTATAATTTTCTGTAAAATGAGTCCAAATTTCATGATTCATCTTTGTCGTCACATAGAGTAAAGAAAGCTTAAAATATGAAGCTTCTTTCATTTTCGTTGAAATTCCAGAATTTTCGAAAATTGTAAAAAATAGAAATAATTAACGAGAAAAATTGAGTTCTGTTGTAACATCAGTGATTTTACGGGGATGTTTGTATCCCAAAGTACAAGACCGAGCTAATTAACTTATAATCTTGAGGTAATACACGCACTGGAGCAGAGAAAACCTCATATTTCTCCTTTTCAGAAACTCTTGCAATTTTTTGTTACATGCAATCCACCTTACAGTAACTGTGTATTTCTCTCCCTCATCTAACAATTCAGAAAGTTCTTTCTGCTACGTTTTCCTCAAGAAAACATCGCCAACGCGCAGCCGCTTAGAAAAACAATCTTCGGAATTTCGGAATAACACGCGTTAGTTATTCTTTTACGCGAGTTCGGAGAACCATCAAAACAAAACACGCTAATAAAGCGCATTTGAAAACAGCTGCCGAGCGCGAGGGGAGACCATCCCCTCGCGCCGTCTCGCCCCTCCGCCCTCCCCCCGCTTTCCGCCCGCAGCCACCGCCGTTGTGATTTTTAACCGAAAAGCTTGCCGCCAAAGAGCACGCCCACCTGACCGCCCGCCCGCGCGCTCGTTAGTTCGTCCGCCTCCCCTTCTCCGGTTCGGCGAACAAACAGCCTTCGGTGACGCTATATCAATCAGACGAGAGAGATTTCACGTAGCGAGAAGAACGGTTTCCCGGCGGTTGACAACGGCGTTTTCAAAAATATTATTAGAGAGCCCGCCGACCGAACGGCGAATTGTCCATCGACGCACGCCCCGTGGCGATGTCAGGAAGCGATGCCGGATTCGGTCGCTTCCAGGTCGCAGGCAAGAAACGTTCGCAAATTGTGAAATATTAAAATAAACTTGGAATACCGGGCAGAAAGGAAATGAAACAGACATCTTTTCAATTGGCAAAGGTATGAATAATCAACTCTTCCGTCAGATCTGTGTGTCTGTGTTTGATTGCTGAAAATTGCGTATACATCTGATTGACGCATCAGAAGCCCTAATACACAAATTAACACTAAATGTATGACAGGCCCACACAATATTTTTGGCTGACTGATAAAATGGATAAATACATTTTTCAAAAAGAATATTAATGAAATACGTTGAAGAGTTAAGTTTAGTTTAGAAACGTAATCCAATTGCTACTCTACTTACGTTGCTAACGGTTTCCAATTTGGCAAGTTTTTTAATATTTCAATTTTTTTTATTTTTGAGATAATTGATGAAATCTGTTTTACTAGTAAAACTTTCAGAATAATAGTTCATAAGACAGTACTTAGAGTAAAACATTTTGTCCTTCGCTGCGAAATAAAGGGCTTTCGCTCAAGATAAAGCTGTTCTTCTGCAAAATGAATTTTGAGCCGTGTCATTTTTTTGTGCACCTACTATGTGTATCTCACACCTTAGTCGACTTTCTATTATTTTCGGAACATTTTCTGTTAAATAAACCGAATTATGTTATGTTATGTTTACAGCACGATGTCATAATTTGAATACTCAGTTAAAAAACTGATATTACACAGTTTTTTTCACATAAAAATTTTAATATAAATAATAGACTTATTGCAACAAAAATACTCCTAGTGAAATGAATATTCGAAATTTTTGCGTTAAGCCTAAGCACCACGTTATTATTGTAAACTAAGTATTGTCAATGTTCAATAAATATTTTCGTTTAACAAAAACGTTTGATGTTTTGCGACACCGAAGGTCAATTTCATATCTTCGATCTTCAGCGTACAAAACAACAACAACAAAACACTTTGTTTTAGAAAAGTATTGCACGATATCACTCTCGGATCATTCGCACGTTCTGAAAGTTATGTTTTTCAATGACTATAATAAAATTAGGAGCAATTGATCATTTCTTTAGTTAGTGAATGACAGCATCACTCTTTTATAACACCCGAGACCTACAAAGTGGTACACTGGCGCACTGGCGCGAAAATTTGAGTGCTCGTTTCGGGAATCAAACACCTCGCCCAGGAGTATTACTAAATTGAACTAACCAAGAAATACAGACTTCGACTATGTTTTCTACTGCATTAATGTGAAAGCGTGAGTTAATGAATGGATTTTCACGCGAAAGATATCATAAAACGAGGGAATGTGTTTCGAATTGACATAATCGACATAAATAAGCATTCAAAACACCCTATTTTATTTATTTAATGAAATTAAGTCGTCTGGGAATACCTATAGTGAAAGCACGGTATAATTTCAATGCGATCGAATTATTTTGTCCTATTCATTTCGCAAAATTAAAATACACTGTAACAAACGGATGCAACCCGCAATGTATTCTGATCAGTTGCAACGCGTGGCTTCAACGGCGCAAATTCGTTTAACGAAAACATCCGTCTTGACAGAAATTAATTGAACGATGATAATATACTTAGGGTATAACGGTGGTATTATTTTCTGGAAAGGAATTGGGAAAAGTTATTTTATAAGTTGCGGAAGATAAAATAACAAAGGACGCAGATTTATTTGGACCATTGATTACTATTTTCTTCGTATTGTTTCAGTGTTATCTCCAATAATTAGCTGAAGATTCGAAATAGTTTTTAAACAATTTGTTTTAAATTTTTAATTAGAGAAAAAATGTTATATTTCAAGTTCTTCATGAATTATTATATTATTAAGAAACTATAGAAAACATCTTTATGACATTAAACTTGATAAAAAAGTCTATGTAAATTGGTTGCACAGCTAACTGAGAGCAGCTCCGAGGCGTTAGATTCGAAATAGTTTTTAAACAATTTGTTTTAAATTTTTAATAAGAGAAAAAATGTTTTATTTCAAGTTCATGAATTATTATATTATTAAGAAACTATAGAAAACATCTTTATGACATTAAACTTGATAAAAAAGTCCATGTCAAATTGGTTGCACAGCTAACCGAGAGCAGCTCCGAGGCGCTTATTCGCTGTGAAGACGCCGCCCCCGCACCGCAGCGCCTGTGCACGGCCGAACCTACTCACCGGCGGTGGCGGCGGTGGCGGTGGCGGTGGAGGCGAGGGTTGCGGGCGCGGCCGCTGGGGGCGCCTCGGGCGCGGGCGGCCGCGGCCGGGCCGATGTCTGCTGTCCGCGGGGGCGGCGGCGGCGGAGGCAACGGGGTGGCGGCCACTCGCTCCTCGAAAGCGATCGCTGCTGCTGCGGCTGCTGGAGCGGCGTCGCGTCGCGTCGCGTCGCGTCGCGTTGGCGCGGCCGCTGGCTCGGCGCGCTGCAAGCACATGCGAATCGCGCCGGTTAGCGGCGGTTGGCTGGCGGCGGCGGAGGGGCGCGCGCGCGCGTCGGCTGCCGCGGGGGCGGCGGCACGGGGGCGGCGCGTGTATGTGCGCGCGCGCACGGGGCTTGATGGGGCCTGATAGCGGATTCCCAGAACAGGTCGCCGCGGAATGCGGAGTCTCCGTAGGGTGCCCAAATGAAGGGGCCCTTTCATCACTATTGAGCCCATTAGCCGAGTGCCACTGTACTATTGGCATCTGTCGTGTTTCCAGGGAGCTCGATCAAATCACTGACAAGAGCTTTCTCTGAGAAGTCATGACTAAACTACACTGTCAGATAGCATTATTCTGCCATTATTTTTAGTGTAAAAGTACATGAAAGTAATTATCACGTACGTACATTACATTTAATGTACACGTACAGTAAATTTAATGTAAGTGAGCAATAAATTTAATGTACCCATGTACACTAAATTTACTGTAGTGTACATTAAATTTAATGTACGTACGTGATAATTACTTTCATCTCCTTATAAGTGGATTTATCGTACATTAAAAGTAATGCAGAAATTTCTGACAGTGTGCTTGCTACTTCTCTTTCAAGTGCAAATTCTTTTACTCGTAAAACGACATGGCAACCAGTACAAATGAATTATATATATTTACAAATTTCGTATCTTTCCTATGAAATAATGAAATGATGAATTGTAATTTAGAGGACAAATGGAACCAAGTTAACCTGTAGTTAATTAGTACGGCAGTAATCCTAAATCATTAAAATTAGGTAAATAAAATAGGTGCCACGGGCGTTAAGTTCGAATCATGGATGACAAAGATCCTTTTTATTTTAGTATTATTAGAACCCTTATAATGGCCTTGGCGCACAAATAACTTAACGTATACCAAATATTATCGAATTAATTTTACCAAGAATTCATTTAAGAAACATGAAAGAATGAATAAATATTTTACTTCTATTAATAAACAAAAATTTATTTTATTCAAAAGTACAAAACTATAAGCACTTGAATTATATTAATCTCTCTTTAATGTAAAAGTAATAAGTTTCATGTACTGATATACATTAAATCTACATTGATTTTATTTTAAGCATTAAATTTAATGAACAAGTACATTAATATCCCCTTGATGTACAAGGTACATCAAGTTTCATGTATAGGCGTACATTAAATGTAAATGTAGCTTCACTATGTGAACACAGCTTCACTATGTTCATATTAAATGCAGCTTCACTATGCACACGTTTTGTTGAACTTTCCTTTTGCTTGTAGTGGTAGTAGAGCTTAGGGTGAGTTTCTATTTTGTTAACAATACAGAAAAATCAAATCTGTTTGTTCCTTTACCGTTAAAAATAAGTTTTCTATAATTCGGCAACGAAAATATCTAGTTTTTGAAATATTAATCTCTCGCTTTTTAAAATTTATTATTATTATTATTATTATTATTATTATTATTATTATTATTATTATTATTATTATTACTATTATTTTTCATCTTTCAACTATTAATAGTTAAATTGTTGGGAAGGGATTCCGAAACTCAAGAAAGCGTACGCAGATGATTTTCTCCCCCATACGTCACATACAGTTTTTGACTGAATAAATAAATAAAATCTACATTGATTTTAATTTACGCACTAAATTCAATATGCATGTACATTAATCACCCTTTAATAGTAAGGTACATTAATATTAATGTAAGTTGTACATCACATCTACATTAAATTTAATATTATTACTCACAGTGTAGGAATTTTTCAATTCTGTGCAAACAACAGATGCTTTCAAGAATATTGTCCTGCAGCAATTTACAATACTTATTGTAATTTTACATTACTTTACAGGATTTTGATATAAGTCACTTGCAAATAATAATAGGCTCTATTTCCCATAAAAAGTCTATTCTCAGCACGTTCGTTGTAATACTGATGATAACACTTGAACACTGAACTGCAACTTGTTTCCTACTGAACCTCCAAGTATTGCCTGGCAAACTAAATCGATGTGACTTAAAATTACGCAAAAACTTCCAATATTATCAGAAAAATGAAACAATTTAAAAAAATACAATTAAGCGATCGATTGGATTCAACGCCATTTAACGCGGTAAAGTTTTCCTCCAGATTGGACGTTCAGAAATCGTGCAGTGTGGACGATTTTCTTCACAGCGTTGATTACTGCGGAAATCGTCGACCCTTTCCAATTTTGTGGTTGGGATAGGAGCGACTCTTAGGATATTGTTTATTTGCGAGGTGGATTCGAGATCTCGACTTTTCTCAATTTCACTGCATCTTGCGAACGTGAGACGACTGAAACTCACTTCTGCTGCCAAGACTTCCTCCATTCTCCCCTAAAGCCATCGCATCCACAATCATGCTTTTAGCGACGAATATGGCCATTCTATTATTTCTCCTCATGTTGTATAACCTACTTTCTCTTCTCAAATACTTCGAAAAAGAATAAATAAAGTAACTCGAACACAAATGCCGGGAATGAATGCACTCGGTCGACGCAGATTCATTTGTGCGTCGGCAGAGCCCCTGGCGGTGTAGAGCGACAAATCGATCAGAAAACGCGCAGAACGTGAAAATATGAGATTTGGCTTTTATACTTCTAGTTTGAGATCTGGAAGTTGATGTACAGTTTCGGTATGATAATCTGCACGAAAACTGTACCATATAAAAGGGCCTTAAAAATAAATATGTAGCTTCAATGTTAAAGGTTGATAGATTCGAAAAAAAAAAGTTTTCAATTTTCAAATTTCCAGATGATTAAGAATGCAGAGACGTTGTGTCTCATTGCTTTCTCGTATACGTACGTATACACGGTAGAATAGAGAAAGTAATGTAATGCTGCGGGAAATCGATTTCGACATTTCAATGGAAGTATACGTTTTGGGGAATCCTGATACCGAAAAAGGGTGTTTTTCAAAATGCCCGTTTGTCTGTCGCTCCGTCCGCCTGTGAACACTAGCGCCAAAACTACTCACAGGATATTTCTCAAAATGGAAATTCCCCGGTATCTGGTCTCTCTCCAAGCTCTGCGATTTTCAAAAAGTATTCCTTAAATTTTTGGGTACTTTTCATGCCCTGTAGGACATACTTAAAATTTTATCTTTAAATTTCTTATAAGAATATAAAAAAATATTGAGATAGCATTAGACCGATTTTCACTGTTACTTCTGACGTACGATTTGCAAAAATACTTTTTCGGTATCAATGTCACACAAAACATTGATTCTGGCTACATTACATATTAGCAGAAATAATTTACTATATAGATAAGTAAAATTGTAACTAATGAATCTCAAATGAGTGTCTAATGAATGCCAATGAATAGAACAAATAATTCTATTTTCAGTACCTTAAGAAAACGGATACTTGCTGTTCCCCACCTCAACCTGGCATTAATGCATCAAGGAAAAATAAATGAAATTTGTGTTTACAATGCTTTGGTAACAATTATTTCCTAATTAAATAAAAAAAATTATTATGCATGTGTAAGTTCATAAAAAAATTCCTTTGTATAAATTAATTTACTTATTGTATTATAATATTCCGGAACCGTTTCAAATCATGCGAATATGTACTGCTGCGAAATCACTAGTTACATTCTCGTATACGTACGTATATACGAAATAATATACGTAGTATAGAGAAATTTATGTAATGTGTGTAAGAAAATCGATATCGATATTTCAACGGAAATACAGGTTTTGGAGTCCCCTGATACCGAAAAAGTGTTGTTGTTGTTGTTTTTTTTGTCTGTTCGTCCATGTGTCCGTCCGTCAATTAACACTACTAGCACCTAATCCATGCCAGTTTTTTTCTAAATTGACGAGAACCCCTGCCCATCTTCATCTGGTTGAAGCTTTGAAATTTTGAAAAACACTTTGAAGTGTAGGGGTACATTACATAAACCCTGAAACATTTTAAAAATTTTCTCAAAAAGGCTTCCAACTTTTTCTTTAAATTTCTTGTAAGAATAGACCAAAATACACTTATAAAGGTGGCATAGGTCCGATTTTCACTGTTAACTGAATTTTTGATAATTGCAAAAGTTTGAATTTTTTCCGCGTCTTCTTACAACTAAAAAATTGAAGAGAGCGATTTTTCCTTCAAATGGAATTTGTTGTCCATAATTAGCGCTTTCTTTAAAATCATACATATTTGTTTTGAAAATTTTAGTCGTTTTCGCGCAATATTGCGTAAAATATGTACAATAATAAAAATACATAAACAAGATTTTCTCCGAAACGGCTCCAATTTTTTTAAAATTTTTGGTAGGGATAGTGCTAAGTATACCTTATAAGATGACACAAACACGATATTGCTCTATACTTTTCTGTTCTCAAAAAATATTTCTTTAGTTGTCTCTCGCCTCCGTAATATTTACATTAGCGGCGATTTGTTCACATTATTGAATTTATGAGCACATGTCCTTTAAATAATTTCATAAAATGTTTCTGGAAAAATCAACAGTTTTCGGTGAAAGTGAGCTCGAAATTCCGCATTTTCAGAAACGCTCAAATGCCATTTTCTCAAAAATGGTTCTAATTTTTTTCTTTATCCAAAAGATAGTGCTAATCGCACTGTATAATAATATGACGTAAAGTTCATTTTGGTGAATTCGTTTGTTTCTTCAAAAATTACGCAAATGTATTTTTTTAAATACCTCTCACACCGTTTATCTACACTTTTCCATCAATTCGTATACATAATTGCATTTGCGAGTTAAAGTGCTTCAAATCATTTCAAATGAACGTTTTCAAAAACTGAAAATATTTCGGTGAAAAAGAGCTACAAATTTCGCATTTACAGTCATGCTTACACGTCATTTTCTGAAAAACGGCTCCAAATTTTTAATGAAAATTGGTATTTATAACGAGGTTTCCTCTTCTTTAATATTCTTAAAGTAATATTTCGGTTCTACTATTACGAAAACGAAAAATTGAGAAAATGTCAACAAAATGTACTCTGAGCGGCAATAGATGGCAGCTGGCTAGATGATGTGGCAAGACCATAATACAATACACACCAAGGAATTTAGAAAACTTTACTACGAGAAAGTCTTTGCCATTCTATAGCACTACTAGTTTACATTCTTGCAGTTAATTCGTAAGAAGAAAAAAGTATTCTCATCTTGCGCAGGAAAACGGCAAATTTTCGACAGGAAAAACCTTATTACTGCCCCCTAGCAACTAAAAAGGGGATAAATCTTGTTATATCATAAAAAAACACTTTCTCTAACACCTTGTGTAGTCAGAATCCATGTTTTGTGTGTCCTTGGTGCCGAAAAATCAATTGACGGCAAAACGTTTGTGTATCCGTCTGCGGATAACGCTAGTGCCTAAGATGATCTTTTCCAAAATTGATATTCCCTAACCGATTTTAAAAACTCGAGCCTTTTGGACTTTGAAGCAGATATAATTTTTTTTAGAGATGCTTTACACCAAATCAACAACATTTTGATAATATTCTCGAAAAGGGCTCAAAATCGTGGGATTAACTTAGTTCTCTAATAGCGTAAACGCCGTTTAAGAAAATGGCGCAATCACATTTTTGCTGGAATCCCTGATTTTTCGATAATTGCAAAAGTTCTGTTTTTTTTCGGCATCTTCTTACAGCCACAATATTGAAGATGCAGATTTTTTCAAATCTCTTCTTCAAAGACATCTTGAAATATTGTCATGGTCAATTTTTCGAAAATATGAATAGTTCTCCTATATTTTTGTGTGAAATAAAGGCAAGTTTTAAATTTTTTAAACATTTTTTTAAAACGAGCCCATTTAAATTTTATCTTCGTATGTGTTAAAGGACAATCAAAAATGTAGTGCTAATATCATTTTCGGGGAACTCCGTAACTTTCTAGCAATTATTGAAAATACAATTTCAAAACTAAGAAATAGAAAAATGAGACTTTTGCCTTAAATAAAATCTGTTCTAAAAACTCAGCTCTCTAAAAATGGCCATGAACAATTTTTTGAAAAAAAAAAAAAACACGATTATTTTCATGTTTTTTCGGTTGAAATTAATGTAAAATATAAAAAGAACGTCTCTTCATAAACCGCTCAAAGTTTTTCTTTAATTTTTTCCACAGATAAAAGAAAGGATGCTTAAAGGAATGTAACAGAGTTAACTTTCTTTGAACTCTCTGGTTGTACGAAAATTGAAAATTTTTAATTATTAGAATTAATTTAGAATTAATGTGAGAAAGTGTGTGTTGTGTTAGCACCATTCGTAATAGTGATTTACAAGTCTTAAGACCATTAATGTGGCAAATTCCGTTTTTGTTTCTGTTACTGAAACAATTATATTGCGCATTAAAAAATGTGGTAGAAAAATGAGGGGCTTATTAAGACAAAAATACCAAAAATAAAATAAAGTCAAGGAAACACGATGCAGATTGAGAAAATCTTGATTACATTTTTTGTCACTATTTCACACAAAATTCTTGAATAACTACTCTCATTTTGAAAAAAAAAAGTATAATTGACAATGTGTAAATATCTAATTTTGAAGACGCATTTCAGTAACAAACTGAAAGTATTATATAATGGCACAGCCTTTCTCGTATTATAAAGTTTCCTAATCTCTTTTGTCTGGGCTAGCTTTTTGATTTCGCCTGATGATTCTCCCATTTCAATCTATCGGCGCCTAAAATGTTTGTTTTTTTCACTTTTGGTCTATTTTTTGATTCCCTAATAAAATTGAAATAAAAATTTAAGAATGTTGTAGGAGAATAAAACCTGATTCTATAAGCTGATGCAGTGAATTTAGATCATTTCCAAAAATTAAAGAAAAAATTTGAGCCGATTTTGAGAAAATCTTATTTTTATTCTTATGTATATTTAGCCCAAAATTACGCGAAAACTACTAAGAATTTTAAAAATAGTACGTAACCTTGATAAAAGACGTAAATTAAAAAAATAGCTTATATTCAGGAAAGAAATCTCTATCTTGAATAACGTAGTTGTACGAAGGCGCCGAAAAATGTTTAAATATATGCAACTTATAAAACGTCTGAGAATTCGACGAAAATGAGACACGCACCATCTTTATTAGCGTATATTTGTTCTATTCAAGTAGAACATTTAAAGAAAAAACTGAAACCAACTTGATTGATTGTTATTGATTCCAGGCGCGTTAAGTACTGAGGTCATTAGTCCCGTAGGTGTAGTGCATGTTTTGCATCTGGAGGTGGCAGTAATCTTCCCCTACTGAATGGCGAGATCCGGCGCCGACCTACCGTCGACTAGAGGGATTTTTCTCAACCAGGTATCTCCCACCAACGGGGCACCGCCCCAGCCGGGACAAGTTCTAAGTCCCCGACCGGTCTCCTGGCATGTGTGGTAGTGCAGTGCATGTTAGTGTAAATGTATGTGGGGGGTGACGATAGGACAAGGAAGAGGAAGGAAAGATCGCGCGCGGTCCGTGGCCCGTTGGTTAGGGTACTGCTCCGGCATGCGCCTGATGCAGACCGTGAAACTACGGAAAATTACTGACTAGAGCAACCGATCGCCGGAATTATCCTCCAGACAGCGACTGAATTCGACCTAGCTGACAAGCTAGTATCGAAAATCCTGCCGCCGTCGGGACTCGAACCTAAGACCGCTCGGTTAGAGGCACTACAGTGACATCAGTTGATGCACTGAGCCACCGCTCCCTGTGCCAATCTTGAGGAAATTTCGATAACGTCGTTGAAGCTTTACGTAAAGTATTCACAAAAATTAAAATATCGATTTGAAATTCGTGGGACCGCGACATCATCCAATTAGACTGAGGAATATCCATTTTTGTGAACAACGTGTGTATGGGTTAGGCCTTGGTGTTTTTACAGACGGTCAGACGGTTAGACGAGCAAACGGATATACGATTTTAGAAAAACAGAATTCACTCTTGGTATGAAAATCCTGCCCCCAATCGTTATTTTGAAGATTCAACGTGTATGAGAATTAACGTGTATTCAACGTGTACTAGGTATAGGGAAAGAAAAAAACTTTTTTGGTATCAAATACCAACAATTGTGTTTTCTATCAAGTCATCGTCATTTATTCGAAAGCATTACATAACATTCTCTGTACGGTGTACCCGAGGTAATAAAAAGAGACTCTTCTCTACTGAACATAACAGCAAATATTAACATGAAGATTAGAAAGCGATAATCCTCGCTCAGAAAAATGTAATATAATTCATACAAATTAGCAGGTGCTTGAAATGTGTGTGGCACGATGAAAAATGGAAACCGTAATATTGTTGAGAAAGATCGACACAGTGTGCGGCTTCCGATGGTGGGGCACGTGCGGAAGGGGTGCACTACAAGCGAAGAACGTATTCACACGACGATAGCCTCCCGGCCACAGCGTTTTGCGAACATCCACGCTTTGACATGAACGCGATTCCTGCCACAGAGGCAGCGACAGTGATAAAAAATCTCATGATGGTGGCGATGGCTAGGAATATGTCTCTGAGACCCAATAGCAATACTGGAGAGCAGGCGGCATTGGCGGCGCCCAAGGTGTAGGCATGCCATGACGAGAACATGACCCCCTCGAGCATAGTGGCACATCGAGCGGGGAGGCGGCGAGAGCGTGTGGCGAGGGGAGGGGGAGGGGCAGATCCTCCCGGCGCGAAACCTCCGCCGCCGTGCAAGGGCGGCAAATCACAGCGCTGTAACAGCCACCCCTCTCCACGGGCCACCTCTGAGCTTCCAATGGGTTGGGTTCCCCGTTCAACCCGCTGCCCCATTTTTAAAGCGTGCGTTTGAAACCCACTCTATCCGAGGAAGAAATGGAAAGAAAAATTGGTTTTGCGGTGAGTTGTCGCTGGCATTTAAAATAAAATAATTATAGGCGTTGTCATTGTCAACAATACCATTTATTAAAAGAGCAGCTTTCGATGGCTTAGTCATCATCAATTCCCTGATACAAGAGATATAGATTAAAACGTCAGGATTAATACGTTACTAATACATGGCTAATTGAGTGATTATAATATATAATAAATATTTTTGGCACTGCCACAGCCCGGACAAATTCTAAGCTCACCACTGGTCTTCCAACTTGGGTCGCAGTGTAGTGCCTGTTAGTGTGTGTGTGTGTGTGTGTGTGTGTGTGTGTGTGTGTGTGTGTGTAAGGGGAGAGGATAGGACAAGGAAGAGGAAGGAAAGATAGCGCGCGGTCCGTGGCCCGTTTGTTAGGGTACTGCTCCGGCACTCGTCTGGTGTTGATCAGAGAAGCTACGGAACACTGTTGATCAGAGCAACTGACCGCTGGAATTCTCCTCCAGGCAGCGGCTGAATTCGACCTAGCTACGTAGCTTGTGTGAAAAATCCTGCCTCCTTCGGGACTCCATCTCCAGGACCTCTCGATCAGAAGCACTATGGAGACGCCCTCTGATACCTAAGTTCGCCTCCGGTTTCTGTACATACATCTATGAGAATGGCCATAATATCTATTTTATAACTGTCATCACTCTTAACAGAGTAAATGAGAGCTGACAATATTGAGGTCAGGGTCCAATAATGATATCAATATTAAAAATAACACCCTTTTTCTATCAAATACTCGCACACTCTGACTTTTGGAATCCCAAGCAACTTATTGGATATGATTAACTATACTTCTTTGATTTTAGATGACACTAATCCAGTGACCTCACAGTTAGAATTCGATTTCTTTCCTTTAAGTACATCTAATTACGTTATTCAAGTTATGGTCTTGAATTTAATTCCCTTTCAATATTTTTACCGTCATTAGAACAATAGTCGGAAGAACTGCAATAGTATCTGCAGTCATCACCACCACAAGTAAACAAATACATTGCTATACCATCATATGTATCAAGACCGCTGAAAGTCACAAAGAGAATAGCCGAATAAGATGGCGAAAAGTGACCCCAAATCAAATCGATAATCGCGATGCTCATATGAAAGAGAATACAAAATGACGTAGATTCACAAAAAATCAGCCTCCTAGGCAATCAGATTCAGAGATACAACGAGAAACGTATTTTGCATGATTTATTTTTTTCTTCAGCGTCTATTGCGTGAATCACGCAGAATAAAATTGCTGAGACGGAGGAACAAAGTTCAATTTGAAGGTAATTTTGTCAACGAATTTTGACGCCAAATCATATAGAAAAAAATGTTTGAAATTGATTTTCGACGTTTGATTTTTTTTTCGTGTTTCCGTGCGCGTCAACTGCTTTGGTCATTAGTCCCGTTAGTGTAGGGCATGCTTTTTTTCTTTTTCGCGGGAGATGGCGGTGATCTTCCCCCGCTGGATGGCAAGATTCGGCGCCGACCTACCGTCGGCTGGTGGGGTTTCCCCCTAACCAGGACTCTCCCACCAGCGGGGCACCGCCCCAGCCGGGACAAGCTCTAAGCTCCCGACTGATCTCCCGGAATACGTGGTAGTGTAGTGCATGTTAGTGTAAGTGTGTGTGTATGTGTAAAGGGCGAGAATAGGACAAGGAAGAGGAAGGACAGATCGCGCGCGGTCCGTTTGGTAGGGTACTGCTCCGGCATTCGCCTGGTGTTGATCGGAGAAACCACGGAAAACTACCGATCAGCCGGCCGCTAGAATTCTCCAGGCAGCGACTGAATTCGACCTAGCTGAAAAGCTAGTGTCGAAAATCCTGCCGCCGTCGGCAGGACTCGAACCTAGGACCTCCTGGTCAGAGGCGCTGCAGTGACATCAGTTGATGCACTGAGCTACCGCTCCCGGTGATTTTCGACGTGATAACGTTGGAGTATTGCCTCAATTTTCCTCCCTAAAATATGTATTATAACTTTCTATAAAATATGTTTTTATCATATTTTTAAACAATGTGGACAGCAGTGAAAAAAAATTAAAGCAAATTTTTTTCAGTTTAAAAATTTGAAATTCCCACCTAAATGTGATAAAAAACGGTTAAACTGATATTTAAACAAAGATTTAAACATGACACATGAACTGGAAATCATGTAGGTGTTACATCGATTATGTATCAAACTTAATCGGAATATTCTTGGTGGAAAGCATGGTGGAAAGAGATGGGTGGCCTCTTGCGCATCCAACTTCAGTCAATGAGCTTCAGGCAACATTGTGCGTCATAATTTTAGCGTGAATTTTAAATGCCAAAATTATCACAGTTAAAAGTCATTGAAACAGAAACAGATAAGTACTGTTTTAAATATTACATTTTTTTATAGCAATTACCCTTTCATCGTGTTATTTTTGGTCGGTCACCGTTGAAAATTTTCCATTTATGCCACTTTAAAAATGTTTCTTAACACTTTTTGCTCTGCATAAAACATGGTGGCCTTCGCGACGTCTGGTCTCGCTTTTCAAATGATGTGGTCACATGGTTTGTGACGGAAACTGGTGCTGTGCAGAACGAGCAAAACATCGGAGCACCGGAGGAGCCCACCCATCTCTTTCCACCATGGAATATCGGGAGAGAAACGATATTGTCAACGTGCGAACGGAGGTGGCACCCTGGGATGCTGCTCCCACATAGCTGCGATCATTTAAACACACATTTGGCACACGCTCGTTACTTGGCGAAAATTGTAAAACTGGTATTTGTAAAAAGAAATGTTGAAAAAAAACAGAAATGTTATGTAGACTGTTTATAAACAAATGCGTGATCCCAGTTATTGAAGAAAGTGACAATGATTAATTGTCTCTGATTGTCTAATTGTCACTGATTAATAAATCTACAACTAAGTAATGTGATTTATATTATAACACTAAATAATTATATACCTAAAACCGAGTAATTTGATTTATATTAGGAACAATAGATAAATTTAAAAACAAAAGGGGTTTGATAATTTTATTTCGATAATATAAATACTGTCTACATAAAACAAAGATTTGTCAGCAAAAATTTCCAAATCATCCTGGTAAGCAAGACCTTTCAATTATTTTGATGTAAACTGTTTAAACAGAAAAAGAGCGACAAACAAAAAATTGTTTTAATTTTTCTCACTACCGTCCATTATTCAGAAATTTTGAAAAAAATATATATTATAGAAAGTTATAAGACCCGCTTTAGAGAGAAAAATGAGACAGTAATTCAACGTTATCACGTCGAAAATGAATTTCCAAAAATTATTTATTTATTGATTCTATATGAATTTGTCGTCAAAATTCTTTGATAAAAATACCTTTAAATTTAACTATGTTTCTCCGTCTCTGTAAATTTTTTTTCAGTGATACATGCAACAGATGGTCAGAAAAAATAAAACATTCAAAACACGTTTCTCGTATCTCTGCCACAGATTTCCCTAAGAGGCTGATTTTTGGGAATCTATGTTATGTTGTATTCTCTTTCATATGAACATCACTATTATCGATTTGGTTTGGGGGTACTTTTCAGCGCCTTATTCGGATATACCCTATACCACTTGCACTTTTTTTTGCTTAAATGTGTTATTGCCTAAAAATATTGTAAATAATTCGTTTATGAACAAAGCCATTGAAAGAACATTCGAATTATATTTAACCTATAGCTATTGTAACAAAATCATTATTTTCATAAGTGTGAGTGAGACCATCAGTATCCTTCTTTTATCATTTCCTTAATCACTCAGTATGAATGCCGTCACTCTCCTGATGTCACTCATAAATTAATTCCTATAGCACATATTCACAAATTTACAAAAATACACAAATTCACGAATTCTCTTTAGTAAGGAAAATCATTCACTACCTCTCGTTAATACGTCCTGAATAACTGTACATCAATAAATAAAAATAAATGTTAAATTCAAATGAATGAAAAATTCTTTATAATAAAACAATATAAGTCCGCTGGGCACTGTACTACAGTCCCACTCCCCTTGGAAAAGTTCTGGTAGCACCGCTGGTAAAAATGTGAAATGTTCTGGAATGTCATATGTTATTAACTACGAATATGTTATGGTTGAAGGATGTTTCTCTACAATCAACACATTTTTTTAGAAAAAATTATTTAAAAATACATGTATAAGAAGTTTTATCACATCCGGTCGCCTTTGTTGACTGAAGACTTACGTGTCTGGATTAGGTGAAATGGCTCTTTATTATAGCCTTGTAATAAAGTAACTATTAATTGCCACAATAAAGAACAGAACTACCGCCAGCAAATTGAACAATATGATGCGCACGAAAAACATTTTATTGAAAAATGAAGGAAAATTGACTTATACTTAATAATGTATTAATGAAAATATCATATTTACTCATAATACTCATCAAATAAAAAAGTATATTATACACTTTCGCAAATTAAACTGCATTAAGTATTGGTATTTACTTACTTTCACTGCAAAATAAGCTAATAAAACTTCCTCGCATACATTCTTAATATTCCTTTCCTCCATTCCTTGAAACTTTCGTGTTCTTTATGATATATATCTTTAAATTCACTGTAAATTAAATCTTCCACAGCTTTTGCAACTTCACTTTTAATACTACTTCCAGAAATATCTTCAAATTTCTCGTAATAGACAGCGATTATCAACAAAATATACCCTCCAATGTACCGCCAAAATCAATATAATAACGTTCATCATTACGTCTATTTGTAGAAAAGACTAAGCTCACAATGTTGCAAAGGCGAACGATAAGATAAAATCTAGTTCATTGGACATAGCTGAAAGATCACATAATATGTGCACGTTCCTAATTATACACTCACGCTAACGCACACGTGAATAATTAACTAACTTGCACATAATGGTTTATTTCAATTTGTTCCATTTGTAAAATAAACTACTAATATAGTATCTTTAAGAGTTATAAAATGTACATGTTGGAACTTTATACGTATTAAACCCGAGATTGTTTTGTTTGTACTTTACAGCTGTAAGGATGGTTCAGAAATTCGACGTAAACATAGGGAGAAATTGCTTTTTAAATGGACCGCAATAACCTATTGACTGTTAGTTTAATAATACAATGACGGAGATCCTTACTGAACGGTAATTCTTATATCCACCGAAAATAAATGATATCATTGTTTTGTTCCAGCAGCAGATGATGAACAGATGCCGCTTCGAGACTCTATTACAACGACGACAGGTGTGTATTACACTTTTCTACTTTGAAGCACTCGCATAAAAGTTGTATGTGCCTTGCTACTGCCTGGACGAATTTTTCTTTAATGTATTTTTCCGCCACCGGATTGCAAATCTAAACGCATCAGTGGAAGGAACCAACAATGAAGCTGTCACTGGAGAAGGTGTGGATCTAGGAGTGCTTTTTACATGTAAAGCTCCCGCTGACCATAACGTTTTAATAGGGAGAGGTGGCTCAGGGCACCAACAGATGTCAGTGCAGTGCTTCTGACCGGGAGGTCCTAGGTTCGAATCCCGAATGTGGCAGGATTTTTCAATACTAGCTAGAGAGTTGAGTCGAGTTCAGTCGATATCTGGAGGAGAATTCTAGCGGCTGGCTGCTCTGATCGGTAGTTTTCCATTATTTCTTCGATCATTACCAGATGAATGCCGGAACAGTAGCTTAACAAACGGGCGCGATCTTTCCCTTCCTTGTTCTTTTGTCACACTTTACTTGCATACATTTACACTTCCATGTACTACAACTACCGCCTATGCCGGGAGGCCGGCCGGGAGCTTAGAGCTTGTCTCCTGTTGGGGCGGGGACCTGCTGGAGGGAGATGCCTCGTTGCGGGTAAATCCCGCTAGCCGACGGTTGGTCGGCGCCGAATCTCGCCATCCAGCGGGGGAAGACCGCCGCCATCAACCGTGTTAAAACATGCACTACACATTCGGGACTAATGACCTTAACAGTTGGCGCCGGAAATCAATAATCAATCAATCAACATTCTACTCGCAACATCTGATCGAGAAAAGGTAGAAACATTTGTGTAATTCACGCAAAAGATTCGGCAACAGGGATTGAATGAAATTTTGTTTCATGCAGGTTTTCACAGACCGCGACATCACTTTTGCTTCATTTCACCCAAGAGAATTTGGGTTCGCCTAACTCTACAAAAAAACAAGATATCCGTGGTGCGGCTGAGGTATTCTATAACCTTCCTCGACACTGAATCTAGTTGAGCAAGCAGAACGAGACCGTACGATGAGATTGAAAGATGCTCTAGCCAAATATAGGTCAATCTTTGTCGCTAAAAAAATGCTTTTTAAAATTGGTAGCTGCTGTAACCTTAGCGGCTGCAAGGTTTCAGCTTCATGAAAATAAGTTCAATTCCATTCAAATATTGATTTACATAATTTATATTGAATCATTCAGGATTAAAGAACAAAGTTACAATGCATACAGCGGTGAGCCGTATTTGCCGCAGAGGTTTCCACTGACCTTGGCTCGGCGGATAGAAAGTTTCAAATTTAATGTTCTATAACTTTTATACCGGTGACTTTTACAGAAAATAGAAGGACTGAGGAGATGGAAACAAAATCGTGACGAAGTAAATGAGGCAAAATTTGTTTTCCGCACTTAACGACTTCGGCGTGCGTAGAATATTGTTTACGCCTTTTTATTGACATACTGTGAATGAGCTACGAGCGAGAGAAAAACGAGTTCTTTTCACCCCGTCCCAGCTCACAGCACTCAGCGTCCGGGGTAGAACATAGAACATTTGTTATGTTTACTCATTAACTATAATCGTGAGAGGTGGCACAAGGCATCAACTGATGTCACTACAGAGCCTCTGACCCGGAAGTCGTAAGGTTTGAGTCCCGAGCCGGTGGCAGGATTTTTGGGACTAGCTAGATTGCTAGGTGGAATTCAGCTGCTGTCTGGAGGCGAATTCTATATGCCGGCTGTTCTGATCAGTACTTTTTCGTGGCTTCTCCGATCAACGGCAAATGTCGGAGCAGTCCCCTAACAAACAGGCCACGGACCGCGCGTGATCTTTCCTTCCTCTTCCTTGTCCTATCCTCATCCCTTACTTATGTACTCTGACACTTACATGCACTACACTACCACACATGCCGGGAAATCGGGTGGAAGCTTAGAGTTTATTCCGGCTGTGGCGGGGCCCCGCTAGTGGGAGATACCTGATTAGGGAAAACCGTAAGCCGGCGGTAAGTCGGCGCTGGATCTCGTCATCCAGCTGGGGGAGATCACCGCCACCTCCCGCGAAAAAACAACATTACACTTACGGGACTAACGACCTTAGCAGTTGACGCGCCCGGAATCATCAAATAATCAATAATTCCAAACTCCAAACACATTTCCGGAGAAAAAACTACCCTCTTTTTTTAGCATTGACAAGACGTTGACAGAACTACGTACTCGTATGTTAAACACTTGTGTTCCAAATTTCAAGAATATAATTTAACCTTACTGTTAGCCATACGGCGCATAATTGCATATTTTTCGTAATTGGGTTATTATAATGATTTATTGCAGATGCTTATGTACTGTTCGCCTCGTCAATATATGAATAAATATTGTCAATTACCCACATGTTTATTTACTACTAACGGAACTCGGCAGATGTTCTACCTTCATCTCCCTCTTTCTCCTTTTTCTCTCCCTTTCTCTCTCCGTCTCTCTCTCTCTCTCTCTCTCTCTCTCTCTCTGTCCGTCTGTCTGAATCTGTCTCTGGGACTCTCTTTGTCTGTCACTGTCTCTGTCATATTTAGTCGCAGATTTTGCACGACTGTGAGCGGGTGGGGTAATATCGAGAAGCACTGGACCAGCAAAACTGTAATAGAATGTTCAAGAAGATCTCATCCCATAGATTACGGTGTGAGAAACGTTTCATTGAGGCTCTGCGCCTCAAAAGTTTAATTTTGAATGCCCTAGAACACTTCGTGTATGAGGTATTATTTAACAAAATAGATTCAAAAATCTGCCTAGTGTCACGGATTCCATTTGACATGAATATTTAGTTTTGTTCTACAGCGCTATCTAGTGGAGTTGCAACAAAATTAACTGCACATAAATCTTCTGGGTGAAAAAACACGTAGATTCGCCAATTTTCATGATGATCGGTCTCACGGTTAACCGCTCTTATATATACTAACAGCCATTTTTATATAGAGATTTAGCAGCTTTCCATTCTTAGAATCGAAACGCGACGTGACGAGGCTCAAGCAGGAAGCGGCAATAGAGCATAAAGGATACAACTCGAAGCAGCGCAAACAGTTTAAGGTAGAAGAGTTACAACAGCACATACTGCACACATACAAAATTACGCCGATAGTTTAACTTTTGAGGTATTTTATATGACACCCCTCGGACATTTTCAAAATTTTCAAATAACGACTCCAAATTTTTTGATTAAATTTTGTTGTTGAATAATGCGAAGAACTTTTAAGAGAATGGTTCAGGTCTCATTTTCGTTGAAATCCGAAAAGCTTAATAGAAATTTCGCAACAATGTCGCATCGATATTTGAGAAGTTGTTGTTGAACATCAATATGGTGGCGGTGATAATATTCAGCTGATTTATTTAGGCCAACCGGTGGTGATGCAACTCTTAGTGCGAGAGCCAGTTCTTCCGTTTGCGATGAATTTCGCAGCTGTTTTTTTATAAATTACTCCTCAGAATGCCCGGTAAGGTAGGTTATATACCGTTTAATATAATCTGATTCCTTAAAAAATTTACTGCGTATTGAATATAATAAAAAAGTTACATTAACCGCAGAACTTCTTCAATAACTTTTAGAAAACTATGCCCGCGGAAGATTTTCCATGAGAGCCTGTACTAATTTAAACTACTTTTATTCACGAATTAGGCCCGTAAAGGCCAAATTGTTTCTTATCGTATTAAAGAACAGAGATTTTACTGTCATTTAAAGTATTTATGGGAATACTTCACCGTGGACGATCAAAGAAATATACTATCTTAAATTTTATTTTACTATTCGTTTGAAGCGATGTCGGTTTATAAAAAGGCGGTAATAGATTAACTTAACATTAAAACGACATTTTGACGGCTACAATATATTCAAATAATGTTACCTATATTAAAATGAACAGTAGGTCATGGTGATTACTTGACTTTAAATGTATTCATGATGTAAAGTATAAGTGAAAATTTCGAAAATACGACGTAATCACGACGGAAGGCAATTCACGAATGAGCAGCCAGAATTATCGTTATTATATTGATGTCAATTGCATATATTCTAATTACTGTATTGATATTATCAACAAAGCGAATGCTCATAGTTTTAAGAACGCTGCTCTGGCAACAACGCGTTACTCGCTTCTTATTTGAATTGGACGTTTTCAAATCATAGCTGAGGTGTTAGTATATAGTCTAAAACAGTGCAGAAAATGTAATGTTGCAGTATTACGTATTTGTTTCTAATAACGCGAAAAGGTACGTGCTGTTGTAGCACCACTACTTTCAAGAAATGTTTAATCTTCTCTACAGAGCCATGGAAACCTTTGGAATATTCATTGAGGTATTTTTGACATCTGACATCCTGCGTGTCCATCTTCTCCGGTTTCTCAGCCAAGTCTTCAGTTATTGGTCGCTCCGCAACCAATTCTTCCATAATGACCAAACACATTCAATTACATATAAAGTGTCAAATTGTTTAAAGAAAGTTGTTAAACGTTTATTGGTTTAGATATTTAGATATTTATTTAGTCAAAAACAGTAAAAAACTGTATGTGACGTATGGGGGAGAAAATCATCTGCGCCCGCTTTCTTGAGTTTTAGAATCCCTTCCCAATAATTTAACTATTAATCATTGAAAGATAAAAAATATAATAATAATAATAATAATAATAATAATAATAATAATAATAATAATAATAATAATAGTAATTTTAGAAGCCAGAGATTAACATTTCAAAAACTAGATATTTTCGTTTCCGAGTTATATAAAACTTATTTGCAACGGTAAATGAACTGCAGATTTGATTTTTCTGTATTGACAACTATATAGAAACTCACCCTAAGCTCTACTACCAATACAAGCAAAAGAAAATCTCAACAAAACGTGTGCATAGTGAAGCTACATTTACGTCCAGAAGCAAATCAAGGGGCCATCTCAACATTTGTTCAATGGATCAGGAAAACTGGACTTAAAACCAGTATACTCTCTGCTTAAAACCCGATCGAGATGGAGGTCATTGACCCGGAAGCTGAAGTACATTACTTGTTACTGGCGTATTAAGTCTTTTTTTAAAAATTATACAATACAAATGTAAACTAATTCATTATAATATATATCATTCTTTTTGTTTAAGTAAACATTATTCTTCTTTTAGACGATCAGTATAGTCTCTAATTGTGTAGAAACAGTTATGCAGCAGAAAAGATTTTACTTTTAACTTAAATTTGTGTACCAATTTTAATTGTTTAATTTCATCTAGCAATGCGTTGAAAAGTAACGTACATGTATTGTATGTGGATTTCTTGTAGTGAACTCAGGGTTGCCACCTCTCCGGGTTTGACCCGGAGTCTCCGGGTTTCGATAGTAATCTCCGGGCGCCGGGTTAATTCTGAAAATCTCCGGGTCATGAAACGAACTAAATTCGATATCTTTGTTTTTAAAACATTTTGTTTAAAAAAATGCTGTTTACCGTTTGCTTACTGTTCTCATATTACCGACACTTTAAGCGAAATGGCGCCAAATGTTCGTTTGGCGCCATCTCTGTTAGCCGTATTGAAAAATGTCAATTCTAGAGATTTTTAAGTTCTCATGTTTCTATTTGTACTAAGGTGGTCGTACAGAATAAAGCAAAACATTTACTTTTCCTCGCATATTTGATTGTCTTTTTAATAAATTAATTGGTCTTATTTTCACACATGGTAAGGTAATTATCAGTAATTATAATACTAAATACATTTTAATGAAGCTTATAAAATTATTATCAAGGGAATTGCATTAAAATATATAAAGTAGTAGAGTATTATTGCGAGTTTATTACGAAACATTACTTGAAATAAAATTCGTTGAATTTCATTTTTTCATTTAAATATCTTTTTAGCAAATGATCGTTATGTAATTAACAATATTTTATAGTAGTTATTATATTACTCTTATATTTTATAAAAGAGTTTGTATTGTTTTGTAAGATATATTAATTAATATAATATGAATAATTATATTATATTTTGAATATATTGTCATCTTTTGCATTTAGACACCCCCCCCGGTAATCACTGATCTCCGGGTCATGGGTTTCCGAAAGGTGGCAACCCTAAGTGAGCTGTTGATACTGACACTTGATGAACATGATTTCTACGTCGTGTGTTGTAACTATAAATATCAGTATTACATGAAAATATGTTCCCACTGTTTAGTAAGTCGTTTTTGACAAATACTACCGATTCCTAAATAAATAGGCAAGGCAATGGTAAGATTCCAAGCTCAATTGAAAGAGGCTTGCAAGGAATACGTGGATTTAATTTTTTCATTATTCGGATAATTTTCTTTTGAAATCTAAATGTCTGGGCACTAAAGAATGAGCTTCCCCAGAATATTATGCCATATCTCAGGCGGGAATGTACATTGGCAAAATACACGCAACGAGCTGCATGAAGGCTGACAGAATTTGAAAGAATTCTGAATGCGTAACATAATGGGCTTAATTTAGTGTTTAATTCTGTTATATGTACATTCCATTTGAGGTTTGACTGAATTGAGAGACCTAGAAATTTTGTTACCGTAACATCAGCTAATTGCATATTGTTCATTTTCAATGGCGCATACGATTGCCAAATTGAAACGCAAAATTTGATCAATGATTCATTGATTACTAGTGATTCTGAGCGCGTCAACGGCTGTCATTACTCTCATAAGTGTAGTGCATGTTTTTGCCCTGATGTTGGCGGTGATCTTGTCGTAATGGATGGTAAGATCCAGCTCCGACCTACCGTAGGCTAGCGGCGTTTTCCCTAACCAGGTATCTCCCACCAGTTACGCAAATCCGCAGCCGAGACAAACTCTATTCTTCCGATCGGATTCCCGGCTTGTGTGATACTATAGTGTATGTTAGTGTAAGTGTGTCGAAGAAGAAGGATAGCACAAGGAATGGGAGGAAAAGATCTCGCGCTGTTCGTGGCCGTTTGGTATGGTACTGCTCCAGCATTTGCCTGGTATTGATCGAAAAAAACACGGAAAACTTCCGATCAGAGGAGCCGACCTCTGGAATTCTCCTCCAGAGAGCGACAGAACTCGGCCTAGCTACGTAGGAAGTGTCAAAAATCATGCCAAGGTCGGGACTCGAACCTTATGATCTCCCGGTCAAAGCACTGCAGTGACATCAGTTGATGCTCCTCTCCCAGTGGAAATTTTGTTGTATATATCACAAAAAAACAGTTTATTTAGTTAGTACATGATAGTACATGACCATATGACTAATGGGCCATCAGTATGTCCATACACATTCTTCATTATTTCACGAATTTTATTAATAAAGTTCTTCTTTTTAATTATTACACATTTTGATCTGTCGCAAGGCTGCAGAGT
Source organism: Teleogryllus occipitalis (assembly GCA_011170035.1). Classification (NCBI taxonomy): domain Eukaryota; kingdom Metazoa; phylum Arthropoda; class Insecta; order Orthoptera; family Gryllidae; genus Teleogryllus; species Teleogryllus occipitalis. Next base: position 663,365 of record BLKR01000084.1, on the reverse strand, counting down.
GTTATTTCAATTTCTGGACGTTTGATAAATTAGTAGTAATAATAGTAGAACCCCATATGGTTTACAACACATTGACTTGCTTCATCAGGGGAACAAGTCCCTGGGGTGAGCACCTATTCCTTTTGGGCTTCTATCCGCACCCCCCACCGAAGCACAAGCACGCCGACGGGCGGATATCCGGATCCAGCCGGAACCCAGTTTGCCCTCACGGCAACCTCCCCATAGAGTGCCTGGATAAGAGCTGCCTTGCCAGCTGAGAGCTGCCAGGTTTCCAGGCTTGTACCGGAATCAAAACAATGCGCTACTCACATGCGCCAGGAAAAAGTTCCCTCCTCTTTGCCAAGAGGGGCCACTGCCACGACGAATCTGAGAGCCCAACTGGGGGCCTATTTGAACGAAGGTCCAGGTGGCTCGGAGACCCCATCCCGTCTTCTCAATGCTTACTGCTAGCTATCGACGTGGGTAACGCCGGAACCTGAGCAACCTGGCGGGAGGACTCTGGATTTCCCGCTGGACTTTGAAGTGGGATCCAGAGTACTCCGAAAAGCATCCTTCACCCAATTCTGCTTAAAGATGGACGCGCCACAGACCCAACTGGTGGGTAGCCGGGCGAACCCGACTACCAGAAGCTTAGCATCGCCTGCACCCTCAAGCTAACGACGTGAGCGGCGCCGCGAGACTCAGGGTTCAGGTGGTCGTGTACGTCACTCCACCAGAGACCATGACAACGTACGCCATCAAGATCCTCCCTGCGGGGATTATAGAGCGATTTTCTTAAGGTTGAGCCAAAGTGACAGCTAGTGCTGGCAACATAACTGAAGGTTCTGTGGTCGTTGTGCCCTCGAGCCCATTAGACTACCTTCCCGCATTCGTTCGTTTGCAGTTGGCTAACTTGTAAATGGCTTCGACACTTCCTTTCGTGGTGTCCTTGTCCGACAAAAATATAGTGCGCTGCGAGAAATAATTTATATTAGGAAGTGCGGTGTAGTGTGCTCTTCTGTAAAAATTCTTTTTTTGTTTATGTATTACATTGAATTTACTTTTTGTGTGATAAATATTATGTTTATTTTAAATCCGAGACTTGAATGCGAATTTTTCTTTCTATTTACATTCGCGGCAGTTTTCTTTTACTGTTTGTGAGAGCATGTTAAGAGATTTTCCACATACGTAATTAAATTTAAATATTTCGCGGACTCGCGTACGTGCATATACCTCAGCGAAACTCTTAGACTTCTGCATAGGGATGTTTTCACAGGAGCCATTAGCACTTTAAGAAGGGGCATGACTGAACAGCTGTCGCGGCGGAGGGATACTTCTCTGAAATACATGTGATGTTCACTTGTTTTCGCGAACTGTCACTTTGGCTCATCCTTAGGAAAATCGTTCTATATAAACGAGTACTTCAGGTTGCGTCTATCTCTTCGTTTGTGACATGTGATGTTCACTTGTTTTCGCGAATTGTCACTTTGGCTCATCCTTAGGAAAATTGTTCTATATAAACGAGTACTTCAGGTTGCGTCTATCTCTTCGTTTGTGACATGTGATGTTCACTTGTTTTCGCGAACTGTCACTTTGGCTCATCCTTAGGAAAATCGTTCTATATAAACGAGTACTTCAGGTTGCGTCAATCTCTTCGTTTGTGTGCGGCGACAGGGTCGCCTGCGGCGGGGGCGGGGCCGGGGCCGGGGGCGGGGCCGGAGCACTGGCTGTCGCCGGCGGAGCGCGCGACGCTGCTGAGCTCGGCGCTGGCGCTGGCCGGGCTGCTGCTGCTACTGTGCCTGCTGAACGCGTGCGCCGCGTCGCCGAGCTGCTGCCCCTACGCGCCGGGCGCGCTCGTCGACAGCGACTACAGCAGCGAGTCGCTCGCCTACCTGCGCTGGACGCACGCGCCGCGCACGCGCACGCAGCGCCTGGCGCGCAGCCTCACGTACGCGCTGCTGCCGCTGCGCACGCACGCCTTCTACCGGCCGTCGCGCGACGCTGCCTCCGACGTGCAGTGCTCCTCCGCGGAGATGCTGTGCCGGGTGAGGCCCTAGTGGCGTATGGTAATTGATTGATGGTTTCAAAAGATTAATTGATAGATTTTAGATTTATAAAAAGAAACACGGATATAAGACAGGAATTGAAGGTTGAACCATCCGTGCACACTCCGAGAAGAAACAGACAAAGATTTTGCAAACATTTGGTGCGAAAGCCGAACATGAGACTACCGGCATTCGCAAGGGGTTATTGAGCAGTGGGAAGAAGAGATATCCGAAGATAAAGAGCAAAGTGGGCTCCGGAACAGGTTCATTAGAGTCTAATCCCAGGCGTTAAGAAGATCATTGTTAGTGATTCCGGGCGCGTCAACTATCGAGGTCATTAGTCCCGTAAGTGTAGTGCATGTTTTTCATCAGGATATGGCGGTGAATATTCCCCACTGGATGGCGAGATCTGGCACCGATCTACCGTCGACTAGCGGGTATTTCCCCAACCACGTATCTCCCACCAGCGGGGCACTGTCCATACCGGGACAAGTTCTAAGTACCCGACCGGTCTCCCAGCATGTGTAGTAGTATAGAGCATGTTAGTGTAGGTGTGTGTGTGTAAGGGGTGAGGATAGGACAAGGAAGAGGAAAGATAGATCGCTCGCGGTCCGTGGCCTGTTTGTTAGGGCATTCGCTTGGTGTTGATCAAAGAATCGCGGAAAAGGAGAGCAGCCGGCAGCTAGAATTCTCCTCCAGACAGCGACTGAATTCGTCTTCGCTGAAAAGCAAATGTTGTAAATCCTGCCGCCGTCGGGACTGGAACCTGTTACCTCCCGATCAGAGGCACTGCAGTGACATCAGTTGATGCATTGAGCCACCGCTCCCGGTCGTATGGTAATTGGGGACCAGAATGAAAATAAGTGTTTAACCCGTGTGTAAATTGGGGACCGACCCAGAGAAGAGCATAACTAAAGTCGGGGACCGACTTCAAGGTAAAAGAGGAAGATGACATTTTATTTTCTAAGAACGTTTTCATATCCATTATTTTTAAAACAAAAATCCCTTATAAATTTTCCAGACACAGAACTATCATATTTCTTTCGAGATATGGTTTGGTTAAAGTTGGTTTTCATTCAGTTGAATCATTCGTTGGTTGAACGAATACTGCTTATTTTGCCCCTTTTACCTTCCTCCTTTTCCTCTGCTAATATTCTATAACGCTGATCATGAAATTTAGACACACTTCAAGTGCTTTCTTTGTTATTCATTTTGAAATAGGAGTGAGTCTGGAAGATTTTTATTAAGGTCCAAGGAGAAAGCTGGACAGCAGCGCGGCTGCGGCCACCCCCATAAAGCATTTACCTGCTCAAACATCCCTTTTCCTTACCTGGGTTGATTTGGTATTCAATTTACATACAGGATTAGAAAGTTTCGCGAGAAAATGTGAAGGAATGTTTGGTCTTCAATATACATACGGCCAGCCCTAGCACGCTCCACAACCCGCGAATTTGAAGGGTTTGAGTGTAAAACGTGGTAAGCCACTTGGAAACTTTTGCGAGATATAAGCAAGAAACATTTTTGCTGTAAAGGGGTTTCAATGGGGAACATTAAGATGTCCAGAACTGGAGGACAATTATGCGCCATAATTTGGACCAGGCCCGCACAATTGCTCCTTACTAAAAAAATACAGAAGACGAAGGAGAAACGAGCATACAGGTGTGAGGGCATCAACTAATGTCACAACAGCGCCTCCGACCGAAAGGTCATAGGGTTCGAATGCCGACAATGTGGAAGGATTTTCGATAGATTGGTCGAATTAAGCGCCTGTCTCAAGGACAATTCTAGCGCTCGGCAGCTGTGATCAGTAGTTTCCCGTGGTTTCTCCGATCACCCCTACAGGAATACCCGAGCAGTACCTTAACAAAGAGCCACGGATCAAGCGCGATTTTTCCTTCTTCATCCTTGTTCTATCCTCGTCACTTACTTACACACACATTTACTACACTACCATACCTGTCGGGAGATTCGAACTTGTCACGGTGCCTCGCTGGTGAGGGATACCGGTTGGGAAAATCTCTCAAGTAGATGTGAAGGTGGGCATCAGAAGGGGAAGATAATTTTCACATACCGTGACAAAAACATGCACTACTTATGGGACCCATGACCGTAGCAGTTAACGCGCCCGGAAACAATGAAACTAAAGGAGATCCTATGTTGGCGTGCGCGTGCGCAGCGTCGCTGGCCGGCGGCGGTGCGCGCGGCGCTGTTCGGCGCGGCGTGCGGGCTGTCGTGCCGCGGGCGCTGCCTGAGTTGCGAGGCCGAGCAGGCGGAGGAGGCGCGGGCGGTGACGGCGGACGCGGCGGAGGACGGAAGCGCCGCCACCCCCGCCCCCGGCCTCGGGCGCCGCTGCTCGCTCACCAGCTGCGCGTGCCGCCAGCGCCACCAGCCGCCGCCGCCACCGCCGCCGCACGCGGACCGCCCCTCGCGCCGCCGCGTCTCGCTCGACGCCCTGCGCCGCCGCCTGGGCTATCTCGGTGCGCCTGCCAGAGGGCTGGGTCGCTGCTTGGAGGAGAATTCTAGCGGCCGACTGCTCCGATCTGCGGTTTTCCGTGGTTTCTCCCATCAACACCAACTGAATGCCCGAGCAGTACCATAACAAACGGGCCACGGACGCGCGCGATCTTTCCTACATCTTCCTTGTTCTTTCCTCACCCCATACACACACAGCTACACTAACATGCACTACACTACCATATATTCGGGGGAAGACCGGTGGGGAGTTTGAGCTTGTCCCGGCTAAGGTGGTGCCCCGCTGGTGGGAGATACTTGATTGGGAAAAACACCGCTAGCCGACTGTAGATCGGCGCCGAATTTTGACATCCATCGGGGCAAGATCGCTGGCACGTTCCAAACAAAAAAATATGCACTTCACTTACGGTACTAATGACCTTATCAGATGACCGGCCGGGAACTACTAAATAGTTCTGACGTCAAAATAGCTAAACCTCCCACTTGTCTTGCATCTAATGAAACGAGAGCTCAATAAAACGTGTGGGGATAATGGATGCACTACACAGTCAAACAGTCGGCAGCTTAGAACTTGTCCCGGCTTGGTTGGCTGATTGATTGATTAGTGATTCTGAGAGCGTGAACTGCTAAGGTCAAAGTCCCTTTAGTGTAGTGTATGTTTTTATGGCGGATGGTGGAGGTGATCTTTCCCCGCTGAATGGCGAGATTCAGTACTAACCTACCCGTCCGTTTCCCGTTTTTTCCCAATTAGGTAGCTCTCTCCATCGGGGCATCGCCCCAGCCATGACAAACTCGAAGCTCTCGGCGGCTCTCCGGCCATGTGTTACTGTAGTGCATGCAACTGTATGTGCAATTAAAGGGTGTCGATAGGAGAAGGAAGTGGAAGGATAGATCGCGCTTGGCCCGTGGTCCTTTTGCTGGGATACTGCAGTAACATTCTTCTTGATCGGAGAAACCACGGAAAACTCTCGATCAGAGTAGCCGGCTGCTAGACTTCTCCTCCAGACATGTAGTAACTAATGCCGAAAACTTTCAAGATATTAGAGCTTCCTCAATTCCCCATATTCTACAATGGTACGGAAAGAAGTTGGGCTATGTCAACTGCACATCCGTTAATCGTCAGCACCTCTCCGCGTAGGAAATACGAGGAAAGGCGTAGGTTATCCAGTGTATCGGTTTCAGGTCTCGAGCGAGAAAGACTCTCTTTATCAATATAAACAGCGTTCCCTTCGTTCGAACACGTGAATTATGATCAGTTATTTCATATTTTAACTTACACAAAATTTCAATCATCGGATACTTCTTTCCCGAAAGAAAATATGGAAAACGTGTACACATCGAGATGAAAACATTGATGTTTAGAACATCAGTGTTAAAAACATCGGTTTTAGTGAATCTACCTTTAAAACATGAATGTTTCTACACTGTCAGAAATTACATTAAAAATAATGTAGATTTAATGTACGACTGTACATAGCTTTTAATGTACCTTGTACAATAAAAGGAAGATTAATGTACCTGTACATTAAATTTAGTGCTTTAATTAAAATCAATGTTCATTTAATGTACGACAGTTAACTTCTCTGTACATTAAATTTAATTGTACACATATAATAAATTTAATGTACACGCACAATCAAGTTACTGTACGTGTATATTATACAGGGCTATTACAAATGATTGAAGCGATTTCATAAATTCACTGTAGCTCCATTCATTGACATATGGTCACGACTCACTACACATACGTAGAAAAACTCATAAAGTTTTGTTTGGCTGAAGCCGCACTTCAGGTTTCTACCGCCAGAGCGCTCGAGAGCTCAGTGAGACAAAATGGCGACAGGAGCCGAGAAAGCGTTTGTCGTGCTTGAAATGCACTCACATCAGTCAGTCATAACAGTGCAACGACACTTCAGGACGAAGTTCAATAAAGATCCACCAACTGCTACCTCCATTCGGCGATGGTATGCGCAGTTTAAAGCTTCTGGATGCCTCTGTAAGGGGAAATCAACGGGTCGGCCTGCAGTGAGCGAAGAAACGGTTGATCGCGTGCGGGCAAGTTTCACGCGTAGCCCGCGGAAGTCGACGAATAAAGCAAGCAGGGAGCTAAACGTTCCACAGCCGACGTTTTGGAAAATCTTACGGAAAAGGCTAAAGCAGAAGCCTTACCGTTTACAATTGCTACAAGCCCTGACACCTGATGACAAAGTCAAACGCTTTGAATTTTCGGCGCGGTTGCAACAGCTCATGGAAGAGGATGCATTCTGTGCGAAACTTGTTTTCAGTGATGAAGCAACATTTTTTGTTAATGGTGAAGTGAACAGACACAATGTGCGAATCTGGGCGGTAGAGAATCCTCACGCATTCGTGCAGCACATTCGCAATTCACCAAAAGTTAACGTGTTTTGTGCAATCTCACGGTTTAAAGTTTACGGCCCCTTTTTCTTCTGCGAAAAGAACGTTACAGGACACGTGTATCTGGACATGCTGGAAAATTGGCTCATGCCACAACTGGAGACCGACAGCGCCGACTTCATCTTTCAACAGGATGGTGCTCCACCGCACTTCCATCATGATGTTCGGCATTTTTTAAACAGGAGATTGGAAAACCGAAGGATCGGTCGTGGTGGAGATCATGATCAGCAATTCATGTCATGGCCTCCACGCTCTCCCGACTTAACCCCATGCGACTTCTTTCTGTGGGGTTATGTGAAAGATTCAGTGTTTAAACCTCCTCTACCAAGAAACGTGCCAGAACTGCGAGCTCGCATCAACGATGCTTTCGAACTCATTGATGGGGACATGCTGCGCCGAGTGTGGGAGGAACTTGATTATCGGCTTGATGTCTGCCGAATCACTAGAGGGGCACATATCGAACATTTGTGAATGCCTAAAAAACTTTTTGAGTTTTTGTACGTGTGTGTGCAAAGCATTGTTAAAATATCTCAAATAATAAAGTTATTGTAGAGCTGTGAAATCGCTTCAATCATTTGTAATAACCCTGTATTTAATTTATGTACATGAAAATTACTTTCGTGAATTTTTACATTAAAAGTAATGCAGACATTTCTGACAGCGTATGCAAACCATTCGCACCGCAGGGCTTCCGCGCACGCTGCTGGCCGGGCCGCCGGACGTGAGCGAGAAGTGGCTGGTGCGGCGCCTGCAGCAGCTGGACCGGCGGCGGCGGCGCGCCGAGCGGCGGGCGGCGCGCATGGAGGCCCGCGAGCGCGGCCACATCACGCGCGACCGCGAGCGGCGCGTGCGCCGGCGCGACAAGGAGATGCGCAAGCGCGAGCGCAAGCTGGACGCGCAGCGGCGCCGCGACCGCAAGGCCCTGGAGCGCTCCGCCGCCCAAGCCCCCGCCCCCACGCCCGCGCTCGCGCCTGCCGACGTCGCCGCGGGGCCGGTGCCCGGGCCCTCCACCGCCGCCGACGCGCACGACCTCGCGCCCTGGCGCGCGGCCTGGAACGCGCTCATGCCCGCGTCCAACAGTGCGTCCGCTTCTTCTCCCATTCCCCCTCCTTCTTCTCCTTCTCCTCTTACTTCTCCTCCTCTTCTCCTTCTGTTCCTTCTCCATCTCCCCCTCCTCTTACTTCTCCGTCTCCTTCTCTATATTTTCTTCTTCTTCTTCTCCTATTCCCCCTCCTCCTCCTTCTTCTCCTCCTCCTCTTCTTGTCCTATTCCCCCTCCTCCTTCTTCTCCTCCTCCTCTTCTTGTCCTATTCCCCCTCCTCCTCTTACTTATCCTCCTCCTTCTCCTCTTCTCCTTCTGTTCCTTCTCCTCTTACTTTTCCATCTCTTCCTTCTCCGCATCCTTCTCTATCTTTTCTTCATCTCCTTCTTCTTCTTCTCCTCCTCTGATTCCTTCTCTTTCTCTTTTCTCTTCTCCTCCTACATCTTCTCTTCTTCCTCCTCATCTCCGTCTTCTCGTTCTTTTCATTTTTCTTCTTCTCTTCTCCAACTTTTTTTTCCCACGGCTGAGTATTAACATAGAGTAAAGATGTACATAGAGGGCTCATGAGGCTTGTTTCCAGCTACCTCCTTTGAATAGTTTCCCGTCCGCCGATAGATAGCGCCAACGTCGCGAAGTGTGAAGGGAAGAACAGGACTGGCTGTTGGTGGGGGGTTTCTAGGAAATATCGCGCGGTGCAGAGGCACACGAAAAGTGGGCGTTGTATCCATGCCGACGAGAGGCTCTCGGGTGAGTCGGCCGACCTGCCCCCCTCCCTCCAGCCGCCGAGCTTCCCAGGCGACGGCGGTGTCTTCCGGACGAAGAAGACCAGCATTTGCGTCAGTCCAGTCCAGTCCAGTCAAATGGTAGAAAATAAGAGAAAGTTTTGGTGTAGTTTTGATATTTGGTTCCTATATTTTTGGGGTCGCTGAACACGAATATCAGGTTTGCCAAGAAAAGTTTTGTCTAGAAATACGTTTTTGGGGCAAAAAATACGTAAATACCACACCTTTTGTCAGTTTTTTCAAAATAACTCAAAAGCCATCCATTTTTCGTAATTAATGGTCCTATACAAAATGAAAGAAGATAAAATTACCTACATTTAAAGTCCGTAAGAAATGTTTCTCCGATAAACGATTTAGCCGTGAGAACACGAAATTTGGTGATGTAAGCGAAACACACGAAAAGCGGGAATTATTTTTTCCGCTGAGATGGCTCAGAGGAAATAACTATTTACACGGCAGAGTTTCTGACCGGGAGGTCCTAGGGTTCGAGTCCCGAGGGTGGCGGATTTTCGACACATATTCTAGCTAGGTCGAGTTCTGCCGTTGACTGGGAAGTCGAGTTCTGCCATCAGACGGAGGGACCAGACAACGGTCTTTCGCAGACATCAACACGAGCTCGTTCGCTGATCTTGGACCTCACGTCCGGGCGCAGAGCTTGGCGACACGTGATAGTGTTGAAACTTTATCGAATTTCTCCGTATAAATCTTGTCCTTTCTAGTAGCGATAAAAAATGGAGAAACGTGTCTTCTTATCCATAAATGAGTCTTCTCACGCATACCAAACTTCCTTCTTGCACGACTGTGTTTATCACTAAATACCATAATTTGCTTAAATTTGATCGTATCACTAACATTCCCGAAAATAATTTTTTCAGTTGGCCCAGTTTTCTTATTCTGCATCATAATTATAACTGAAACAATATTAAAAATTGACATTGAACGCTAATAGACATTAACTATTCTTACGCGAGGAAACAGAAGCGTTATGTTTAATTCAAAATTAATGATTGAAACATGTTTAATGAAAATTAAATGTTAATTTTAATTAAAAAGTAAAAATGTTAATATTAATAAACTCTTTTTTATTAATTAATAATGTTAGAATATATTTCTTATTATTAAGGAAGAAACACTCTTCTCGAAGTGAGCTCCTCCACATGCATTTTACAATGTAAGCAACCCACCTAGAAGAGAACCCTTCCCCACATGCAATGTTAATAGCTAAGAATAATAATAATAATAATAATAATAATAATAGTAATAATAACAATAATTTACTATTATTACAATTTTTTTCAATATTTGCAGTTAATGTCAAAATATATTAAACCCTTAATATTAACCAGGAAAATAACATTTTATTTTAGCCCTATTTATTAATGTATAATTAAGATTTAATTGTGAAATGAAGTAAAAGGAAATCAATTTTTAACAATAACAAAACTGGACCTGAAAGCCTGAGCGTTCGTGATTATCTCAAGGTGTCAACGCTTCCTCAGTTCGCCGAAGGAGGTGCGGGGAGGGAAGAAACGGTCCTACGCCTACGGCCGGCGCATATGTTGACAGCCTCTCCATGTGCGAAATACGAAGACAGGCTTAGGTCATCTCTCAGGTCAGATGGGAGATAGCTGGATGAAGGACACTAAGAAAAGGTTCTCTTCAATGGAATCAGTAATTATTATTTCATATTTCAACTTTTCCGAAGTTTAAATTAAGGGAGGTTTTCAATACATACAACGTATCCAAAACGTAAACGCCCGAACACAAAACATTTACAATAATAAGAATAGAATTTAATACAGTTGTTTAATATTATATATACAAAATAATAATTTAAACAATAAATAACAATTATGAAATGATATTTGATTAATAAACATTTTGTGAGATATTATTAACTACAGTAACCTATTTTTTCAACATGTATGGATGGTAAGCTATATTTCTTCATTGAAAATACCGGTATAACCTTTATTGACGTCCATACCGGTATAGACGTCCTATAGAGGTGTTTTACCGGTATAAAAGAATGAAGGTATTTGAAAAAGGTATGGAAAAATACCGGTATTATACCGGTATTTTTACCGGTATTCAATACCTTTTCGGTCCCTGCTTTTAACAAAGAATCAAAGAACACGTACAAGCTCATACACACAAAAGAACACAATCACACTTTGCCAGCCACCTCTTGGAACAAAAACACTCATTTAATGCAGACAGCGAAGTCAAAATTTTGGAAATTGAAAACAGGTACACTGACAGACTTCCATTAGAAGCCATACACATCATAATTTATTAAACAATCCCCAGCATACTATTTTGAATGAACAAATTCATTCTCTCTCACCCCTCCGGAAGCTGGCATCTCAGGCACATTAACTCCTCTGCCCGCCTCTTTTCCACCACCCAGCCGGGCCTTCCTTAATGGCCGTTTCTTAGAAAAATCCCCGTTCTCCCCTCTCCATTGAGAGCTTTCTTTTAACTAGCGTGCAATGCCCTTGACCTTCGATGTGTTGCCTGATTCGAGGCTCCTAGCCGCGTCAGAATCCATATGTCAGTTTGCTCATCTGAATTTATTTATTTTCTACATTGTTTCATTTTCACTGTACTTTAGAATAATATTGATGTCATTCCAAAAAACTTTCTTCTTTTAAGAGTTATCGCACTTTATAGCTTCGTTAACAATTATGTTACATTGTGCATTTTTTTTCATGTATTCTTTATTCAAAATTCAAAAATTCAAAATTCAATAAACTTTTATTTTTCAATTTAGATATACTGTTATTATTTTTGTAGCACTGAATATGGCCGCAATGCGACCGAAAAAGCTTTCTGCCAAAATAAAGAGCTTTGGCCTCAATTGTATTTCTAGAATTTTAAGCTATAATCGAATCCATTCTTTCTCCACTCTAATAGATGAATCTGCTTAATAAATGCTTGAGCAACGCTGAACTCTTCACCACTATATGATAAATAATTTTGTATTTACAAACTTGCAATGAATGAATTAGAGAAGTGCTCGCATTATTATAATAAATATGGTCACAGGATCACGTCATTTTGGAATGCAGTTAATTGGTTCAGTGAAGGGGTATGTCCCGCGTGCTTATGCGTAGGGCTACACCCCATCATGTGATCCCTAGCTGTAAATGCCGTAGAAAGATCTTGCGACAGTAACAGTTTCAATGATTTGAAAATGCCGCCACAGGGTACTGGAGGGGAGAAATCGGTAGTGGGGGCAAATGGGCGACTTGTGCGCACTCTACTCGGACACCACCTTCTGGGGAACTAAAAATTCGACGGTGGCGCCATCTCTGAATGGGACACCATTTCTGGGTACCCTCTCGGCTGCCCGCAGTGAGCCGTCTAGTATCTCTTTAGTCTATGGTGTTGGAGTCGAAAGGAGGGGCATCGGGGTTTAAAAAGGGGGCTGGGAGGCGAGCGCTGGAAAGAGGGAGGCATCGAGGGCAGCAGAGCGTGCCAAGCCAAACTGTAAGCGAAGGGCGGCGGAGCGGCGGTGGCAGGATAAACCGGGCGAGAGGGTGGCCGTGTGAAGGAGACCGCTGCGGCTGAAGTCTTGCGCACGGTCCAGCATCATTGAGCACCAGCTTTGAGGCTGCAGTGCCGTTGCGCGGAAAAAATCTTCATGCACTCGGATCCGGAATGCGGGGCAGTCTCTACGACCAGTGCATGCACGCAGCTCGAAGTTAAAAGAGAGCGATTGTGCTCAAGCAGCCGTTAATGATTTGGCCAGTCAAGCAGAAGGCTGGTTGGAAGACTAGGCGTCCATATAATCCTTATGTAAATGGTCTCAAAGAAGTATGTTAACTCGTTATTTCGTCCTAGAAGAGCAAAATAGCAAGAGGTGATATCTTTAACAGACCCATGGGCGGATATTGCACTATCACACTTGCGCAGCTCCTGACAACATGATCCACTTTTGGAACTAGTACTTCGTTATCTTCATCCCAGCGACACTAGAGCACGTCTTGTTTTGAAATGGGCAAACGATGTTGGCAATATTTAAATTATTGGTTAACGTACCTTTCCTTGAAGTACGTGAAAGAACCATTCATAGAATTAGCAACTGCAATTGCCTTATTGTTAATTCACGATGAATGCCTCTTTCAAACAGGATAGAGCTCAGCGCCAGAGAAAAGGCTACTCCGCCGCCCAAAGCGAGAGAGCGCCAATTTACGAACAACGGCGGAACGGGGAGGCGCGTGTTCGTACCCAAATTGAGGCGGCGCGCGGGCGGCAAGCAACTTGGGCGCGAGAGAGTGCCGGCAGCGCTATAGAGGTGCGGCGGCGGCGGCGGCGGCGTGGTAGCCGTCGCTGACAGCGGGTGGCGGGGGTGGGGCGGGTCAACCTCCGACCCCTTTCAAGCGGCGACGTGCGCCGCCAATCCCGGCGCCCCCCACCGCCCCCACGCGGAAGGAGGTTCCCCGCCTCCGCCGCCGCTGCGGGCGACAGGTTGCGGCTGCGGGTGCGGCGCCGCGAACAAAGCCGCGCTGTTCCCACCCCCCGGCGCCACCCCCGCGCTCAGACGCGCTGCCTGCCGGAGCACTCGCGCATTTCGCCACCTCACGTTTCAACCCGCCTTCCGCTCTCTATGCTCTCGTAGAGAACATTCATCGCTCTGCAACTATTCCAACTTGAATACTGCGCCTTTTCTAATTGAACTGCATTGTCCTGTTTCTTCAGTACATATCTACCGTATTCAACTCGCTTCGCAGGAACATGAATTAGTATATAATGAAAACAAAATAACTTAAAAACCCTCAACTCACCCACAGTGTCTCTCACACCTCGTTTTCTTACTTTCATATTTTACTTGTACTCGTATATGCAACATAATGATCAATTGCGACGGAAACTTGTAAGAGTAATTCTACAATCCTTACTACAAAGAACTGTTTTCAGCACTGAGAAATTGGATACGAAAACTATCTGAGTCGATTCAGTTGTAGTTAGTTTCCGTAGTTTCTCCCATTCTTTTCAATAGGCACTAAAATATTGCTTCGCAATGCAATTAGAATCACGTGCAAATCTTTCTTTATTCGGTCTAAATCTTTATCTCTAAAGATACTACCATACCATACTGTGTAAGCACGTGATCTTCAGCTCACATAGTGAATTCATGTTCCGGCAATACTGCGATCAACTGCTAAAGCTAAACATTCGAGAATCACTTCTCATTATGCAACGGGTTCAAAATCTATTTTCTCTTCAGAGGCGAAAATTGTCCAGATGTGCCTTAAAGTGTTCTCAACATCTTTCAACATGTTCACGGTCCTCTTCCAACTACCTACGACGGCATTATCCTTACCCCCCCCCCACACACACACACGTTAACCAAGTTTGTCAACCATCCACAATCATCGTAACTCACCGGCTGGTTACAACTTCGCCAGCACCAGGTCAGCTTTCGGGTCGCGGGGATGAAACTCTGATTACGGGAATTAAACGCGCGCGCCAACACGTGGCGTAATTGCCAATTACGCGGACGGACGCGGGCGCGAGGGCCCGCGGGTCGAGCCCCGTGGCAGTCCCCCGCGGCGGAATCGCTGACGTGGCGGGTGGCGCAGGCTGACGCGCGTCGCGCTCATGACGTGATGCGCCCGGAAATTCACGTGCGGCACGCCAGCCGGCGACGCAATAGGACTCATTTAAACCCGAGGGATTGCAAATGCGAAACGGGGTCAGCTTCGACCGAACAAAGGAGTCGACCGTTGTTATCTAGATGCGGGAATACGGGAAGCTTGATTTATTACCAGGTGGATAATATTGCATTCACTTAAATTTGCTGCATTCACGTCGCAGAAACCTGATGGTATTAAGGAGGTTGGGGAGATAGGAGAATATTAGAACATTAAAAAATGTCAGTTCCGTAATTTCTTATCGCATATCAGGAAGGAAAGCTAATGTACTTGTATTTCAAGAAGACAAATTTCACTAATTTGCTTTAACATTTTAACAGGGAAGTCTCAAGCGAGAAAGACAGGAAAATATGTACTAGGAAACAAAACAAAAGTGTATTAAAATACCCTTTCGAATGGGAACTTGGGACCTACAAATGCACTATTCTGCCACTACACAGCCATAACACAGCGTGTAGCGAAAACGCTGTATCGACAATATCTCAATGTCAGTTTCACATTGCTCAAAATCTACTACTCTGGAATGAATATCACTTTATTTTTCATTTGGAAAAAGTGGAAGAATAGACGGCATGTAATAGGATATTCTTTTGCTTAACAAACAGAACAGGGTAAATGAAACACAGGAAATTGAGTTTTTGAAATATTGCACTCACTCATTGTACTCATTGATGCTCCACTCTTTTTTTAAATAATCAAATATACATGACATAAAACAAAGTGGTTTTAGTTTATAACAGTAAGTAATTCGATATACAGATACATTTTCATTCAGAATAGTCATCAGAGAGTTTGTACACTCTCGAACGTTGAAGCACTGTCGAACTTCTGCGCATGCGCAGTAGATCGATAGTGCTCTCCGCTATGGCATGCACAAACTCTCAATCATAACTGACCATTAAGGTCTGTGACATCCCATTTTCCTAAAATAATTCCTATCGACCGTTTTTAATACCCCGTTTTAACTCGAGAACGACACAGAGCTCTCCACAATCTCAGCGTGCCGACAACGTATTGACGCACGCCGGCACGCAAGCCAACGAGCTAGAGCACCCCCTCCCAATCAGTGACTGTGCAGCCGTGCTTAGTGATGGTATAAAGCTAAAAGGGATGTATTTTATTGTTTGGTTACCACCATGTTAGTATCGATAAAATTATTATCGAATGTAAAGAATAAAATTAACAATAAATAAAATCATGATTTGCTATCGATTTCGTGTTTCACTGTCGATTCAAGCAATGACACGCCTGGCAATAACATAAATTCATAAAATGAGCAGCTCCCGAACTTCCTCAGAGTGCATAGGCGAAATGTGCAGAGTGATAACGAGGATGACGCAAAATAATGATATTGCTGTGGATTGTTGCTACTCTACAACGTGCTCAAACCCCCTATTAAAAATAAAGTAAAATTTTAAAAAATCAATGTTTTTGAAACAAAATATCGATGTGAAGAAACCATCGAAAGCAAAATATCAATGTAAATAGATTTGACCACGGTGAATAAGCTGATAAGTCATAAACACTTAATTTTACAGGAGAGAAAAAAACAACGTTTAAATGAATTAAATCAGGGATTAATGATATTCAAACAAAACTATTTTTGTGAAGGTTTTATTTGAATATCATTAATCCCTTATTTATAGCATTAGTTTAAATCTGTTTTTTGCTCCCCTGTAAAATTAAGTTCTTTTGACTTATCAGCTTATTCACCGGGGTCAAAGATACATCGATGTTTCTGGTGGAAAACATCAATGTTTCAAAAACATGGCCTTTTTTTTTGCCATCCCTAGCCGTGCTGCGGCGCGCCGCATCCCTTCGCCGCCGCATTACGGATGCCCCTCGCGCGCGCGCCGCGTCACGAATAAGGCGAGCGCGGTTCGCACACCGGCCCGCACTCGGCGCATACGCGACGGCAGCCCGCTTCCAAACAGCCAGCGACCCCCCTCCCCCACCCACCCCGCAGTGAAAGCGAAAGGCCCCACGCGGGGCGACGACGCGTCGCGACGCTGGCGGTGAATCAGGCGCAGGCGACAGCTCCGCCAGGCGGCGAGTTTCCTCCTTCGGCCCGACCACCGGCCTCCGCACCCCCTCCCATCTCGCTTAGGGCCCTACACGCTTTTCACCTGGGGATGAACGCCATTAGCAAAACACACCGGAGAATCCATTTACTTCACCATGTTTTAACGGCTACGTTTGGTTCGGGATACGGGCACAAACAAGGCGGGAACCGAAGTGCCACGGAATGACTTGCAACTAACAGTATTACAGGATAACTTCAACTACGATTTTACTATTTCAATCTACACTCTAGACCACAGAAATGAATTTATAGACTAGTGAGATTCCTATACAACTTAACGATATTTTATTTTATTTTATTTTTGAAATAGGAAATGCAAGTGAAAAAAATCAATAATTCTAGAAATTATCAAATTAATGTGTGGAAAAGCCACACGACTCTTGACCACGATAATACATTACTTCATTTTGTGATAACCTCACTGACTAACTGGCGATTTTGGTTTCTGCCGCTGTTCTTTCTTCGAATTACGTCAATGAGTGTACACGACACCCCGTGACAAAGAACAAAATCCCGGGAGGTAACTACGTCCTCGGCAAAGGGGAGAGTTTCCTGTAGCACCAGCGGCGTCTGACATCTGCGAGAGTGGGCGCGGCGCTTCTCGCGAGAAAAAGGAAAACGAAAGACGATCGCGAGAAGATTCGACGCCTGGGAAAGAGTTTCCTTCGTCTTGTTCGACAGCTGCGCTAGTGGCGGCGGCGGTGACCGCGACACGGCTGTCGAATGCAACGGTGTTGCCTCCACGTCACTGAGAATTTAATTCTTTCTCTCGAAACTTTGTTGCAATCGCAAGAAGACTAGCACGACCGCTTCTACGCCACGACTGCAGCGACCTGCATACTCCAAGGCTGGCGCCAAGAAGGAACATGTTTATTCAAAGAAAATGTTTCAACAATGTAACGATTGTACTCGTAAACAGCAAAGGCGTTTAGTGAGCCCATTCATCACAGTATCATCTCAACATCTTGACACAGAACACTTACTTAATCTCAGCAATTTGTAATGCATATTTTATGGGGAAAATCCTCGAGGAACACAAAAAATACTAGGGATGAAGTCGTCGTTTTACAAAAAACACTCATTTAGATAGAAGGATAACCACATTCAAACTGTCTCAGGCCTTCCTACATCTTTTATGAAGACAGACGGTTTCTTAACGCGCCGTGTACAAACAACAAACGTGAGAAGGACAATTATTCAACTCCAACATTGTCAAAAGCCGGGAACGTCATATAACGCAACGCAAACTCAGCTTAAAAAAGATTGCCCGTTGTCGACAGCAGAAGTGATCCTAGCTGGCAAGAAGTACGTGAGGCGTCTCACTCATTAGGAAGCCAAGGAAGCGCGAGGCGGGTACAATAGGCGGCAGAGCGCGGGCGCGGCAACGGGTCCCTGGTCGCACCTGGGAAAGCGCAAGTCAGTCGCCGCCGCCGCCGGCGGCAGTGGGTTTGTTTGCTTTCCTAAAAAGACGAGATGCGCGGAACAGCCAGCGGTACCGAGCGCTGTTTGCTTCGCGGCTTCTAATCCCAGAGGCGGTGAGGCGACGGCAGTCGTGGTAGCTGGCGACGGCGAACGCGCTCGTGCGTATACAGGGCATCGCTGTGTTGGTGGAGCTGTGGTGCGGGCGGTTGTAGTGATGGGTATCACGCCATCGAGTAATGCTGGGGGGGGGATGGGCTGCACATGTGGGCCGAAGGCGGGTAACAGCAGCGGCTGGCCAGCTGGAGAGGGGCGGGGTATGGCGACGGTGGACAATCGAGGGTGGTGAGCGTAGGAGTGTAGCGGGAGGCCGGCAGAGGGCAGTGCAGGCAACGGTGGAGGGCGCAGACGGTGGTGACGGTGGCAGGAGACGGTAAAAGCACAGGAGACGGAGTTGGCGGCGGTGGTGCTTAGGGTGTTGGTGATGGAGGTGATGGCAGTGCGAGAAGGTAGATGGCGTGCGGGAGCCGGAGCGGCGGCAGGTTGACGGCAGCCTGAGGCCAGTGATGAACGGCACTGGGCAGCGTCGGAGGTGGTGACGAAGGGGTGAAGATGGTGATGGCAGTGTCAGTATATCCATTTGCGTCGGAGGAGATGTCCAGTGTCCTCTCAAGAGTCTCCACTGGCGAGAACTCAAATAGGCCGTCGCGTCTCCCAAAGTAATTACGAGACCCCTGTGGACAGGAGTCACGAGTTTGCTGTCGACCGCGGCGTCAGTATTATGTCACTTCTCCATCACGAGCGCTCCTGAAGGGAGATGGAGTACTTGTGCGTAGGAAGCGAAAGAAAATATGTGGTTAAGAGTTTCAAAAGGGAAAATAATCTGTTTATGAGATCTCGCCAGTTTAAATTGTTACTTGAGATTGTACCTGCCGTCTCCTTCTCCTCCATAATCTGATCTACAAATATACACAAGCACAAAAAGAAGATAAACGTATTATCGCAATCAATATGAGAATTTGATTTGATATATTTTTTACTATTTTATTTTATTAAATGTTTATTTACAATCTGTTCATACATGAGAACAATAAGTAAATTTGTTGCCCAAATAATTATGAATATCATTTGAAATGATGTTATGAAAAATGATACAAAAATGATCTGAAATACAAACGAATATTTTCAAGTTTGACAAATGCCGCTTTTTAACTATCTTTAAATACACAATTTTCAATATTTTAAAACAAATATAACAAATAAAAAGAAATAAACTTGCACATTTCCCTGCAGTTGGAGATACGAGCGAAAATTAAAAAACAAACACGTATACAAAAACAAACCGGTATACATACCCAATATTCACTGTGACGATCTACTAGCACCATTGCAAAATGGCGATTATGATATAACATAATTATAGAGGAACATATTCCAGATTCACAAATGTTTCTTTTCGCTACTGTACGCCATCGAGGGTTCTCAACAAGCGGCGAAATCAAAATATTTAAAACTTCTCCGCAATGTCTTGAACGGGCAACTCCCCTTCTTGGGCAAGTCACGTGGCGCACCCTTACGGAAAGCGGCATTTGCCGAGTGACTGACTAGGCTACGTGCGAACGACGCTCCAGCAATTACAGCGTCTCGGCGCGGGGCGGCGCGTGCCACGACCGGCGGCGGAGGCGACGAGGGGGCGGAGCCGCCGGGTGGGTGGGCGGACATCGCTGCCCGCCGCCGCCGCCAGCGCCCCCACCGCATAACTCTCCCGTAGCGGTAATAAATTACGGCGGCCCGCCGGGAACGAAGCGCGCGGAATTAAGCATTGCAGACGAGTAATTAAACAGCGCTCCGAATTGCATTAGCTTATAATTCGCCGCGACGCGATGGTTCGGGAAGTTCTGTGTTTGCCAGCCGGTGGAGAAAGGCGAGGTGCCAAAGGGGCGGCGGCGGCGGCAAGATGAGGGCCAGCGGCCAAAAGGACGGTGGGAAGCAGCGAACGCGGATGGGACAGCATGGACCAGAGCGGTCGCAGAAGTGGCCGAGGGCGTACGAAGGAGGGAATGACACGAAAGAAGCACTGAGGGACTTGGCGAAAGCCCAGTGAAAAGACGATGGCACGTAATGATGGGGCAGGATTACGGCAAGGCTAGACAGAGCAGATACAACGCATTGAGGATGCGGCAAATGGACTGGCGAAAAAAAGGACCCGAAGAACTGTGAAAATCGCCGTAGCAGAGGAGATAGTAAGGCTGGAAGTGAATCATAGAATAGTAAAACAGGTCGGAGGGGAGCCCGAAAAGGCAATGCGCACGACAACCAGGTAGAGGGCGAGTGCGCGAGAGGGGGGGGGGGCGCGACGGCGCGTGGCAGCGAGCGGAGTAGGAGGGAAGGTGGCGGAGCGGGGGGTTACGACGCACGAGGGTCAATATTGGGCCGCCATAAAACACGGCTGCCCTGAGCCGGTGCGCACACGGGGCGTAGGGGGTGAAGGGAAGGGCTGTGTGTCAAAGGCAACCGCCATCCGGGAGACCGGAGAGGACGCCCCCTCTCGTCTTCATCCGCACCCTTATCCTCTCGCTCCGGAGGAAGCAGCCTCGCGCTTTTGTTCCCATCCTCGCGGAGGCTTCCTTGTCTTTCCCTCAACTCAAACAAGGACGACTTTTTCATGCACATTCCTCCACGTTGTTGCGTAGTTTTCCCTTTTGCGTTAAAATTCCTATCGCACTCTCAGACTTCGTTACTTTTTAACAGCACTTAATGAATCTCTGGTGTTCCGCGTGTTCATCAGTCGAGAAGTGCGATAAGTCCCCTCGTTACGTGAGCATCTTGCTTTCTCTCAACTTCACCTTTAGAGACAAGCACTTCGCTGACAATCCACTTCGTACACAAAAAATATATTATCAAGTAGGATTTCCTAGAGAAAAAACCTCATGAATATTAAAAGAGTCGTATACTTATTCAGAGGTAAAGCAAATAATGAATGAGAGAAGATGCATGAAAGAATGGAAGCGAAGCTCCGACGCGAGCTTTATTTTTTCAAACGCGCGTCTTCAATGAAGATTCACGTTGGTAATGTATTTTTCGTGTACCCACAACACTTTGAATGAAAAAAAGCAAACAGCCATGAATAGACACAGCAGTGTAGACAAGCACGTGAACAAATGTCGGTTCATTCATTAGATAAACCATTCTTGAATTTGATTGTCAGGTATAATCTTTAAATAGGAAGTTACAAAAATGATCAGTACATAGAACTGAATAGTTGTGACGAAAGAAATGAATTGATTTTCCTTTAGACTGATTCCCAGAACACTGTGTAGTCATTTCCTTCCTGTTCTTGATTAACAATAATAATGAGAGTAGGCCAAGGACAGTTTACAACGATGAGGAATAACTGAATAAGAATTGCGAACTTCGATATTTACCTCGGACTATTTCATCACGAATTAATATTGACTTCACTTAAAGCATAAAAAATAAATTAAAGAAAGAGGGCTGTCAGAATTGAGACATATAGCCTTATAAAAAGAAGAAAGTGGCAGCACATTTAGGAGGTGAACCAAATTTCTGAAAGACTTTACCTAACCAGATTATCAAATGGATTCACGAGCCAAGACAACTTATTGGCGCCCAAAAACACAAACTGTGAGGCAATTTATTTCCTTTTAATGACGAACCATAATTCAATACCCGATTGACTTAAGAATTCTTAACGACCAATAACGAACTCGACCCCTCAAGCGCGTACGGCCCATCAACGTTTCGCGACAACTGATCACGTTGCCTCCTGCGCTTGTGCAGGTAGAAAGCGAACGTCCGGGCCGCACTTGCATTTGATTGCGGGTCGCCAGGTGACGGGTCGTGCGAGCGAGCCAGTGCTTGCTTCCGCGCATCGAGGGTCACGAGACGCTACATGGCGCGAGGGGGCGTAGCCTGGCTACGTAGGCGGGAAGGGGCGGGTGCGGAGCCGCGGCCCGGAAGCGCGGGTAGTCACGCCCCGCCCCACCCCGCCCCGCGCCACGCCGCTCTCCCACGTCCCGCGCCCCGCTCCGCTCCGCGTCCGCCGCACCCGTGCGCGCCCATAACGCTGTGACATAACGCTCGCGCTCCCGTGCGACCGTCACTGGCCTTGCGCCGCCTCCGCCGCCGCCCACGCCACCTCCGCCGCCGACAGGCCGTTCACGGTCGCGTCAACGCTTCGGGGCCCCTTGTCGCCGGCCGGGTTGCTCGTGGGTGCCTACGTCATACTAGGGAGTTTGTGCACCCTCGAACGTTAAAGCACTATCGATCTTCTGCTCATGCGCAGTTCAAGTTTCGCATCACTTTAGTGCATCTGCGCATGCGCACAACGTCGATATTGCTGCCCGCTATGGCGTGCACAAACTCTCTACTGACGTGCTTTCTTTCGGCATTTCCTGCCGTCTATGGGAGTGTGCTTCAAATCGCCGTCAATACCAAGGAGACGTGTCACACAACCCGTTCATACGGGGTTCTCTAATATGCAGTTTTCATTTCTGGCAATAGATGCATTAGATACAAAATCCATGTATTGATGGCGAGACAGCGCACCTCAGGAACAACCAATGTTAGATCTCAATTAAAATGCATCATCTAAACTCTTAATCATCTAAATTCTTCTTTTCCTTTCCCGAAATTGTTAAAATATTCATCATTCAAATAGAACATGAACGGCAATATTGCTGACCCTTAGATCCTTGCAGCAAAAAGTAGTAAATAGTAGTCATAAGATCAGCAATCGTGGTGCTCATTGATTCAGCACAATATGAAATACGAAAGCGTGCACCACATACATCTCTTTCCACAGTAAAAATCAAAATTGTTATCTTCGTCTTAAATACAATCTAATCCCTCTTAAAAATAAGAAACTAATAATTTCACGTCCAGTGGACGTCGAAGGTGTCCTGCCACGAGTTTGACCCGAAGGCGCTGGAGCGACGGCCCAGGCAGGAGCCCCGAAAGGAAACTTCCAGTCTCAGGACCGCACGGCCGCCGCGCCGCCGGCCCGGCCCGGCCCGGCCCACCCGCCAGTGACCGCATCGCTCGCCTCCCGCTCGCCGCCCACCACGAATCAGCGCGCGGCGCAACTTGCGAAGGCCCCGAGGCTGCAGCGACTCCGCCGTGCGGAGTTGCTCCCCCGGGCACACCGCGCAGCCTGCTCCCTCTTATCAGGAAACCGAGTCTCCCCTCCAGCTATTCAATACAGGAACGTCAATAATTTTACCGAACATGTATTCACGTTCATTGAAAATGCGAATAACTGTAATCGATATTTTATGGTAAATTCATTCTACATTCGTCTATGCAATTCAAAATTGAGTAGCGCTTTTCTTTGTTAAAAACAACAATAATATTAATTTCTATTTAATCCAACCTGATATCGTAAACTTTTCGATTTTGCATTAGAATCTAGATGAACATTGGAAGATTGAAACCGTCGATATGAACAATGGCCGTAATTGTAATCGGTGCACATTCTATGTAGAAGTATTTCATTACCAGACACCAAGTTTAGAGCATTTAGTCCGCGGATATCGAATAGAATCGCCACTTAATCATCCTTTTATTTCACACAATAAACACTTTTTACGTACTTAGCTTCAACGAATGAATCTCAGTTTCAGTGTAGCGATGTAGGACCCCGAAACTGTCGACGCTCCCTCGAGGTCTCACTTGGTCGACTAGTTGGATCCCTTCTCCCGTCCCCGGCCCCGCTCCCGCCCGCCCCCGCGACACCCCGGCTCCGCCGCGGCGGGGCGGAAGCGTGCGCCAACTATGACACAATTACGAGCGGGAATGCGCGCCGCCGGAAGTGGCAAGGCCGCGGGAAAGACCGGGGCCCCGCGCCGCGCAAACCAACCGCCCGCCCGCCGGAATGCCTGCTGTTCTCTGCGCGGCCGGCAGAGGCAGAGGGACTCGCGCCAACAAGGTCGCCGAAGATTCAAAACTACGAAGCCGAAATGTGGATAAAAATAAATGAAAAAAATATGGAATAGGAAGATGAAAGATAGGGAGATAAAATATACCACTTTCATTTCGAGGGCTGGATAAAACCCTACCTTCACCTTCTTTGTAAGTGTTGGCACCCAAATATTGTAGATGCCAAATATATTCTCCGAATTGGATTTTTAATCATGTATTGAGTAAAGTAATCTAAATGAAGACTTTACTTCTGTGAAGCCAAAACGAGATATTTTAATTAAAAAACGGTGAAAGTACAGGAAAACGACGAATCAAGTATGAAAACCAACACATTCCCAGAGTTGAAAAGTAAAACTAAAGCACGATCTACGGGAGGTTATAGAAGCCACCCTACATCATGATTATTTCCATAGACAACGCAAGTCTCGCAGAGGTGCAGAATGATGCAGTTCGTTGCACAGCCTGGTACTAGCCCGCGCACATAAGAAGCGTGATGCAGGAAACGGAAAGCGCCCGAAAGGGGCAAGCGGCGACGCCACTGGCAAACGTCCCTGTGGACCTCGGCGGCGCCCAGCGGGGCCCGCATAAATCACCCGACGCCCACGCGCCCGCCCCCGCAACCTGCAAACCCGCCTCACCCCTGCGCCTCCTCCCTTGCTGCCGACAGCAACGCGGCCAACGCCTCATTCCGCATTGCGCGGGGCACCCCGAACGGAAACTCGCGCTATCGGGGCGCGGCGGGGCGGGGCGAGGCGGGCGACCCGAAAATTATCCGGGCGAGCGGGCGGGCGGCGCCGGCGGCGTGGGCGAAGGGCGGACGCGCGGGCGGGCCCTGAGTAACGGCCGTCCGTGACCTCGGCGGGGGCGGCCGCCGCCGATAAATAACCGAAACCGAAAAGAAAAGTCGCCCCGCAACAATGGGGAAGCGGTGATCGGCCGGCGACCCGGAAGCGCGGCCGCGGGCAACAAGACGCCGTTCACTCCGCCCCGCCCCCTCCGCCCGATGCTCCGGCGATTCCCTTCCGCGAAAATCGCCTCGCGGTTACGAGCGCCGGCGGAGAAGGAGATTTCTGATGAAATGTAAAATATCCGCTTAAAGACCAAGACGATCATCGTCAACACTCGTTTTACAACTTCGCTTTTACTTCTTTCGAAAACAAGTAACTCGTTTCTGCGTTCTTTATGCAAGCTGCAAGTTTCGCTGACAGTGTGAATGGGCGGACTCCAGCGCTTTACTTGCCTCGCTGTCCAACCCATTAACTGAATAAATAAGAAACCCGAAAGGGATAGCTAAAAAGGTGAACGTAGGAAGTTGTAGGAGACAACTACGAAACACAACGTAGCGACTTGCTTCCTCATTGAACATTACGCCTGTCGTTCCATTGTTTTCTCATTATTACATAAAACACATGAATACTTTTGTGAACACATTTTTTAAAGATGTAATTATGTGACACTCATATTATTAGAAAATTCATTTGCTAGTTTGTTTGATAAAAGATGCACTGGCGCAGATTCAATGGTGGTGTATCTTATTAAATTGTAAATAGAGTAAAAATAAGTCAATTGGTTATGTCCTTTTACTTTCTGTTCAGACTAAAGCGATTGCCAAGAAAGTGAAGGTTTCATAAGAAACGGAAAGTAGTACAAAAACTACAAAATTCCTTGTCCAGTAAGTAGTAGTATTTCCTCTCATATTATTTTAAAGGTATGGATAAGTATTGCGGCTCTCACATGCAACCAATCTTTATAAATAAGGCCCCAGAGAAAGATAATTTCGACGGAGACTTGACAAATTGCACTTTATCTTAAAAAATTGAAGGATTTTTTGAAAAACACATCTACATATTCATGTCACAGGCAACCCGCAACACTCGGGTAGTGATTGAAATCTATATAGTTACATAACTCCAAATCAAAGCGTTCTAGGGAATTTAAAACGTGAAATTTCGGGCCAAAGGCATAGAAGTTCCTCACACTGTGATCTACAGGACGAGATCATCATAGATATTCTATTATATTTTTCTGGTTGGTACTTCTCGATTCTACTCCATCTGTTCAGAGACGCCCAGAATCTGCAAGTTCATGTGAAAATTAAACTAGTTCCTTGATATTCTATGGGACTGAATTGCAGGGGTGTACCTCTCTGTTCGGCAAGAAAGTTAAATAAGAATAGTTTGTATTGATAAGGGATGTAGTACTGTTAGGTTAAAATACATTTAGTTAGTACACTTACAAAGAGACATAAAACAAGTGACGGAGGGTAAGAGTATCTTGAAGAAAAATATATATTGTGGGCTTAAAATGGAAATGGAAGGATAGGGAAGAGGATGGAGTTGAACACACGAGAGTTCTCCCACGTGCACGTTAGTTTACTCTTAATACTTATTATTGTCACATTTTTCATCTATTCATTTTTTGTAAAGATATATATATATATATATATATATATATATATATATATATATATAATAAATGCAACCACAACCACATTTTGTACTTCTTTCAAAATTTAAACTAGGGGTCCCCAACTAGCATTACTAGAGCCGACAAAACGTATTCATAAGTACAATTCCGTTCACAGTAGCCAAAAAACGTTTCCAGTCCGCTACGATCCCCCGCGAGCCTCATTCCGTTCAAAAAGCGCGTTCAAAAAGCGGGAGCCGGCGCGCGTCGTAACGGCGGCGGGAGACGGCGGAAACAACGGGCACCGCGGGGCACAATAAAACCCGGGACGCGACGCGACGCGACGCGACGGTCCAGCACCCGTCGTTTCCTTGTGGCGCGGCGGGCGCTCGGGGCCCAGCGCTGGGGCGCCCCATTGCCCGCAAGTGCACGCACGCCCCGGGCGTGGCCAACGAGCCGCGAGGGTAGTAATGGTAAATTTTAACAAAACATCGATACATCGCTACAGGGGTTTTGATGTCGTTGTTTCGTTTTCCATGACGAAAAACCATCGATGTTTTAATTATAGACTAATAAACATACTATTTTCCTATTCATTTTTAATTACAGTACGTAAATGGGGTATTTTTTATTGTTTGGCTAGCAGAATGTTCATAAAAAGTATTATCGAATGTAAAGAATAAAATTAACAATAAAGAAAATAGTGTTTTGCTATCGATTTCGTGTTTTACTGTCGAATGACACGCCTGGCGAAAACTTTCATTCATAACACGAACAGCTTCCAAACTTCCTCAGATTGCACAGGCGAAATGTGCAGTGTGATAAAGAGGTTGACGTAAAACAATCATATTACTGTGAATTGCTGCTACTCTACAACGTGCTTAAGCACGTTGCACCCCTTTATTTAAAAAATACAATACATATAAAATTAAAAAACATCCATGTTTTTTCAACAAAATCTAATGGCTATTTTGTTTTTGCAACAAAATATCGATGTGTAGAAAACATCGAAAGCAAAATAAAATAATATGGATGTTTTTGGCCATACCTACGCGAGGGATGTGCGCGCCCGGTCGAGTTTCGGGGCGAAATCGAGGAGGTACAGAATCCACATCTTGTAATGTACAGAATACACAGTGCCTTTCAGCCAAGTAACTGTAAACTGCAATCAATTCATCTAATACATTTTATTACCTTTATGTAATAATTATTTTCTGTGTAATTATTTTTCAATGTTTTTTGTATCTTTTCAGAAGAAAAGCAAACAGAAAGGTATTTCGATTATACCAGCTAAGGTACTAACGTAGAGAAACTGAGATAAGGAACAAAGTAATTAACACGAAAATTGTGGGTTTAATAAATTCTTTGCAGCACTATTTCTTTGTAGCACAGTTGACGAGCACATTCGATTGAGAAAAATAAGCTTCAGAGAAGTTTGTAAAAGTCAATATACAATTAGATTTACAAATACAAACCAAACCAGAGTGCCATGGCTGAAATTAGCCTAACTAAGTAGACCAAAGCAGAAACAACAAAATCTGATGCCGACGATGTTTAAAAATAAAATAATAAATAACAATTAAATAAGAAACATGAAGAAATCGTATCCACAGAAAACCCAAATAAGAAGAAAAGTCACATGACCACTTCTAAATAACGCGTTCTTCGTAATACGTGACGTATTTTGCACGTAATATGAAACGTATTGGCCCAAAACACCACGATTCGAATTCTGAGTCAATGACGTGCGCTGCTCGTGCGAGTGGAAGCGATCGGCCAGGCGGCGCGGCGCGGCAGCCCTGTCGTTTGGCCCAACGAGCGCGCGGCGGCCGAAGACGACGTTTGGAAGCGCCGCAGCGGCAGCGCCTCAACAGCTTTCGCCACGGGTTTATCTCGTCCCGATGCTTCCACACCAAGACAGCATCTGAGTCGCGTCGCAGTAACTCCAAATACCATAATGTTTTACGACCCCCAAACGGCGGCAATATTTACAAAGAAGCTCCCGGGAGAGCCGTTCCCACGAAGAAGGGAAAATGTGTGTGTGAGGGAGGGGGAAGGAGATTTCCAAAGTCCTCGGCAGCAATCACGTGGTAAACGAACTGGTGCTACATTGTAGGATACGAATTCGATTATTCAAACAGATTTTCTACTGTTCTTCGTGCACTGTACAGTAACAAAACTTAAATTACGTCATTATAGTTGTAACTGAAGTCTCGAGCCAAATACGACCAGTAAAGAGTGAAATCGCCCTCGAGAGTGAAGGCGATCGGACGAACACCGGGCCATATAATGAGTTCCTTCTGAAGAGGTGTGCCGCGGACATGGGACAGGCTTGTTATGAGATCTGAATGCAATGAGGCATACCAATAACCTGGTGGTTGGGAGAGAGTCCATTCGTATGCAAAGTGTGCGTCCATGCAAGGGACAGTGCACTTCGGTGGCTCTTGGCAGGACCACTACCTGAGAGTCCAAAGGCATACAAACTAATGGCTATAAATTATGAGAACGGAGCTAATGCGTTTAGAACCAAGCTTGGGAAAATTTAGTGGATGCTTCTTAGGGAATAGTTAACGGTGCGAATATTTATTCCACCACAGGCAAATGATTATACTAATCAACCACATCTTTCTCAGCTCAACGAATTAGGAGGTATGAATGTCAAATATGCTACCCAAACAGAGAACACAATTTCTTGAAGAAGCACATCAAAAGATAAGTGATTTCTAATTACGTAGACAGTAAATCCTCTGAAATGAATTACGGATTGAAAACGGAAACACCCACATTTTCTACACCAAATCGACAAATGTGAACCTCGTTTTCTTCTTTCACTAAACACTAGTACACTTGCGAGCCCCTCGGATTCGAAGACATGAGAAGTTTGGGCACAAACATGCACTCCCGATCGGAATTCGAACATGCGACCCTCCGGAGCGAGGTGTTGGGTCGGTACGCGTCGCTCTAAGCACGTCGACCATGCAGTTCGGCACATGGACTGGACTTACAACTAAGAAAAAAATTATTTATCTGCGTTGTCTCTTTATCTAATCTGTTTATTTTCCACCGCCCAGTCTGCTGCCCATTTTCCTACCAAGTTGTACATATTATGTACACACATACTACACACACATATATACACACAGTGCTTGATTTCTAAAATTTTAGGAACCGGAACGCACCCCAAATTAATTAGTAATTTAATAGATAGTTACATATTTCTAATATAATTTAATAATATACTCCCGAGGTACCAGAACGCCGTTCCATCACGTTCAGCCAGAAATCAAGCCCTGTATATACAGGAGAAGCATGTTATGAGATCTGAATGCAATGAGGCATGCCAATAGCCTGGTGGTTGAGAGAGAGTCCATTCGTATGCAAAGTGTGCGTCCATGCAAGGGACAGTGCATTTAGGTGGCTCTTGACACGACTCTTTTATATATATATATATATATATATATATATATATATATATATATATATATATATATACACACACATATACATATACATATATGTGTATCAGAGTAAGTATCCCCGTTCGAGATAACCAGAGCGAAATAACGCAGCAGAACGCGTCGTAGAGTTGAGGTCAGCGACCAGCAGCACCGTTTGTGCGGACGGTCGTGTTCCCGGCGCGGAGCAAGTGCCACCGACGCTCGCTGCCCCAGTAGCCTGGCGAGCAGAGGGCGCGGGAGGCGCTCGTCCCCGCGCCCACCACTCTCCCTCTCCCCTCCTCCTCCCCTCCCCGCCTCCACCGCCGCTTCGCGCACAATGTTTATCCGCGAATTACGGCCTGACCTTCGGCACGGGTTCGTCTCGCCGCATAAACACGGGATATAAAACCCCGCACTTAACTTTCAACTACGCCGTCTGCGTCGACCCCGCGCCGGTTTCTCTTCCTGGCGGGCGAGGGGGACCGCCGCCCCCTGCGGTTCAGGTCTCCCGGTGACGTACGCTCCGCCCGGATAACAACTATCTAAACCGTTTGTTGCATTTAATTTTGGACCACGAGAAGGAACTGGGCAAATACTAGAGAAATTGGTAGTTTCATTGTCATGTTTTGTTTTTATTGACAGAGGCGAATTCCGTTACAGATTAATGTAAACATTACCGAAGTGAAGCTTCGCAAATGAATTATTAATAATTTCCTGGGGATAGAACTTTTAAAACTGCATTGTATTTCATCAATTCTTGTTGCGTAGTTTCACAAAATCAATTAGAATTAATTTCACTAAAATCAGAATAGTCTTCATAATGTAGACTGCATTATTCAGGCAAGAAGAGAAAAAATAAAACAAAATTACTACATCAAAGAGTTTAAAAAAATATTCCAACTTATAGTTCATCTCTAGCATTTCCGTAATTTTTGTTTTCAGTAATAATATTAGAGGAGAGCACAAGGCAAACGCACCTACTATTTCATTTAACTTATCACAAAATAAATTATGAGAATGCAAAGAGGGTAATTATTAGGGGACAGATTGTAATGAAATGTTTTTTTTTCTTTTCACTTTAAAACAATGTCGTTTGGTATAGAAAATAATTTTATGTCAGGACAAAATGAAATTACCCATTTTAATATCATTTTTTGCGATTTCGACGTAATTTTTACATTTTCCGGTCATTTTTAACGGTACTTGCTTCAAATAATATTTACGAGATAAATAATACTTCAAATAATATTTACGAGATAATTAATAAATGTTCTCCACAGAATTCCTGAGTAGCCTTTTCAATTTTTCAGAAATTGTAATGTCATTCGTTGTGAATATGTGGTACCTGCAACGTCTATTAGCGCCATTGTCGGTTCGGCCAATTTGGAGATAACTAAACACAAAGATTTTCTGGTAAAGAACACTCCACACCAAAAGTCTGAAAGCTGAGTTCACTTGAATGAATGGAAGAAGCCTCGTTTACATCAGTAACGTATCCAACAGCTTGAGCTGTTCATCCGAATTGGTTTTGATCAAATTTGTTACGTAATTTTTCGTTGATTTTAGGACATTTTAAAAACATTTTAGAGCATTTTATTGACCATTTTTGGCGATATTTTAGGTCATCAAAATCCGCCCCCTAATGATTAAGTTTATAAGTAAAGGTAACATTTTTTAAAAACCAAAGTATGCAATTCCATTGTATATTACAATTTTCCATCAGTATATACTTCATTTTCCCACTGCACATTTTTAGAAATCATCGGAAGTCTTCCTTCGAATAGCAGACCGTCATCCTATAATAGGTACTTCGGATCATCGCAACGTCTCCAAACGTTGGCTGAGAGCCGACGTTCGTGAGCTGGCGACTGCTCGGCGCCATCACGCGCGTCACGCGGGCCGGCGGACAGCACGCGCGCTAATTGCTATGCGCTCGCTTGTTTGTTCGGGGGTGGTGTGTTGGTGTGCTGCGTTTCGCAAGTCACCCAAAGATTACGTCGACTCCGCGTAATACTGTCACCCCCACAGTGTTTCTCGTGCGGCGGACGCCAGCGGGGTAGCCCAAGGTTTAAGGACATTAAACACACTAACGTTACTGCGCCAAGATTCTGCGAGAGAACTTTATTGCAGAATTATATGCGCTTAGGTATAAAACACACTATGAGGAAAACATCCGTGTTTCTAAGCTTCCGTTTCATGGATTAGTTGGCGTCTCCAGGCTACTTTCCAAAAACCAATGGGTTTTTCTCCACGATTCCTTAATATTTACTTCAACGTGTTCTGTTTTGTTATAAAAAAAAATAAGCCTGAAAAAGTGTTTTATAATTAATATAAAAAGTGTTTTATAATTAATTTCAAAACTAACTTAGTCAAAAGGAGTAAGCATATAGTTCAGTACGAGTTCGTACTCTAGGAGGAAAAAAGCCATGCAGACTACCCCATGCTTTCAGTTTACAGGAGCTGAAGTAACACATACCAAAGAGTAATTAGAAGTTACTCAAATACGAAGATGAAAATGAAATACGCTCCGCAACGTGATGAAAGTCCCACAGATTCACTTTGGTATTAATTAAATATTGTATACACACACACACACACACACACACACACAATCAACCGTTGAACACATTGCGTAACTTCGAAATACAATCGATGACGCAAAGACGCAGGAAGCAATATTTCTCAACACTATTCCCAAATGTCTTATTCTTGAAGCAGTTCCTCCATGAAGACATTTTGTCCATTATCATTGGAAACGTCTTCCAGATAGCAGAAGATTGGAACACGATTTCCACTGGAAGAAGAAACCGAACACCAAGATACGCGTTATCCGTCTGAATCAGCGAGATAACCCTATCCTCTTTGTGGGGAAATAGGTTAGTCCGACGCTGTACCGCTGGCCGCAGCACGTGCGC
Source organism: Teleogryllus occipitalis (assembly GCA_011170035.1). NCBI lineage: Eukaryota > Metazoa > Arthropoda > Insecta > Orthoptera > Gryllidae > Teleogryllus > Teleogryllus occipitalis. Next base: position 630,771 of record BLKR01000084.1, on the reverse strand, counting down.
GGGGCGGGAGGCGGTCGCGAGAAGCAGCGGGGGCGGGGGCGGCGGGGAGAGGGGGGCGTCTGCGCGCGGGTAAATTGGCCTGGGAAAGGGCCTGGCGCGGGCGGATCGCCGTCTTGTAAACGGCGGCGAGGCGCTGTCATTAGAGTAATAGGGCGCTTGCGAAACCGCGAGGGGGCGGGGCGGGGGCGGGGCGGGGGCGGGGGCGGGGGCGGAGGCGGGAAGAGGGGAGCGCACTATTCCCGACGCCGCTCCGCGCAGCAACACGCCGCTCCGCGTCGGCGTACACATGCGCTCGTGCCGTCGCCACCCACCCGCGCGCCTCCAGACCACAGGTTCTCACACCGCGCCACAACTATTCACCCAGTGACCTGCCAACCACTTGCTGTAAAAAATGTTTACGAGTACAGAACCTCCTCATGTAAATCGTATTCCTGATCTTGATGACTTCAAATCACTGGAGGGAGGGAGGGACAGAATATATATTGTCAGGTAAAAATGTTCCTGCTTCAAATGAACGTTCATTCACAACCATAGAATTTTTACTATTCTCGTAAACATGGTGAAACTTTATTCACTCTGACATGGTCTGAGTGATCTAGACGATAAATAAAGCTGGTTGTAACAACTGTGAACCCGTCAAAATTTCACGGTGAGAACTGGTAGAAAAGTTCTAGCCTAGTGAACAAACACATTTCATACAAATGTTATTCAAAGAAAAAAACAGGGCTCAGTAAAAACATCAAACGAACGTCTAAGAAGAATACAAAGTATTTTAAATATCTATTTGTTCTCATTAGATACAATAGTGTCCTAAACTATTTATAATGCATTCCGAGAAGTAACACTGTTTCAACAATAGATCAGATACATTTCAGAAAAAAATACATTAGACGAGCAATTTCAGATTTTATTTCAAAATAATTATAAACTCACAATAAAAATCAGAATTTTCCAAAATATTTCTTTATCTGAGTGCCAACCTTACAGTTATGAAGTTATTTTTCAAGTTGGTAAGTGCGATACTGGATTATTTGTCGTTCTGGCGCATTCTGTTTCTTTATTTTCTTTCTTTCTGGCATGGCAATTTTCTTTTTTTTTAATGTAAAGTTCGTAAAGCTATTAGGCGTGGCGTCATAAGGTCACTCGTCAAAAATCATCGAGCCACTTATCGCAAGGTTTATCAAGTTTGATACACGTTATCTCCACTGGTTTTCAACACACTACAGAAAGCTACACCGAAATCCTGGAAAACGGTTGATAACAGTTACATGTAACTCTCAACGGTGAATACCTGTCGGATAGCACTGCACTGGTCTAAAACTGAACATCGACAAAATATTTATTCCTCGCCTGGTTATCTTGCGCTCATTAATTCTGATATCGCTCCGTGGTCGATTTTGTGGTACGTGGTCTAACCTCAGTAATTAACAACAGAAGCGAACGTGATACTAGTGAAAGAATAAATGATGTGGTTTTTCCGTTGTGCGTTGCACACATTACAATCGTGGATAACAATCTCGATAAGGGAGTTACTGTTGACAATAAAGGTGGAAACTTCGTTGTTCAGGAATTCATTCCATGTTTTTTCTTTCGTAGTGTGGCAACGTCGCGCGATTACGACAACATAAAAATGTTCGTAGCTATTACGTGTTTGAAGGTCGTAACTGTCTTTCTCCTTGAAATATGCAAGCTGTCACTTAGAAACAATATAAGGCGACTTCCCAAAAGTTACTGGCAGGCCATTGTTCCACGATTGAAACGCTATATGCGTCACGCATTCACTACACGTGACATTTGTACTTCTTGAGCTGAACAGCTTCGACAGTCCCACGAGAGCTACTTCGCCTCAACTGTCAATGAACAAGACGCCAATTGTCTTGTGCGTTTTCAGCACTACGAAGTTTCCTAGTCACACGTACGCTCACATAAAAGCATCTGTAGCATAACATGTTGGCGACGAGTTGGAGAATTGTAGTACACACAGCACTTACTGTAGATATCTGGACAACAACGCCTCGTAGAAATAAAACGCAAGATGATGATTGAAGCAAGAAGACATACCACTTGAAAAATTCAATAACCAATAGGGAAAGCGTCCAAGAGCCGAGTTCGGAAGATCTATGCTCTAATTCTTTCTATTTGTAGGTAAGTATTAAGTTCTCTATTCTTGGTCACCTTCACCTCGCTCGACACAGAAAATGAAGAAAACGAAAGAAACAAAAAGGAAAAAGAATTAAAGGTAGAAGAAAAACAAGCTTCGTAATTTATCCAGAAAAATAATTCACAGATTAATTAAAAAGAATGTCATTACATTACTGAAACTGTGTACGATTTATATATATATATATATATATATATATATATATATATATATATATATATATATATAATATCATTCACTCTGACATGGTATTATCATATTTTATTATCATTTTAAAAATCAGTTTCCCTACTGCCAATAAAGTTAGCATTAACCTTTTTTACAAAAACAGCAAAACGTTTTCCGAGGGCTATACTGCATATAAATCAAACCAAATCGTCGATTTTCGAACCGAATCGAGCGTTAGATCTGGAAGCAAATTGTCCATCAGACGCGGGGCAGATAGGCTAAGACGTGCGTGAGCCCCATGGCTGAGCCCCATCGGGAGCAATAGGTCGCGCGAGCAATAAAACGCCGGTAAACAGCCTTCGGAAGCGTAACGGCCTCGAGAATTCGTCAGCTGGAACAGGCATATTGCGAAAACCAGGGAAATCTCCAACAATAAATTCCGGTTTATTGTGCCATCAAAAAAATCGAAATATGAAACGCTTCCGAACGACTTTGGATGCGTCGCGCCAGACGTCGGTTACGCGTCAGCGCTCTGTGGAACGCACCCAACGACCGCCGGCCCGTACACGCCCGCCTCCTTGGCTCGCCCACCCGCCCATCCCTCGTCCCGGTCGCCCGACCAGCCGTCCCACTCGATTGCCCGTCCATCCCGACCTGCCCGCCCGCCCGCCTGATTGCTCGTTTGCCCTCTTGCCGGCATCCCCTTCGTCTCGCGCGTCCTCCCGCTACTGCAAGACATCCTGCAACCAAAGTGGAGGTAACGTCTTTCGCTGGACGTCACGAAACCACACGCTGGTTACATAACGACGAAGCTCAGGTAGTATTGCGAGTTGAAAGACGAGCGCGCGAATTGCTGGGAAATCAGAGAAGGGAGTAGAAGAAATAAAAGGATGAGCCTTTGGGATTTTCCGTTGGGATATCCGTGCCTGGTTGGAAGCCAGTGACGTGTCATCCATGCTGCAGCGTGTCTTCTATGTCAAGATCTAAGAGATTTTCACCCCTCCCCCCACAATGATAATACTTATCATTTATATGATTCACTTTCTTGCGTACTGTACAAATTAACATATTCTAGAACGTACAAATGTGTAGTTTTGTCCTTTTGAAATTGCTTTCTTACAGCAAATAAAACACGCAACTATTGACATTTCACATGCAAAGTTACCAAGTCTCCTCCAGAACATTACGTTTGCAATTTTTATGACTTCTAGTTTTTTTAATGAATAATGCCAGTTAATTTTAGAAGCGTCTACAGCAGTCGATGTCGACAGATTGGCAAACGCTCCATGTCATGAAACGACGCGTTCCTTACATAACCGGCCACGAAACAACAGAGGTGTATTGCGTTTGAAAAGATCTTTCTTCTTTCTATCTATAGCTGTCATTCTCAGTTCTTGTTCATATTCTCTTGAGAGAAAAAAACAGTAGGGGTTAATAAACCTTGCACCCGCATTATGTAGGTGTCAAATAGTAATTAATGAAGAGAACAAACGGCAAATGAAAGCGCGCAAGTATTAATTTGCAGGGTGACCATTTATAGTGATCTGCTGAAAAGCGAAGAAGTCAATTACATAAAGAAATATTTGAAGAATGATTATTCTAAGAACCGTAGATAAAACCAAACAACATTATTCACGTATTATGAATTATCCGAGCCTTACGCATCACAAGCGAAACTAAATCTGGTATCAGGAAACGCATCAAGATTGCAAGTCGCCTTACAATCTAGTCAAAACTGCAGGGATGAAATTGATTCATCTGTTCTGTTTTCCCTTCAAATATGGAGAAATTGGCAGAAATGGCATGTCTAGTCTCTGAAATATGAAAAAATTGTTTATATCGAAGAAAAAATCTAATCCGAATACGTAAAACTTCTCTAACTCGCAAAATATACCGGAGGAATATTTATCGACAACTGTCACAATCAGGCGTTTCAGAAAATAACACTCCGACACGGCTGTCCAAGAAGGCGGGCGAGAGGGAGTTCTCGAGAAATGTCACCCGACGCGATGCTACTGGCCAAAAAAAGGCGCGATCGCCCGGCACCGCTTAGCACGGCCGTGGCGACACAGCAGTCTCCGCGCTGGACAAGCGCCACGACGAGGTGCGAATCAATTCCGACTCGCTCTCTCGAAAACATAAGACACAAAAACCTCGCCCCGAGAAACAAAGCGCCTCCCGCTACGCCGCACGGAACGACACAACGCAACGGGCGTCGGGTGGCAAACCCTACTAAGTCGGCCCTTTACTTTTTTTAAAATGTTTATTGATCCTTGTTCGACAAAAATGTGTCTTATTTATTTCACTATTATTCCAAGTGACACCTTCTGTCTCAACCTATGTAGTGGCTAGCCCGCAATTGAAGTCTCGGGTACTCGAGAAGTTCTAGGTTCTTCATTATGATCCCAGTGCCTGAGACTAATGTCCTGAAATAGGTGAATATTTTTGGACAAGTAATTATGAAGATACCATACGATTGATGGTGGAACAATGTTTGAAAGAAGGCAGGGAAAATGGAAGGATCACAAGAAAATCTGTTGTTCAATGCTCTTAGTCCACCACTCAATCAACAAGGCTGGAGTGAAATTTGATCAAACCGGTCGCATCGGTGGAAGGCGAGCGGTCTGACAACGCCGTGGGTTGTCAATGGTTCGAAGCCCCTCCCCGTGAAACAAAAACCCGGCCCTACTGCGATTATGCGAATATCAGGCCAAAAACCGTTGAGGATCGTAAAGTCAGAGAAAGAAAAGAAATAATTTGACGTTCTGAATTTTTTTTTTGCCAGTTTACATTTTATTATTGTCTAAGTGAAGAATTTTTTCTGTCTTGAAGACTTGGACGATCCAAAGTAAAGATTCAACCCCTAGTCATAACAAATATTCGTCATGTGTGTGGATAAGCGTCCTAAACATGCCCAATGAGTATTGCCGAGATAATATTAAAACTCCTCCAACCGATACGGTTACCATTACAGCGACTTACAGCCGATGAATTTTTCCAAGTTCTTGCAAATTTAAATGTTATGTCTTATAATAAATATGTAAATTCCAAAACCAAGTGTGAGGGTATTAAAACTAACTAGAACATGCGAATCACATTCGACCATTATATTCTAGCGTTAAACTATAACGATCGTTTACTGTATCTGTAATTAGTATTCTGGCGTACCTTTACATGTCATAAGGTAATAAACTATACGTGTGCTTTTGAAGTGGCTGCCGCTGATGTGTGGCTGTAATGTCTCGCGCCATTCATCTTCATATTCTCTTTAATTAGAGCATCACCTCCTCAATGACAGCTAATGAACTTGATCTTACACATCTTCTGTATTAGCATACACGTCATAATCTTCAATACTGTCTTTAGTAGACGAAATAACGGGTGATCGTTCAATGATCAGTTCTATCCAAAAGGCACTTTATGTAGACGATTCATGTGATCCCATTAAAGACGCACAATAAACTTGATTACTCCGATCAACAGAACATAATCAACAAGTTCACGGAATGTTCACGATTCATTACAGGCGGAAGACAACCATAAATTTGAAACATCGAGAATGAGACGATCGGACACGGCAGTAAGATAAAAGCACCGCAATACACTGCAAGTGCAACACGTTACTCGGTTGCAGTTAACGACGCTTCGAAACAGACGCACTGTCTGTCGGAAACATCCTCCTCTCCCGGGAAGCCCACATCCCCATTATCGCCATCGCTAGAGGTATACTAGCGCAGAGTACTTTCAATTGTTCCAACGAGCGGCCAAGAGCAGCCTTAGAGCAGGCTCGTAACGTCCTGGGTGCGGCGCCGCGCAAGAGCCGATATTTTCGGAAATGCCCGCACGCAGCGTTTTCGGGTCGTTACCGCGTTATGAGACAATAATTCAGTGTTTTACAAAGGGTTCTGTGAAGTTTTATAAATTTTAATTCGGGCCCTTGTGTTTCGGGCGCTCAAAAAGCCGGTCGAGCTGGAAATGCGAGTGGGCGTGGCGAGGCTCGAGGGGGAGGGGACGTAACAGAGCTAGCCGCCAGTGATGTTCCCGCTCCCCGTCCATCGCCCCTCACCCCCCTGCACCGCCACCAGCTTCCGGCCGCGGACCCCGCGTGTGCCATATCCGCTCTTTCATGGCTCGCCGCGCGATATGTTATCGCACCAAGTGATGACGGCCGTTTCCATTATACGACTCGCCGCAAAATTTGCCCGTTCGGGCGATATGGAGAGGCCCCGACGGAACGCCCCGCCCACCGCCCGCCGCCCACGCCCACACCCCGAACGCGCTCCGCAGAGTCGCCTAGGGGAACAGGGGGAGCCCGGGCGGTGAACCCTGAGGGACACCGCAACCTCTCCCCCCCCCGCAGCCCACAAGCGGCCGCCTCGCCCGAGGAAATGAGGTGGCCGTGCACTCGATTCTTCTCGCGTCAGGATGGCGCCGCCGATAGCCTCCCTCGCGCGAAAGAGGAGTCTTTCTATCACCGCTTGAATCCAATCCCAAAAACGTCGACCCTCGAGTACATCACAAGAACGCGGACAATCTTCTCGCGTCATGGCGCAAGGCGACGGCGAAGTAAGCGACCGCAACTTTCCTTTCGAAGAGACGAGACGAAACGACTCGTCGCAGAGTCGAATGGAGGGCATGTCGCTCTGCGACTATATCACATAAAGTTGGGCATTATGTTTTTCTTCGGCGCGAAATTAAATCGCATTTCTTTACAGCATCTCGTTACTTTCTCTGCTACGCGCAATGGCTATGTGACCGTCGAGCAATTGGTTGCGACTTTCTCTCTTCGTGGTAGGTGGGAGTAGTTAAATTTATTTGTCGGTTATTGAGAAGGTTACATTCACATTTTTTTAAACTCCGGATGTGACCGAACGCGCAGACCATTGTCATCACTTCAATACACTAAACAGATGAGCAAGGTAAAATAAGAATTAATTTTCAGAGTAAACGTTTCTTCAAGTTATGATTAAACCACAATGAATTAAATCCAAATGCATGTAAATTTGTGAAAAATAATAATTTGAAATGAAGTTATGAATGTATAATGAATTATCGAATAAAATCGACATGTCATTTCTATCTGTTTTTAACCTTTCAATAACCGATACCGATTCTTTCAAAAGTCACATTTCTTTTTATTACCACGTCAAACGACTTATACAACTCATTCAGGTTGTACATTTTTAAACTATGAGTATTCTTTGTACGAAATATGATTTAATCACTTTTGTTAGAATACTGGGTAGCAAAGTGGTCCAAGAAACATATCCGTACGTGACTAACAGGACAAACATTTATACAACTCATTTTGTACTTTTTAAACAATTAGAAAGACATCCGATTATGCAGACTGACACGATCGTCCGTCGAAGTTTGCGGCGGACTGATTCATCCATCCAGCGAAGGGAAAGCTGCGGCCGCGCCTCCGGATGGGCGGGGGGTGGGTCCAGCACGTGACAAAATGACTACCCGAGCGTCGTAAATCCGCGGGGCGGTGCATCGCCGGGCACCAGGTGGCGCGACGGTTCCCATGGGCCCCGAACGCCGTGGCGCTGCGGCTGCGTCGCGACGTCGAGCGGCGCGCCGGAGCGGAGCGGAGCGGCGCCGCGGGAGGAAATCGCGATGCCACGCGACGCCGCCGACGCCGCAAGCCGAGCGGCAAAACGCCCGGTGGAGGCTTCGGCGGCGGTGATGCACAGTCGACGGCAGGAAAGATGGGGTTCGACTCGGAAAATATCGCACCCAGCAACTTTAACAAGATGATTACGAGCCTTTGGATGCACAAAATGGTTGTTTGTGGGACACGGGGGTTAAGTAAGTAATTTTTCACTGTACAAGTGAAACCTGCATCACCCAAGCGTGCAGCATGAGGTAAACCATCTTCACGAGTAGGTATTGCATGTATAATTTCTTATCTGAAATGTTGTTAAGCAGAAAACTGATGTTGACGATTTTATGTTTGAATTGTAATACGGAAAAACATTCAATATTCTTTTGCATATTCATATTGTCCCAAGCCATGTGAGAGGTAACTTTCTCGCATGACCATTCTGGATTAATTCCTACATAGAAAACAATGAAGTTATGATAGTAAACAAATTTTCAGATACACGATGTGTACCCAGGCTATACACCACTAAAGTGTCAACTTCCAGATATTTCATCTTTGAAGCATAAATTAGTTTTCCCTCACATACACACACACTCTCAAAGGGCAGCTAGAAGTCTTCAAATGCTTCTCATGAGAAGATCGTTTTCAGAGAGGCCGTCTTCCAAAAGAAACAGGACGATATATCGTCGGGATGATCCGACCAGAACATCAAAGAACAAGTCACATCAACCATCTGCTTTTTATTTGCCAACGGTACATGGTTAAGAACTCGCCCATTGTATAACATTTACTAGCATTAGTAATTCGATGGAACGAAAATCTTTCTTTTTGCACTCACATCGTGCCTTCCGTATCATTATGACTAATCAGTTTCAACACTACTGGAGTTAGATGTGAATACAAATCATCAGAAAAAGACAATCCGTAATGGTTGAATAATTAAGAATGTGCGAGAAGCCATCTAACGGAGAGGAGGAGGATGAAAGAAAAGAACAGAACTTCACTGAATGGAATGGAGGAGACAGAAAAAGTTTACAACACGAAAAAGTAAGCGTGCCCGACGACAAGGCGAGATGGACCGACTTACGAGTAATCGGAAAAAGTACAGTATCGGATATAATAAAAGACTAAAAAAGCAACAAAAGTTGGGAAGTCGTGCAACGTGAAGTCGTCGGAGAACAAGGCGAAACAGGAAATGAAACCGTACGACCCGAGGCGTGCAGAGGACGACACGAGAGCAAGGGGAGGTATGAGGGTGGCGGTGGGTCCGCGGCACGTGAAGTGCATGGCCTGCAGGCCGTGCCCACGGCGCATCCCGGAAACGGCCTGCTCGTCACGCGCGCGCTGACCCAGCGACACACAGCCGGAACCCCGACCCACGCTGCCCGCCCCGCCCGGAGGCCCCGCCCCTCGCCCGGATGGTCGCTACAGTATCGGCAGCGTATAAGCGACTCCGACAGTTCTATGCGCTGTTGCCACACATTACTACCCTCATGGCACTACCTACATCTATACTAATAAAAGTTAATTCAACGACGAGTAACCGACATCGATACCACAAAAAGGAGCGTATGAATAGATATGAAATTTTTACAAGCTCTTCTTCAGGATTCACGCAGTGGTTTAGTAAATTTGGTAAAGACTAACACAACGCAAACGCAGAAAATAAATAATTTCAATAATATGTTTGTAGATGCACCGCGACCATATTTTCCCTCTCGCTTAGAGCACGTGGTTCCTAATATATTCCGCCAGAGCCCAGTAATGCCGCAGCAAAACTGGTACCTAATTTATTCCCTAGAGGTCAGTAGTGGTATATAAGATGAGAAAAATTTCATCTAATGTTGCAATGTGTTGTAAAATAAAATGAAAGAAAAATAGAGTATTTTATTAAAATTTGAGCCAATTACGTTAAAAATATTTTTTAACACTGTGGTTTATATAAAATTGATCTTTCCAGCATTCGCAAAGATTGAATATGAAGAAAGCCCGGGCAACGCCGGGTATTTTGCTAGTGACAGATAAATTAAATCTCAAAACAGTAACACTTACTGACAGGCAACGATACGTCTTGATAAAATGTTCATAACCCTCGCCACAGCGGAACCTTATCACCTCCACCACTTCCTGTAATATCCGCACAGGTTTTCTTGGGCCCTCACTACGCTAGTTGCGAGAGCGGAGTGGGAAGTTGGGTTATTTTGGCAAAAAGAATTTTATATCGAATTTCTAATTTGTTTTTCGGTGCAAAATCCTATTACATTCCTCCTATTCCTCCTATTACACGGGAGGAAACATTTCTAGTTATCAGATTGTGCCAAACAAAGCACGTTGCTATCATTTATTGTTAATTCAACTAATGTTGTGAAAGGAACAAGGTAGGTAGGTATTCAGGGATTCAAGAAAACGTACGCGTATAATAGTCAGATGAGCGGTAACTCTGGCTGTGAGAAAGTAAACAAATCCTTGCAAGCTGATTGCTTCAACGCAGGTCACATGACTTACCGCAGCACTTGGCGAGAGAACTGTCACAGTCGCTTATTCGCTGCTGGTACTGTAGAGCTACTTGTTCCCTTCCTCTCCTCATTCCTTCCCTCCCTTGGTTTGCTTTGTTTTTTAACATTCTTTAACGTTACTCTTCCTATTTTATCCATTATGGTTTGTTCAAATCCCAGATGTTCCTCAAAAATTTGAATTTATTTCTTTGTACTTTGTGAATCTACTCTTTACATTCATTTGTTGTCGCTCACTGATTTTTTTCTAATTCGTTCTCACAGTTATATAATTAACACAGTCACACTTTGCCGTGATATTATCTTGGATCCATTTAGTTGCTCCAATCTTTTGAGATTCAGTTCACCCTATTTATCTTATACATTCAGTACCTCACAACTATAGACACTTTCTGTGTTTCAGTCATGTTTTTTTATTATTCTTTCTGCTTCCCTACACCCTCACAGCCCTGCATGAACTAGTTACGTCGTACCTCTACGGTTCAGTGGCCTGCTGCCTTCTTAACAAAGGGTCACGCTGTAGCTTCATACCAATCCGCTCTCCCATTCATTTTCCATTTTCTACAATGATATCGTGTCTGGCCTTCTTTTTTATATTTCGGGTCTACGACGCCGAGGGACGATTCTACGATTCTCGAGCTTCATCATTTTTCGAAATTGTAATTCTGCAATATTTCATTGGAGTAGAGACTCATATCTAATAAATTATTATTATTATTATTATTATTATTATTATTATTATTATTATTATTATTATTATTATTATTATTATTATTATTATTATTACTCTCATCATCATCATCATCATCATCATCTAGTTACGACAATCCACTTGCTGTTGCTCCGGTTTTAGTTTTCGTCCGCTGCGATTCAATCCTTTTCATCCTGCTCCGGTCCGTTTCATCCCGTCAACCTCCGCCCATCAATTCTCGCGGGCTTTATTTTCCGCGCGCTTTGTCAACACCGGATGCGCAAATGGAGATCCCGTGTTCGGGCAAGTGATCGCCGTGGCCGCTTTCGGTCCCGTTTCAACAGAATTTAATTAAAAAATTGATCAAATTCAACAGTGATGTAACTGATCCCGGAAGTTCGGGAGGTGCCACAATAATTTTCCAGCACCGTCATGCGTACATTCTAAACGAGAAATCGCTCTTTATGAATCATTCAAACACAAAAACCCTTGCATTGCATCGCGTTCACTGTTTTTGATGAAATTCAAGAGAGTTGCATGTAGTGTTATACTGACGTAATTCCGGAATAAGACAAAAATTAAACTCTCCCGCCAACATTGTTTTGCACGCGATGGAGGAGATATTTCCACAGGTACTCAACAACCCGCAACGAGGTCAAGAGTAAATGAGCGCCGCTGTGGCACCCGGTTACCTCAGCCCACAAGCGATGGAGAAAAAAAATCACGGCCTTCCGCTCGATCGCCGAGCAAAAGGCTCGTCGAAGACGCCCAAGAAGTCCCGCACGTTTCCGACAGCCACGTTCGCCCCAGTTACCAGAAACGAACCGGGAGCCGCGCCGCTTCGGGCGCAAGACCGGGCTCGCGCAAAAGGTTAAACGGGGCCCGAAATGCCAGCAGACCCCACGCGTCCGGTGCGTCACGGAATCCCAGCCGCTGGAACATTCCCGCCGAGAAGACAGAACGGCGGATCGAAGAAATTGCCCATATTATGCGATGGGGCGTCTATGTCGCAAGCGATAGAGAAAGAGAACCCCTTCCCTCGTAGGAAAAAACAACGAAAAAAACCGACGCTCCCACGCGGTCGAGCCGGCACGGACGGGCAGTCACGAACGCTAATTTCGATCGAAATTCTTCCTCTCCCCCCCTCTCATCTGGCGCGGCCGCGGGATGGCGATACCCAGTCCACAACATTACTTTCTCCCTCTCTCTCTTTGGCAACGCGCGGTTATCTTTCATTAAGCGCGCACGGGCGGCGGGCGGGGGCGGGGCGCGCGGCACGGCGCTGGGCGGCGCCGGCGACGCTAACGGCGCGTAACGCTCATTCATAAAAGAGAAAAGGACCTCCAATTTCTCCCAAAAGCGCGCTGCGTGGGCGGGACCGGCGCCGTCGTTCCCATGAGCGAGGCGCGTTGAGGACAGCGCGCGGATGGCACGAGTAATGAGGGAACCGAGACGAGCGGTGGTGACGTAATACAATACCCACCCACAACCAGATAAAACCGGTCTTTTGAAATCATTATTTCATTGGAGTTACTTTTTAAAATAAAACTGTTATCGAAATTGACGATGATATATTTTTTCAATTTTATTAAACCACATCAGTGGGATTACCACTTTACAGGTGAGTGTTAGCTTTTATTTAATATAATGGATGCACTACAGTGGCCCGAATGTACGAGTAACTGCAAATTAGCGCATCATCATACCCTTATTTCTGAGCGAGATTAAAATTTAAATAGAAAAAACTACTTTAGTACATCTTTCGAATTAGCAACTTGAGCTGAAGTGTAGCTGTATGTGAACTTTCCAGAACGAAGAAAACAATAACAACTTTTCTCGCAGAACTTTGGTGTATTACAATTCTATTCAAACATCTTTCGTGTACGTCTAGCAGATTCATATCTCTCGAATCTATAGTCGTTGATAATAGAGAAATAAGAAAGACGTGAGACAGAATGATGCTTCAGTGCGGAACTATGGACGACTGGCAACACTTTTGAGAAGAAACTGAACAATACAAACAGAAAATAAATAATAAAATATGGACCAGGATGCAGAAATGATAGAAGTTGACACAACCAAAGTTTAATACCCATATATGGGCAACAAATATTACAGAAAACTTGCGGTAGGGTTATTAGCATAGCGTCTTATGCAGGAGACATTATTAGCAAATAAGCTGTAAAATGCGTTTCAACCAGGCTGAATTGGAGAATATTGGAGAACTGATCATTCAACAAAGTTATTAGGGACTAGATCATTTAATTGAAGTCCATGTAGCGAAGGCAAGAATGTAATATATTCTTACAATTCACATGTCACATTTGACCAGTTCTTGAATACTACTGTTCTTAAGCTAGTTATGTCTTGTGAAGGATTAAACTGCCCCCTAAGTCCCATTGGCTCGCCAACAGAGAGTTTGTGTACGCCATAGCGAACAGCACTGTCGTTCTTCTTTCGCACTATTGATGAGAAACTTGAACTCCGCATGCGCAGATGCACCAGTGATGCGAAACTTGAACTCCGCCTGCGCAGGTGCACTAAAGTGATGCGAAACTTGAACTGCGTATGCGCAGAAGGTCGATAGTGCTTCGACAGTTGCGGGGTACATAAAGTAGAGAGTTTGTGCACCCTCGGACGTTAAAGCACTATCGATCTTCTGCGCACGCGCAGTTTAAGTTTCGCATCGTTTTTGAGCATCTGCGCATGCCCAGAAGATCGACAGCCGGCCCGCTAAGGCGGACACAAACTCTCTACTGCCTAATGATTGACGCGCAACGCGCCCAAGCGCTGAACGGAAGCGCGAGCGGCAGACGCTCACGGCGCGACGACGCGCCACGGCGGAACGTGCCCCGGCGTGGCGAGCGTCGCCTACTCGTTCGCTGGCTCGAGAGGCGTCGCGCCGCGGCGTCCAATTCCACGCCTCGCCTGCCCACAGGCGTGCACCCGCGCCAACCCAGGCGGCGGCGCTGGCGGCGCGAGTTTCGGCAGAAACAGAAAAGCCCGCACCAAAAGCGAGAAAGAGAGAGGGAGTGACGGCCCGTGCAGCTACCGTCTGGTGCGTGAAGGTGATCGCTTTCAACCAAACCAAGCAGAGCCCGGCAGACACTACACAGAACGAGAGACGGCAGGTGAATCCGAGCAATTTCACTTGTTGCCGTGTTTTCATAAAACAAACAGTTGAAACGTTTAACGCTGTGCTGACTTAACGAGAAGAAAAAGAAACCGACGTAGCTTCTAATAACAGACGCTGCGCTCGGAACAAAATATTGACTGCGGAACACGAGCTGGAGAAAACAGCAACAAGGCGAGCAGTCTTGCGCCGAACGGATCCCACGGATTCTAAGAGAAGGGACTCGGAGGTGAAATTAGGAGCGGATCGTGGTCTTGTATTTGAAGCGCTGCTCACGGTGTTCACAGGGCACCTGCAGAAAAACCATGAAATCGTCGCACGAAAAAGACACAGTCCACTGCCTGCTTTTTTGTCTACTACTCTAGGATTCACCTGAAAATCTTAGTCAAAAGGGCAAAAAAGACGATGGAGTATTTCTCGGTTAGGCAAAAACCTTCTGACGTTTCGCCTCAAGAGCAATGACACTCGTGACAAGAATCATATCGCCTGAATGAGCTTAAGAGGAGATACTCAGTTTCCCAGTCTCTGCTATTTCTTGAAACTATTCGAAAAATATCCAATGTGAAAGTACGATCTCATCAGAGCATTTTCACGGCATCGGAGTGTCTCATTAAAAACAACGAAGGGTGGTGAACGGATTCGTGGAATGAATGCCTAGGGAGTGGAAATACTCGCTGATAGCTAATAAAACATGAGGCGAGTCCGGCGTTACTTTGATCAGCTTAGTTAGGGTGGTTTTACATTCGAACAGCAGAGAGAGCATTTGAAAGAGTCAAGCCTTTATGAACAACGAGTGGGAAGTTAAAAACCCAAGAATAACCATTCGTAATTTAAACCGTGTTCTATGTTCAAATCTGTTTCATGGTGTTCACACGAAGAGATCTTTCTTCGGAAACTATTCGTTACAAAACTATCTTAACATTACTGTTTTAATTTGAACTCGCACACTTTCTACATTACACTGAACATGAGGCCATACTCTGGCCTAGGTATTTTAAGTTCTTCAGTCTAAATATTTTGATAATGAATCTGACCTATTTATTTAATTTCGCTGTTTTGTACATTTTTTTAATTTAGTGTATACACTCTCTTTCACATTTGCCAGTCATGACTGACGCAATACGCTTCGGTCCATGAGCAATGCTCCTTCCCTGAAGTAGTACCTGTGTAGTGCGCCTGACATTTAATTTTCTACAAATTGGATGAACTTCATCTCTTTTCAAAAACAATGTTTATCATTTTATCTTGTATCTCAATTGTCAGCTCTGTATACTACACACCTATCACTTAGCCGTCGCACACGACGATACCGTGGGCGTGGGGAGCCTGGTGGCAACTACTAGCAAAACCTTTTAGTATAGTTTTAACACATTAAGACAAATTTATAATTATAGTTAAAAGGTAGATAACATATATTAAAAATACAAGACAACTTCAAAACTGCTCCTCAACTGATGTCACTGCATCGCCTCTGACCGGGAGATCCTAGGTTCGAGTCCTGACGGCGGCAGGATTTTCGTCACTATCTTTTCAGCTAGGTCGAATTCACTCACTGTCTAGAGGAGAATTCTTCCGGCCGGCTGCTGATCGGTAGTTTTCCGTGGTTTCTCCGATCAACACCAGGCAAATGCTGGAGCAGTACCCTAACAAACGGGCCACGATGCGTGCGCGATCTTTCCTTCCTCTTCCTTGTCATATCCTCTCCCCTTACACACACACTTACACTAATACGCACTACACTACCACACATGCCGAAAGACCGGTTGGGAG
Organism: Teleogryllus occipitalis; assembly: GCA_011170035.1. NCBI lineage: Eukaryota > Metazoa > Arthropoda > Insecta > Orthoptera > Gryllidae > Teleogryllus > Teleogryllus occipitalis. The sequence goes on along the minus strand of BLKR01000084.1, from coordinate 614,724 downwards.
CTTAGAGCTTGTCCTAGCTGGGGCGGTGCTCCGCTGGTGGGAGAGCCCTGGTTAGAGTGAAACCCCCACCAGCCGACGGTATGTCGGCACCGGATCTTGCCATCCAGCGGAGGAAGATCACTACCATCTTCCGAGAAAAAAACATGCTCTGCACTCACGGGACTAATCACCAAAGCCGTTGACGCGCCCGGAAACACGAAAAAAAAATCAATCAATCAATGAAAACTGCTGTTTCGAACACAACGCAGTCCCACCTTCGCAAACCCTTCTCGAGAGCGCCAATAATCCCGTCGGAGTGTAGCGGGCGCAGGGGAGTGCAACGAGCGCGGTCGATGCGCGCGCGCGGAACAGGGCGGCCGGAGCGGAAACCTGCACCACGACGCTGCTCCGCGCCGCTCGAAATTTGGACGCATGGCTACCCTTGGGGGCGGCTTCCTGCTTTCTCCCCACGCCGCTTGATGAACATGTCTCCGCGCCGCGGATGCCACGCCAGCGCGGAAGGGGGGGGGCGAGGGGCGGGGAGAGCGTAAAGCTGCGCGATCCGGCCGCGCATTGTTCGGCGGCGCCGATGGAGCGAAGAAACGCGGCGCGGAACGGTCAGGTTTCCGTGGGCGAAGGCAAAGCCCTTTGCAGCCGCCGCCGGAAAAACGCCTTCGCGAACGGCCGAGTCACTCCCCGCCACTCAAAGCGCGGGTCGGCAAATCTGAGTGATGGAATGTTGGCTGTTCGAGAAATCCGCGCCTTCGGCATCGTTGCCGACACTTCGGTTGTAGAATGCGAAAGAATTCCACTGACTCTGGCCCAGGAAGTCTACGTATTGAAATTTGACCAAGCACTTAGTTCACGACACTCTTAATCATTTTTATTATTTCTAGGTACGTTCCGCACAATTTCTAAAAATTTTAAATTACATTTAGGGATTAATTATTGCTGAAATAGTTATCTGCAAGTAAGCAGAATGCATTCCATTATGCTACTTTTTACTGAAATATCTTTTGAATTACAGTACGCAGAATTTTTAAAAAAATGGTAACATTAAGAGCTGACACAATATTCAAATAAATTTAAAAGTATGTGCCTTTTCAAATATTCACTGCTAATCTTCACGTAACAAAAAATCAGGTACAACGTAAACACTACAATTCATTTTCTAGGCAACATTCTATATAATTTTCATTACAATGCAGACATATGTTTTATCTATACACAGTTTCAGATTTGTGTACCATAATGAATTGTCTCACGGAATGTCAACAGAGTTACTTTCAGACACTCGAGTATGAAATCAAAAGAAATTTGACAAATGTGTGAAATAAAACTATACAGGAACGTCGCCTTCAAAAATTGCCTTCCCTTCGTTGGATGTGAACTATTCAGCCCATCCCAACACCATTTGAGTGCATCCAAGTAGATAGAGTGAGGCGTGGGAGGCGGGTGGGGGGGTGGGGGGTCTCCAGGGAGGAGGACGCAGTGCAGCGCGCTAATGATGGTCGTCAGCAGCGCCGGGCGGCGTGGGGGAGCCGGAGATCGATTCCGCCGCGTGGCGTGGCGTGGGCGCGGGCGCGGGCGCGGGCGCGACCTCTCCCCAGCCACCGGCGACGCGCGTCAACCGCACGCGTCCGCCGCCCGCGCGCCGTCTAATGAGGCAGCGGCGCAAGGGCGCGTGCGGGCGAGGGGACGGTCCACGGCGCAGGTCGGCGCGAAAGGCATCATGGGGACGGACAGAGAAGGAGAGAGGCAGAGAGAGATACAGAGAGAGAGATACAGAAAGAGAGATACAGAGAGGGAGAGATACAGAGACAGAGATAGAGAGAGATACAGAAAGAGAGATACAGAGAGGGAGAGAAACAGAGAGAGATACAGAGAGAGACAGAGAGAGATGCAGAGAGAGAGAGACAGAGAGATCAGGGAGAGACAGAGAGAAGCAGAAGAGAGAGACAGAGAAAGATAGAGATCAGAGAGAGACAGAGAGAGGCAGAAGAGAGAGAGAGACAGAGAGAGGCAGAAGAGAGAGAGAGAGACAGAGAGAGGCAGAAGAGACAGAGAAAGAGTGACAGAATGGTGTGTGTGTGTGTGTGTGTGAGAGAGAGAGAGACAGAGAGGCAAAGAGAGAGAGAGAGACAGAGAGAGAGAGAGAGAGAGAGAGACAGAGAGAGAGAGAGAGAGAGAGAGAGACGAGCCACAACTAGGCGCCAGAGCAGGTAGCAACGGTAAAGCGAGAGGGCTGGCGGCGAGGGCGGGGACGTAGAGCGGGAGAGGAGAGAGGAGGCGGGAGCAGAGGCGTGGCGTATGTGCTGCCGCCCCAAACGGAGACGGAGGTGCTGCAAGTGGGACCTCGGCAGAGGGAATTGGACGTGCGGAGGAGGTGGCGCGAGGCCGTGGATCAAGAGGAGGCGGCGCGGCGCCAGGGGGCGTGCGGCGCCGCGATATGCTGTGCGTGGTGTTCAGCGCTCGAGGAGCTGTCGACGCCTAACGCGCAGAGATATGCCACCTGCAGATCGCGGAGTGCATTCGGTTCGCGGGAGTTAAATGCTCGGATCACACCGCAGGGACTGCGCTCCGCCTCCAAGACACGCAAATATTGAGGCTTTCAGGCAACAAAGTAAATGAAAAAATATCTTATTTACTAGAATTTACAACTTAAGTTTAAAGTGTCGTACGAAATAAGTTCGCAGTGCATGATAATGACGATTCAAATGTCGTCAACAATAAATCTTCAACATTTTCTCTCACGCTTCTTGGTAGATTGATACATTGGAGTCCGTCCCTGAATGTAACTAACTATTGTTTGAAATGGCATTTATCTTATTTTTTGTGTTCCGATTCTAGTACCACAATTATATCTAAAATTTCAAACGAGAAACGCACATATCTTTGTACCAATTAGAAAACGATTAAATACTGAGAATAATGTTAATTTATTCTATGCGATTACTCTGATTTAAAGCAGTTGAAAATGTATTTATTTTTACTTGTGTGCCGTGTATTTGAATATTGCTGACGTTTTACAGCAATTAGAATACAAAATCGTTACAAACCGATACTGAATGTCACTCACGAAAACCACGAACAACCCCGCATTGTAGTAGAATGAAAGATCGGGTCACGAGAAATCATTTACCCAGAAACACGTACATGCATATTGTCGTGCAGCCACTGTTTCACGTGCCAGAATAACATTGGTGTCCATCAGAACTAAAACCAGACATTCGAATAAAACAAACAAAATAAAACGGTAATTTGTGCATTTTCAAAATGCATTGCATTCCAACTACGTTTATATGATTGGAAATCCAGGCACGCCGCCAGTGAACACGCGCACACACATACGTCCTGCACGAGATTTACGAATTTGGAATAAACGAGTTTATGAGCTGCATTTTACGGGAGTATTGGCATTCCGCAGCAGCGTCATGCGCCGTGGCGCAGGGCGGGGACGGGCGAGGCGGGGGTGGGTTGCACCTGCCGGTCCGCCCCATGACCTCGTCGTCCGCTCCAGCAGGGACACAGCGCGAACATTTTTAGCGCTTCACGGACGAATGTGCAATTTCTGCGCTCCACTTCTCAATCTCATCACGGGCTTATTCAAAATTCGATACTTGCATTGCAACGTACTTCGTACATTTCATTCCTTCAAAAACTGTTTATGTAGGTGTCAGTCCGAAGCTTCGTAATGCGTTTGATTCATTTCAAAACAATGAAACAGAATCGTTAACTCCATAGTTTTGTACCTGTATTTGTTATAAATAATTGTGTCTTCAAGGAAAAACGAAATCATGCGTATACATTAGACGCAGACCCAGAAACTTTCAGAGTAATACAGAAAGAAAACATACTGCAGCCAACATTTCCTTCCCCCACATTTTATTGGAAACTTGCAACTATTCAAATCCCAGTTATCGGAGTAACGGACACAAAACGCCCTTGCCAATATTAGAGGACAAACTGCACTGGAAGTCGCTCAAACCAGATTTCCGCTTGTTTGTAGATTTTATTAAAAGTTTAGTTACTTGTTAATTTCATGAAATAAAACCGGCGTTATCCCGATAACTTTAATTTTTTAGTCGTAATACTAACAGAAATATTTCCGCCACAAATGCATGCAAATGCAGTTAACCACTACAAGGACGAAAAGTACTAGGATTAATAGCAATGACAGCATTTAATTTCATTCCATAGAGCACACTGTCCGCACGGAAAACGAGCGACAAACGACGTTTCCATTATTACACAAAAACTGCAATCGTAACTGCTTCAGATGCCCCAAATCCAAGATACTCCTGCCCATTTGGATACGTAAAGTTGCAAAATGTGGCCGGTGCCCCCGTGGGCGGCCAGGGGCGCTGGTCTGCCGCGGAAGTCGTCGGGAATCGCCAATGCAAATGCAGGCGCGGCTCTTTTGTTAGGTAACCGAGCGGATGCCCCGGCCGCGACCCGCGGCAAACCGTTGCGGCGCGCCCGGGCGACACCGCCCACACCTGCCCCCACCGCTTGCTTGCGGCCGCCCGCGCGCTTGACATGCAGCCCAACCGACTTCCCGCTCGGACCGCTCGCCTTCCACCGCGACGACCGGAGCTCCCATCCCGGGCCATGGACGAGCGATTTGGGGAGGACAAAGCAGGTTCGCGGCAGGTCGTCTCGGAGTACTCCCGCCTCTCACTCCATCGTTGATGTTCAAATCATGTCTTCTCATAATCACCCACTCGAAGTTACTCACCCATTTCCAGGTACGAGTAAAAGGCTTAGGCCATGGTATTATAATAAAGAATGCCAGGAAACGAGAGACTAGCCTTGGAAGAAAATGTAGTGAACAGTTCACAAGAAGTTGCGACGCGGATTAATTCTTTATAAGTATTCACTGAATAATTTAATATTCACAAAGTAAAGAACCAAATTTTGAAATAAGAGAGATTATGTTTTATTCATCGGATCACCTTGTATCATAATTCTTGAACCAAGATGTACTTTGGTAGTGCCAAGTTGTTCAAATAGTTTTTAACATTCTGATCAGCATCTATCAATAAATTTTGAGATAATATTTTTTAGTGTGCACTGCATGCGGATGTCCGTGCATTGTGTTCAGCGGAAATACTTCTCTCTGCCAGGAAGCGATCGACGAGTTGTGAGGAAATGATTACATTAAGTTCGACGCGGATCTGTTTCTCTTCAGGGGTGTTCGTGGAAGTACGTAAATTGTGTATTCCGAAAACACATTTCCACAAAATTTCGATTAAGTCATCATTTCCTAATCATCCCTTTTTAAAAATCCCATGTTCTGTACATTTGTATATTCGTATTTCGAGACAACAAAGTGAGTATCGTCAAGAAAGGTGTATCGGGAAAAAGATATGCTACTTAGTGATAATATGACACATTTGTCAACAACTGATTCGGATCATTTAACGAATAGAATCTGAATAAAAAAAAGCAACAAAAAACTTATCACTTGGGTTAAACGAGCAAATTAAAATTGATATATTGAAACCTTTAAACCATATTTCTACGAGTACAAAACATTCCAAGAACCAGGAATGCTTTCGCTGCGATATCTGAACCCCGCACAAATAACCCCACAACACATTACCTCACAGTCGCTTAGCGACCCTAAAGCGGCGCCCCGAGAAAGGGGCGTCGCTTGGCTGCGAAAGGAAACTGTGAATAAACGTTCGACAAAGGGCGACGCCAACCAACGGCAGCCTTCGAACTGCGTCTAATTCCAAAGCTCAGCGGCAGCGACGACAGCGACGCGAAGGGCGGCGGAGCGGGGCCAACGGGGGCGGAGGGCGCAGCCGAAGTGAGGATCTCGCCGGGCGCTGCGAGGATAAATAACGGCCCCGCGACGGCGAAGGCAGCGCCGCGGATTATCCCGACTAATGGGTTTAACAGCAACTTCCCAAGTTCTCGACAGGAGCGACGCCCCGTGCAGAGAACGCGGCGCATAAAGACGAGGACTTGCGCGGGGCGGGGGGGGGGGGGGCGAGATTCTGAGAACGCGTTCGCGGGCCTCGCCAGGAGGGTGCGCGGGCAAGAGAGACGAGCACTGTAGGGCGATTGACTGCCGTATATTCACGACTGGAGAAATAGAGGATGTGGGACAGGGGTACAAATATCGGCGATTTGGAGCTTTTTTCCCCCAAAGTGACGATTCTCCGCGAAATGTAAGTTTGTCACTAAGGGAAGGTATTCACATTCATTCTTATAGTTCACTACAGGATTCAAAGTTATTGGACAACGTTTAACTTAAAGAAAGCGCCAATTTTTAACACAATATTCGGCAGCGTGATGCAGAAGCATCTTAAGAATATACTGATTCATATACTTAGAAAACAACCGGAAACAGATATTCGTCACTTTGAAAATAAGCTCTTCAATTGTGGGTTGGCCTTATCATCGTTCAATTTTGAGCGAACTGGAGGCTACAGTGGTAGGAACACTCACTTCCAGAATAATTATAGTTTTATATAATACTACTAAAATTATATTATTCCACTATTCAGAGTAGAATTACGTCATTTCAATTTCCAGAATGCTTCCTCTCTTTGATGTGAATGATTGTTTCGACTAGAGGAGATATGTTGCATAAATGGGAGAATTCAATACGCACCCCTTGCCGACCCTCTCCCTGGATCAATCCCCTAAGCCAGTCGCACAGCACAACCACACTCATCATCATTGCCATGCCGCAAAGGAAGGACGCCAATTTTATCTGCGTTATTATTCTAATGACAACCCCCAATAATTATGTCATAATTGTAATCATCGTCAAACGACACGGGCTTTGATTGAGCAGCCACCGCAGGTTTCGACCCGACAACAAACGCGCGCACGCACACACGTACGCACTCACGCACACACACACACAAGCACGCCTCTGAGCGATCAGCCCCCCTCCCCCTGCCGGGGGCGGACACGCACAGAAACTCACGGCGGCAAGCGCACACAAAGGCAACCCTCACGCGCGCACACACACGCGCGCACGCACACACGCGCGCGCGCACACGCGCACGCGCGGACACGCGCTCCCGTCGCCAGAGAGACAGAACAGACGGAATCTGCATGCATAATGCTCTTCCGCCGCTAACTAGATATTAATAGGCTATTACGGGAGCAGCAACAGCTGCCGCGCTGTGAATCATATGGTAAACAGGCAATATCGGAACTAACTCTCACATTCAGCCTAACTGCCGCGCCATAAACACACAATGCGGCGGAGAGGGACGCGACGCCGCATTCATCACAGGCGTCGCGACGCCCGCGCTGACGTCTCTATCGCGCCCCCACCCACGCCCCCGCCCACGGCGCGTCGGGAAAGAATCCACTCAACGCCCACGCCTGATTTCCACTTTCGAGTGCGCTTCTGTGATTTGGAGCGACGTTCCTCTAGTCAATAACATTGAATCTTCGGCATTGCTGCATTGGGTCAGACATCAAGCTTGTCACATGTGGCTATTGTATAGCATAAATTATTGGTGGGAAACATCATGCATTAGCTTTGTGACAATTTCATTTTATACCAGAAATCATTAACTTTATCAACGATTATCGTATTCGCACTATAGCAAATCTCTATTTCAAATCATTTCATTACAACCCAAATTTAAATTTATTCAATTTGTTATTGGGCATAATTATCCAAATTACCTCGCTTCTAGGGATTATTTAAAAACGTTTTCCGCAGTCATCAAACAGAAAACAAACCACTAAAATATGGCCACAACATTCAATCCACTTTCCAATAAAATAATTCTTAATCAACGAAAAAGCTCACGAGAATTTCAATTACATTAACAGCAATTTCCCAATTTATTTCCCGCTCAACAATTTCAAGACACCTTCTAAATTTCCACGATTAGTCAGAGTTTTAAATAAACCCTCTTGGCGCCCCCGCTCGCTGCCCCGCCCCCCGGCGGCCGGCGCGCCCTGTTTGCTTTATTCGCGACCTCTCCCGCGCTCCGCCCCGGCCCGGCCCGGCCACATCGGAAAACACTCTACCGCCCTCTGGGCCATCGGCGGGGGGCAGAGACAGGGCGGCGGCGGTTTTTGAAGAGAAAGTGGACGACCACGACCGCGACCGCGGTGGCGAAAGTGTGTTCGGCCGTGAGAAGTATCCAGTTTCCGTGAAAAGCGCAAATATGAGAGATACGGGAGGCAGAGCATCGGCGGAGCAAACATACCTCGAGAGTTCGATAAAAAAAATAAACAGAAAGTAAAAGGACGGGAAGCGAGGGAGAAAAAGAGGGTTTTTCGATAATTGGGGCAAGCAATAAAGGCGATGCCTAATACATCAAATTGAATGAATGGTACATTTTGCAGGGCAGTTGGGGGCAGATGGACGAAGAGGCCAGTGTATTTGTTCAATGACGTAAACTGAATACAATTACTAAGAAATAGTGCGTCAGACCACTAGTAATTACTTTAAATCTTGTTTAATCGAGTAAAAAATGTAGCAATAAAATCTTGGGTAAAAGCCTCTCAGGGAGTGGGTGGAATTTTAACACTTATGAAACAGTTTGTTGAGGAACGTCTTACTTGTAAAATAAATTTTATCACATACAGAAACTTTACTAAACTACGGTCATCACAATCCCACAAATTACACATACTATTCCTCTAGAAAATATTTCTCAATATTTCCTTAAATAAATTCTTCTCTTACATAGTACATTCGATGATTTCCATTTCAATAACAATAGTAATTCTTGAATGAAAACCCTTTAACAACCGTATATGACAATGAGTGAGGTCCGTAGATGCTACATTTCCTGCTTATAAGCTAAATAAGGAACCTTTTGCTCTGTGAATTACCACGGAAGCCGGAAAAGGGAAGTCCAATCTCAACATTACAAGATAAATCAGCAATATTAAAATTTATGAAATGCAAATAAAACTAGCGTACACTTTTTATACAAATTAAAATGATGTTAAATTATTTGACGCTCCTGGAGCGATCTTCGAGGTCCTTGCTGGAGATCAGGTGATACGCTAGTCCCCCCACCCGCCACCAAGACGCTTCTGGAGGCGCTTCAAGCCGGCCAGCGGGCAGCGCAGCGGAACGGGACGGCCACTTGGCAGGGCAGGGCGCGCCACCCGCACCGCGACCGCAGGCGGGCGCATGCGCACGGGTTTCACTTACGCCACATCGGATACGACGCACCGCCCACCCCCGCCGAGCGCTAATTAGCCGCAGGCTGACCGCGCCACGCTAATGGCCCCGCCCCCTTGGCCGCCCCCGGGGCGGCGCGGCGGCGCAGCACCACCGCATCACACGAGCCGACCCGCGCGCGCGCGCGCCCGCCGCGGGGTTAACTGCCCGCGCCGCCCCCGGCAATGCCCCCCCCCACCGCCCTCTCCCTGGACCACGCACCGCACCCCGGAACGCGCTCCCATCTCGTCACCGTCCCACCTCCCGCCGACCCTCACCCCGACAGCTGCGCCAAACTCCCTGGACGTGCCCGCCATTACGCGCCCGCGGATGGCTGTACTGTGCGGCTAAGTAAATAGCTCGGTCGTCCAACTCGAAAGCGCACGCGTCGGCGCTGGCGTTTTGACCGTTACGACGCTCGTGGGCGGACCTGCTCCAGCAATTACCGCAGTAATCGGCCAAAACTGAAAGTGAATTTGCCCGTTACTTTGGTATCATGGAAACGATTGATTTATGCTCTGCGACTGCGAATGAGAAGTCGACTTCGCCGATCCAAACGGCTACTCTGGTCGGCTCCGTTCATATTCAATTACACGTATCTTCTCTTCACTTTTTCGCATCCTACTTACCCACATATGTCGCTTCTACTATTCATACTGCTATTTAGACGTAACTTGTACTGAAAACATTTGGAACTACCCGAATGGGATGAAAAGTTCACCTTCTGTCATGTGTATTGTAGTTGCAAACGAGTAAATGGACACAGGAGAAAAAGCAAAAGAAAGAAACGGGACGGTGTAAATTGTGGGTTGGTGTAGTAATGTTAATGGATCTGATCTCATCTAGCAATTGAAGGAAACAAAAGAGATTATTTCAGAATGTGCCCATAATAGGTTAATTTGTAGTTGCAATAGTTCTAGAGAATATGGCCATATATAACCGCTCACTCTTCTACAAAATAACAGAATTCCCCTCGGATACGGTTGATGATTGATAAACTGATTATTTCGTCTACAGGCGCGTCAACTGCTATGGCCATTACCTCCGTAAGTGCGGATTAGTGAATGTTTTAACACGGGAGTTGGCGATGTTCTTCTCCCGCAGAATGGCGAGATCAGCCATCCATACTACGTTTTTTTAAACTGGCCCATGGCATTAGGTCATTTTTACACCTGCTTTATAAAATGAATCTTTTTAATTAATTCGCGAACGTCCTTCTCAAGAGGGCTCTTGGCCCCGGACATGCGCTTACCACTGTTAAAAAGATTGATTTTATAAATCAGGAGGTATACAAATGACCTTATGTCATGGGTCACGTAAAAAAGAAGTATATTCATCATTCCGCATTCAAGTATCTTTCACCAGTGGGGCACCGCTCTGCTGGAACAAGCTCTAAGCTTGTTCCATGACTGGTTTCCCTCAGCGTTAGTATAGTCTATGCAAGTGTCAGTGTGAGTAAGCGTGTGTAAGTAAGGGTTGACAAAAGGACAAGGAGGAGCAAGGAAATATCACGCGCGGTCCGTGGCCCGTTTGTTGGGATACTGCTCCGGCATTCGCCTGGCGTTGATCGGTGAAACCATGGAAAACTACTGATCAGAGCAACCGGCTGCAAGCATTCTCCTCCAGGCAGCGGCTGATTTCGACCTAGCTATCTAGCTAGTGACGTAAAACCTGTCATTGTCGGGAGTCGAATCCTAGGACCTCCCCGTCAGAGGCACTGCGCAGCTCTAGTGCTTCCGGATATCAGTTTATGTCCTGAAGCACCTAAGCCGGTCGCTTGCGGTTTCTATTCTATACCCACAGAAGAAACCAGCCACGTAACTCGCGTCCGCAGAGGTCGCACTGAGGCAATACTTTGCGGGGGCCGAGGAAACGGGAAGTGCAGTTGCGTCACGGCGCGTGCATTGTGAACGGAGAAGGAAAAGTCGAGAGCCGAAATAGACGCGGCGAGCGCCGGCGAGCAGCAGGGGTCGGGACGGTTTCCTTAGATCTGTACGCCACGACTTTCACGAAGCACTTGCTCCGACGAGCGCTCAAAACTCAAGGCCCTCAGGAACAGCCGCGAGGTACGTAGGATATTGATTTCAGAGTTCAAATCATGGTAGTAGTATTTTTTTAGTCAAAAAACAGTAAAAACTATACATGACGTATTGGGGAGATCGTTTGCGCACGTTTTCTTACTTTGGGAATCCCTTCTTAACATGGCATATCCACCCAAAATGGCAAAAAAATTAATTATAATTTCTGGTATATACATTTAACGTGAATGCGAAGCACAAATACTGAAAATATTTTTAGTATGTTTGTTATTCATAAGCTATATACACATCATACATCATTTTTAACCACATTCAATTAATATTTTAACATATTTTTTATGACTTCTCGCTCGTTTCTAGAGGTAGCCGACGCTGTTTTTCTGAGAATGAAGTATTCGCAGTCTCTGACCGGTCCTTCCTGGCCCGACCTTCACTGTCTAAATCGTCGGGAAATGACGAAACGTAAACAGAAAAACCTATGTGGGAAGAACTTGAATGTCAAATGAACACAAGAGTATAAAGCAGATACCGAATGGTACGAAGGTTCTCTAATCCCATTAGAAGAGTCATTAAGTAAACCAAGGAAATGTCTAAAGGTGCTCAGTAATGATATTCGGAGGGGAAATTTATTGATGACTGCCCGTCAAAACAAGAGTCTAACAGTTGATAAATGCTTTAATGAGTTGCGATAACAAAAAGTCACGCAAGACGAATGTGAAAGAGGAATCGGAAACCATGCTCTCAATGGACATGTCACTGATGCTACAAAGACTCTATTCTGATAATGATCAAACCGGTAGATTACAGTTCAGGAGAACCGGTTTCTGAAGCAGGCACGTTGCCCGGCACCCACTCGGCAATTTCAGAGTCCAATTTGGCCTAGGGCAGGGCTGAACAAACTACAACCTTCGATACCGAGCAATCAAATACGACTCGGCGATAAGGTCGCGGGATACTAATTTGAATTGGAGGAAACAACTTTCTTTATCTGAAGATACTCCTGCAAATGTTCATGTCTTCATTTCAATAAAACACTTGAGAAATACTTCCGAACACTCATAGAGTTTTGATTGTTTATGTAAAATGACAGACGTTCTATTACACACATATGGATCAATGAGAAAATGTCTGGTGGAAATGTATTATTTTGCTTTTTAAATAATAGTTTGGCACGTGTAGTAGAGTTTTAATGTAATCTTTAAAGTAATAGTACGAATTCTTTGCTGCTGCTGGTGGAAAGGAAATAAAATGCGTGACAATGGAGCAATGCAGCATCTCGAAGTCGGGAATTTTAAAACGATACTTTGAAAACTGAATGTATTTTTACCCTGATAATTTTACAGTACTGGCAGAAAAACTGAAGAACGAAATTGACTTTCCTTTCATCCCATGTAATACTTATTAATAAGAAAGCTTTAAAACATTTTTCTTCTCTTCTACTAATCACCGTCCGAGATTAGACTCCGCAATGTGACACGGGAAGCAGAATACCGAGTAGATATTCTGAAAGCTATTTAAGAAGCAAGAGCAAGTGAGCCACTCTTCAGTAAAACGACTGGCCTTACGGACTTCATATTAGGACTTGGTTTTGAAGAACATGACGCAATGAGCCTGACCGGGACTCAGCAGCAACGAACGCGCTGCACACAACAGAACTCGCAGTACGGGGCTTGCGGCGCGCGGGATGGGAGGCGGCGGACAGACGGGGCGCGGGGACGGGTGTGCTGGGGAGAGGTCGCGGGGCGAAGTGGCGTGGCGGGGAGCGAGCTCAACGAGGGCGGGGATGTGGGGAGGGGAGGAGTGGGAGTGGGAGGGGTTGCGCAGCTCCCTCGCCCGCGTCAATGTGCGCCAGTTGAGCGCATTTCCCCTCCTTGTGGGGCAGGGGTACTTCCCCTGCGAGCGAACGCGGCGCCCCTCGCGCGAAGTTCCTGGAAGAGATGAACTCAGCGCGTCCGCGTGCAGCCCGGCGCGCGCCCGCCCACGCCACCTCACTCCCATTGCGCGCGACGCGCATCTTCCATCCTTTCAGCTCAAGACGTGTAGCAAGTACCAAGTTGGTTTGAAAATAAGTAAACAAATTAAAATAAGAAACCAATATTTCTTCTTGATTGTCAATAAATGTTTACAAATAAAAGTATCCCAAGTTGTTACATTGTAACAAAACGAGTTACGAAACGTTGTGCAAGAGCTGAAATAAATAAATGATTGTCATAAAAAAACTTGGGATACTTTTATTTGTAAAATAAGAAACGTTTCACACACTCCTTTCACATTTTCAGTTTACTTTCAACGACTAATATTTTGTCCCAAATCTCTGCATTTTTTGGGGCATTCGATCAATTTTTCATCTAACTTATAGAATAGAATACATTTTGAAATTATCTTTTTTCTTAACGAGTGATTTTAAGAAGTGTCTTCAAGACCTTCAATCTTCCTTTCTTCCATTGTTGATAATTGTACTATTTTATCACCGAAAATTAAGGATGTCAAACAACGACCGTATTTATTATTTCAACCATTATTTTCTAGATCACCGTTTGAAACAACTGGATTTGTTACAACTTTCATATTTTTTCTCCATGAGAGCTTCAATATCTATTTTAGTCGACTGTGCACAGCATATGCAACTGCGCCGTAGGCCGACATCACAGTAGTAATTAGGAATTATTCATAAAAAAAAGTCATACCACTGACGAGAAAATGAGAGTGTTATAAATTTTGAGGTGATCGCGTCCTGGAAGCAAACGTCATTTGTTACATTTCTACATATATCTAATTAACATCAAAGAGTTTATGTTTTATCCAATTTCATACGGAATTCCATTTAAATTTTATGACTTTTACTGCGGTGCAATCAAATCAAATTAAACGTTTTCGGTAAAATCATTAAAATGCTAATTATTTTAATACAATAATACAAAAACCATCAAAATTAAATGAAATTGCAGAGATAATTAAAATATTTAGTCTTAATAGACTCGTCCATATTATCTATTTATTGTTTCGCTCCACTGACAGCGGCCAAAGTACGAGTCGTAATTTGGAGTCGAAATACGCGACGCGCTGAAATTTATCGTAATTTAATTTTGGGTCACCTCTACAATTTTGTCAGTTTTCATACTGAGATAAAACTTCCTGGACAGCCTGCTTCACTGAATAAAACAATGAATACAAGTATATCTATCCAACCGGAATGAGACAATGCTTACGTATATTCTCTAATCGCAATTAATTCTGATAACATCGCTCAAACTTGACTGATATGCACGGAAAAATATACGTTCCAAATGAAACAGGAACAAAGCGGCATTAGTCTATAGCTGCAAAACTAAACCCAATGTCTAATAGAGTTGAACACCAACGATTTCTTAATACCGAATGAAACTCTTCACAACAGATTTTGGTTGCACCCAGCGTACGGCGTACGTGGTGTTCTCAACAAACACCATACATAGGAGGTCGTGTGTTCGAGTCCCTGACGAATGCTTAACTTCCACTACAAAGCATCTTGGATGGAAGCACCCGAAGTCCGGAGGAGAATTA